>JAFMOC010000359.1:0-536584 GCA_019802505.1 Corydoras sp. C115 | reverse complement strand
CATTCTGGACTGGGCTGAAGGACAACAGAATCAGGACGTGACCTTCATGTTCCCACTTCCTTTTAGAGAGCTGAACTTAATAAAGCAGAAGAATCTCAGTCTGATGAAACTTCTTAAGGACTTTTACCCTGAAATTAGCGAATTTCAATCAATAAACTGGGAGTTGTATAAAGTTTTGTTCATCTTTGATGGTCTGGATGAGAGTCGCCTTCCTCTGAACTTCCAGAACAATCAGGTCCTTTGTAATGTAACAGAAGCAGCTTCAGTAGATGTTCTGCTGACCAACCTCATCAAGGGGAACCTGTTTCCCTCTGCTTTCATCTGGATCACCTCCCGACCAGGAGCAGCCAATCAGATTCCTCCTGAGTGTGTAGATCAGGTAACAGAGCTACGAGGGTTCAGTGGTCCTCAGAAAGAAGAATATTTCAGGAAGAAGATCAAAGATCAGAGTCTGTCCAGTAAAATCATCTCCCACATCAAGTCTTCAAGAAGTTCATACGTCATGTGTCACATCCCAGGCTTCTGCTGGATTACAGCCTCTGTTCTAGAGAGAATGCTGGGTAGAGCAGATGGTGGAGAGGTCCCCAAAACTCTGACTCAAATGTTCACCCACTTTCTGATCTTTCAGCTCAAACACAATAATCAAAAGTACCAGAATAACCGTGAGCTGGATCCTCAGCAGATCAAAAGGAGTGTTCTGGCTCTGGGGAAACTGGCTTTCCAACAGCTGGAGAGAGGAAACCTGATCTTCTATGAGGAAGATCTGAGAGACTGTGGGATTAATGTTACAGAAGCAGCAGTGTACTCAGGAATCTGCACCCAGATCTTCAGACAGGAACCTGAACTTCACCTGCGGAAGGCCTTCACCTTCATCCACCTGAGCATTCAGGAGTTTTTAGCTGCTTTATTTACATTTCTCTGTTTCATCGAGAAAAATGTAGCAGAACCTCAAACCTCTGCCCTGTCTGATCTGCTCAACAAGTCCACCATGTCTGAGTTCCTGAAGAGCGCAGTGAACAAGACCTTACAGCGTCCTGATGGACACCTGGACCTGTTCCTCCGCTTCCTTCTGGGTCTCTCACTGGAGTCCAATCAGAACCTCTTACGAGAACTGCTGCCACAGACAGGAAGTGATTCTTGCAGTAAACAGAAAACAGTAGTGGTGCAGTACATCAAGAAGAAGATCAAGGAGAAGCTTTCTCCAGAGAAATCCATCAATCTGTTCCACTGTCTGAATGAACTGAATGATGAGTCTCTGGTACAGGAAGTTCAGACTTACCTGAAGAAAGGAGGTTTTGGGCATCACAGTGGAGTTGGCCTGTCCTCTGCTCAGTGGTCAGCTCTGGTGTTTGTGTTACTGAACTCAGATCAGCAGCTGGATGAGTTTGATTTGAGGAAATATGATCGATCAGAGAAATGTTTCTTGAATCTGCTGCCAGTGGTGGAAGCTTCCAGAACAGCTGTGTGAGTTTGATTAATTTAATAAAATATTAGAACTGTACTGTTCTAAAAAGTCAAACAGAACCTTCTTACCAATCAGATTGCAGAACTGAACTGATGTACTGAATGTCTTTCTAATGGAACTTGTACAGTGTGTAACCGATACAAGGTACAGAGGTTCTATCTTTGTGTGGCTTTGATGTTTTATCAGGATGTCCATATATAGAACTTCTTGCTGTACAAGTTTTACTTCATCATCATCCATCCATTATCCTCTGCTTTATCCTCTACCATTGTTGCAGTGGGGTTCCCCATGCCCATCCAGGGGAGAACGTTTCTGACGCTGGGCAGATACACCCAGGACAGGGGGGGCAATCTGTTTTTGAACTGTGGGAGGAAACCGGAGAACCTAGAGGAAACCCACATGGACACGGGGAGAACATGGAAACTCCACCCAGATTGGGATTCGAACTGGGGACACGGGGAGAACATGGAAACTCCACCCAGATTGGGATTCGAACCAGGAATCCCTAGCGCTGAGAGGAGAACATGCTAACCACTAAGCCACCATGCCGCCCTACTTCATAATCAATATTATAGATTAAATTTAATAGCATGATGAAATATTTATCACATTCACACACACCATCATTTTATAATCTTTTTTTCTATCAGAACATTTTCATTAGGGTGGTTAGCATGTGGTGGTTCATTAGGGTGGTTCATTAGTGGTTAGCATGTTCTGCTCTCAGCGCTAGGGATCCCCCCCCCCCCCCCCGCGACCCTACTAGAGGATAAAGCGGAAGATAATAGATGGATGGAACATTATCATTATTTATATTAATGTAATCAATCATATTTAAAAACCTCACCTTCATGACACATTATATTAATCTATATGTGTTTGTCTCAGGTTGTATGATTGTAATCTATCAGGTGAAAGTTGTGCAGTTCTGTCCTCAGTTCTCAGGTTGAACTCCTCCAGGCTGAAAAATCTGGACCTGGGTTTTAATAATCTGAAGGATTCAGGAGTGAAGCTTCTCTCTGATGGACTGAAGAATCCAGAGTGTACACTGGAGATACTGCAGTAAGTTCATCACTCTCTCACTGCACATACACTAAACAGAATGTTATATTACACTAAATCACTCTGATACACTCATTGTCAGAGAGTGAAAAAAAAAAAAAAAAAAAAAAAAAAAAATAAAAGTGTGGGGTGGAACGGTGGCTTAGTGTTTAACATGTTTGCCTCTCAGCGCTAGGGATTTCCCCCACCCCCCCATCTCTCTCGCTGTGCCCCCGCCTCCCTGCCTAAATCCAAAGCACTGCCTCGCAAATCATCTACATTAAATTATATTACATTACATTACATCAGATAGTTTGTGTTTTTGCACTTTATTTGACTGACAAGATGAGTGAAGAACTTTGCCCCAAAAGAACTAAAATGTACCACTTTCATTTAGAGTGGGAGGATAAATATTTTTTTACAATGTCAAACTCAAAATGCATTTGCTTAATTTGCCAAGTAGCCATTGCACTTCCATTGTGTTTGGTCGTTTTGATGTACTGAAACCAAGTTTTCGTCATGCTATTTGCTGGAATGTGTTTAATAAAAGAGCAACTTCTGTGAAAATGGCAATCTGAAGCGTCAGGATGGCCGAACGGGGCACGGTGGCTTAGTGTTTAGCACGTTCGCGGTTCGAATCCCAATCTGGGTGGAGTTTCCATGTTCTCCCCATGTCAATTGAATTCTCCAAATTGCCCCATATAGAGTGTGTCTGTGTGAGTGAGTGTGTGCCCAGCAATAGATTGGCGTCCTGTCCTGGGTGTTTCTCCCCCAATCGATAATATCGATACCAACGCTGGTATCGGTATTGAACAACACTTGCGTAAAAAGATAGATACTCAAGACAGCGACCACGTGGGCTCAGCCTGACCCGCCCAAGTGGACACGTCACAGTACGGAGAGAGAGACTCGGAGTGGGAGATAAAAAAAAAAGATGTCTGAAAGAAAGAGAAGCGCTGTTCGGTTGTATTTTACAGCCGAAAATACGACATCAGCAACCTGTTCAGTTTGCAAAAAGTCTATTAGGTACACAGCAAACACAACAAACTTATTTAAGCACATGAAAAAGCACACAGCACACCCAAAACCACACACAAAATTATATTTGAAAAAAAGAAACAAAGAAAGAAAAGAAAAGAAAAAAAAAAAGAAACAAAGAAACAAATAAACTGTCTAGTGAGGGGAGTATTTTTACTTTATATTTGTATTGTCGTTTCTTACCTCAAAAATATATATTTTCCTCACGTTAAAGCAAACTTTGTTTTATTACTGTTCCATTGTTTCTGAACAAAGATGTTGATTGGGATACATTATTTTGTTGTCAAATACAATGTTTGGCGAAATTCTATAATAGGTCTTTATACTAGGGGGTGGGTTAGCTCAGTGGTCAGGGTGTTGGGCTATCAATCTGAAGGTTGTGGGTTCAAATCCCAGGTCCACTGAAGTTACCAGTGTGGGTTCTTGAGCAAGACCCTTAACCCTCATTGCTCCAGGGATGTTGTGATTAACCCTGTGCTCACCTTGTAAGTCGCTTTGGATAAAAGTGTCTGCTAAATGACCCAATTTAATTTTTAATTTAATTTAATTTAATTTAGGTCTTTTGGATCAATGAAGCTTAAATATTAAAAAGTATCGGTATCGAATATCGCAATATTGACCCTGTATTTACTTGGTATCGGATCGATACCAAAATTCTTGGTATCGCACAGCTCTAGTGCGGACAAACGGAGTGAAACGATTTGAAATAGTGGTTCGGAACACTGTGATTCAAATGTATCGATTCAGTTCGATTCAGCGTTTCGAATTTGACGTCACTACAAACTGGACCAAATGCACCATCTACTGGTGACGGGTGAAAATGAGGCTTTGCAGTGATCAATGCAAAAATAGAGTTTCAATTTTCTATGGAAGTGCTGTTTCATTTGGTTCCATATTCTCAAGGAACTTCTAACTAAGACATCGTTAATGTGAAATGAACAAGATGTTTTGCTCGGTGAACAAACTAAAGCACCAAGTGAGCCCGGTTTAACGCAAGTAGCCTCCATCTGAAGCCAGGCTTGAGATGCAGCATCAGAACTATGATGCAACCAGCACTGTACAATTAAAATAAAAAGGGTGGTTGCCCAAAGTTAGAATCTAAAGTTTGGTAAAGCAAAACCCCCAAGCTCCTTATGTCTTTGTAAACATTGCTTTAACTCCAAAATAAGAGTTAAAAGTACCCCTGAGGTAAACAAAAGTGGTACATACTGAAATAATAAATAAATTGAGGAAGAACATTCATTTTAATGACATTTCATGCAGCTAGATATTCAAATCAGATCTTTTTTTTTTAATTGTGATAAAAGTGGCATGAAATTTGTCTTGTAAATATTTCTAACATCATCTGTCACCTGAATTTCTAAATACTATAAACCATTATTATCCAATTTAAATTGTTACGTGGATATTCATGAGCTACATTATTTAAGGGAAGGAGTGCACTCTTATTTAGATTTAAGGTTACATCACTGATGATGCGTCCAAGTGCATCTATAACATGTATATTGCATATTGTCTTCACAGCAGCTAACACTCAAACTTACAACAATTTCATCCATTAATGAGTTTTCCCCAAAGCCAAATTTTTTCCAAGACGTAAAAAGATATTTCCATATCAGGGGGGCTATCTATCACTGGACACACACACACTCTATATGGGGCAATTTGGAGAATTCAATTGACATTAATCCATGTTTTTGGACTGTGGGAGGAAACCGGAGAATCCGGAGGAAACCCATGCGGACACGGGGAGAACATGGAAACTCCACACAGATTGGGATTCGAACCAGGAATCCCTAGCGCTGAGAGGAGAACGTGCTAACCACTAAACCACCGTGCCGCCCGACAAAAAAGACGTCTGTTTTTAATGAAGCCAGTTTGCATCGAGGATCAAATCAAATCAAGTTTAGTCACATGCGTTCTACATGGTACTGCCAGCAGTGAAATTTGAAAGTAAAAAATTTGGATTTACAGTAGACAAAGTTATGCAAAAGTATAAATTAAAGTAAAATAAAATAAAATATATATTTACAATATGCACACTGTACGGATATAAACAAAAAAATTGTTTTGTAAGTTGTAATTAATGTGTGTAGTAGGTGTTCAAATCTCTCAGTGTCTGGCGATTCGATTCCTATTTTTGAGGTCACGATTTGATTCAGAATCAATTTTCGATTCAGAAACGATTTTTTCAGTTGGTCTTTAAATTTTGTTTAAATTATGTGATTGTCAAGATAAAACGATTAGCTTAGCTGCCTGGCTTTTTCTTACATAAAAAAACCATCTATCAATGAACAAATAAAATACAGACTTTACAGTCAGAGTGCATTTATATTTTGCAAATCTTTAAAACTTAACATTAAAAATAAAATACATACTTCAGTAGTTTACATACTTTAAACTAAATATTAAATATATTTTCAACTTCTTGTAGCTCAGGGTGATGTCGCACCAAAGGTGCGTGCGCATTTGTCGTATTTCCAAGTATCCCATTTTATTTTACTCTCACACAGTTGTGCAAAGTTACTTTTAGCGACGACGGGGGGGGTCAAATCACACTCTTCCCCTGCTCCATGCTTCCCGCTAGCATGAACTAGCACGCTAGCGAACGACAACAAGATCTGCTTAACAAGCATGCTGTATGGTGGCCGAGCGGATACGTAATGCGATATGCAGTACGCTCGAGAGGGGGCAGCAAAAAATAAAACTTAAACACATTTTTTTTTAATCGATTCTTGGGCATTCTTAATCGATTCAGAATCGCCATGACAACGAATTGCGATTCTTTGAAGAATCGATTTTTTCAGCACTTTTTAAAAAAATTTTTCATGCAGGGTTAAAAAGTTGTGAAGGTGTTGTGGGTGGGATTGTGTCCGTTTAGTCCTGGTTCAGGGTCCGAATCGCCGTTGAGAAGAAACTCCTCCTCATCCTCACTGTGTTTGCACAAAAAAAAGTTTATGATCTGATGATTAAGCTAATTAATATTAAGCAACTAAGAGGACTCTTCCCACACGATTGATACAATTCACCTCTTCAGTTTAGTTCCGCCGTCTATAGAAACTTGACGATAGGGAGTATGTAGCGTTGTGTTCTGCGTGCGACTGCGCATACCAAACTGTGTGCCCCGTACCAAACGCTTCATGATGAAAACAACGTTACACCCCTAGAACATATGGTATTGTTGGAATCATTCTCAGAGTCATGATATGTAACTCTGTTAAAGTGTGTGTGTGTGTGTTTCAGGTTGTGTAATTGTAATCTAACAGGTGAAAGTTGCTCAATTCTGGCCTCAGTTTTCAGTATAAACTGCAGTCTGAAAAAGCTGAACTTGAGTCTCAATAAACTAATGGATTCAGGAGTGAAGGTTCTCTTCGATGGACTGAAGAATCCAGAGTGTAAACTGGAGATACTGGAGTAAGTTCATTACTCGGATGGATGGATGGATGGATCGATCGATCAATATTTAGCTTAGTAACATTACAATGAAATAAACAATGACCTAAGTGATCATGTAAAATACAAGAGACACTTTTTAATTGTGCTGTTGTTCTTATTTGTTCACCTCATGGCCCTTGGAACCAAAGATCTCCTCAGTCTGTCTGTAGAGCAGCTCAGTGACAGCAACCTGCTACTGAAAGTGCTTCTTTGGTCCATAGTGCTTCTTTGGTCCATAATGAGGGTGTGCAGTGGGTGACCATTATCATCCATGATGGAGAGCAGTTGGTTTAGAGTCCTCCTCTCTGCCACCTTAATTACAGAGTCCAGTTCCACACCCACCACTGACTCCGCACGTCTGACCAACTTGTCCAGCCGTCTCACATCTCTCTTCTCAATACTGCCATCCCAGCATACCACAGCATAGAAGAGAGAGCTGGACACCACAGTCTGATCTGCAGGAGCTTCCTACAGATGCCAAAGGACGCCAGTCTCCTCAGGAAATAAAGCTGGCTCTGACCTTTTTTGTAAAAGATGTCAGTGTTGGCTGACCAGTCCAACTTTTCATCCAGGTGCAGACCGAGCAACCTGTAGGCCTTAACCATCTCCACCTCAGCCCCCTCAATAGACACAGGCTGAGTGATCTATCCCTATGAAAGTTCGTTACCATCTCCTTGGTCTTGGAGGTATTCAGTAGTAGGCTGTTCCTTTGGCACCATGTCACAAAGTTCTCCACCAGGCTTCTATACTCCTCCTCCTGCCCTCCCTTTACACAAGCCACAATTGAGGTGTCATCTGCAACATCCTGCAGTGCAGATGTTATTGTTTATGAGAGATACAGTGATTTGTGAGGTGATTTGGTATGTTATCTGTGTCTGTGCAGGATGTTTAAGTGTGGTATAACAGAAGAAGGTTTTGTTGCTATGGCTTCAGCTCTGAGATCAAACACCACATCAAACCTGATGGCACTGAATCTGCACTTTAATAAACCAGGAAAATCAGGAAAGAAACTCCTCACTGATCTACAGAAGGATCCTCACCGTAACCTGAAGATGCTACAGTGAGACGCGCGCGCGCACACACACACACACACACACACACACACACACACACACACAGATTGGTATTTCGTCTGTTGAACACCTGATGATGTCTGATCTGTTTTCTGCTCTCCTACAGAATCTGACCTGTTCTTCTCTACAGAGGATTAAGTGCAGCCTCGATACACACCATCAGTGATGAATCAAATCTTTTGCTGATTCATGTTGAATGTTATTATTAACAGTGGGGCGGCACGGTGGCTTAGTGTTTAGCACGTTCTCCTCTCAGCGCTGGGATTCCCAGTTCGAATCCCAATCTGGGTGGAGTCTCCATGACCCCCCCCCCCCGTGTCCGCATGGGTTTCCTCCCACAGGCCAAAAACATGGATCAAGGTCAATTGGATTCTCCAAATTGTGTGTTTGTGTGAGTGAGTGTGTGCCCAGCGATGGATTGGATTGGCGCCCTGTTCTGGGTGTATCTGCCCAGCGCACGAGACGCTCCCCTGGGTGGGCATGGGGACCCCCCTCCCCACGACCCTAGTAAAGGAAAAAGCGGAAGATGATGGATGGATTATTAACAGTAAAACAGAGTATTTAAGTCCATTGTTGAGTTCATTCCTCTAACTAATATTGTTTTAGATGACATTATTAGATCAATAATACTAAAGCCTGAGTGTGGAAGCAGCATATAACACAAACCAAGTGAAGAGCTCGACTTAAAAACGAGGAAAAAAATGAAGCTGAAAGAAAAAGGAATGAATCAAACAGAAAGAAACAAACAATCAGATCATAAAGACAAAGTTCATGTGGAACAAAGCACTTTAGGAAATGTGGATGTGAGCTGGAAAGTGAGAAACAGCTCAAAGAAAAAGGACAAAGTCATTTAAATGAATCCAGTCATTAAAGGTGATGTGTTTTTAGTTGATAGATGCAGTCACACGGCCAAGTGTAAGCTCAGCGCACAGCTCGGTCATATTACCACTAGAGGACAGCACTGAGAACGTGGTACAAAAAGAGATCCTAAACGAGTAAATATTGGTGTATATCACTGTTTAAATACATTTACTTTTGTTTTTGAACATTTTCAGGTAGAACTCCTCTGTGGAGCACGGGTTCTTTGCTCGTTATAAAATAAACTGCAGCATGAAAAATTATGAAAGTCACAGTGCAAAAAAAAAAAAACTGTTTAGTGATTGTTTTATATTCTTAACAAAAGTAGTAATTTTTTTAAGCATTTTCTTTTTTAGATGTAAAGAATATGATAAAGTGCAATATGTTTAAGATGACAATTTGTAAAAAGTTACACATAAAATATTTGTAAAAAATATTTTTTCTGTAATGTTTACATGATTTCCTCTAAAACATAAAAACAATATGTCATTAATTTTCTTCTTTTGGCACGGTGGTTTAGTGGTTGGCATGTTCTCCTCTCAGCGCTAGGGATTCTCGGTTCGAATCCCAATCTGGGTGGAGTTTCCATGTTCTCCTCGTGTCCGTATGGGTATCCTCCCACAGTCCAATAACATGGATCAAGGTGGTTCTGATGAGGTGAAGTGATGAATTAGACGTGTTCATCCAGTGCATCCCACAGATGCTGGATTGGATAAAGTTCTGGGGAATTAAACTGAGGTGATACTGTTTCCATGACTGAAAGAACATGGTCTGTAATGGTGATCAGGCCTTTATCAGTTTTTTTTTTGAGGAATTCTACCTTCATTTAGTATGGAAGAGGACGCTTGCGTTACAGCGATACCCAATTTATTTTTGAGTGTTCGCACCCACGTGTATTTGCTAAACACGCCTATGCACGTTAACATAAATTTGTAATCATCATTTTCCTTAGAATAAGCGGTCATTTCAACTAGATCCGCTTGGAATTGTTTATCTATACCGTGTACAATAACTCTGTTTCTCTTGAAATTTCGGCTTATAGGCTTATGTAATGTGTAAGCGTCCTGGCTCGCTAACCATTCGGATATTCGTAGATCGCAATGGAGGTTTGAAAAAAAAAAAAACGTTCAGCGCTTTTTTAACAGCACAGTATCGGAAGTGCTTATACACACACACACATTCACACACACAATGTGATTCATTCTGAATCTGAATGTCTACCGCTGTGCAAGCGAGCAGTCTTGCCCCCCGCCCGTCTCTCTCGCTGTTCCCATAACCGGTATGTGGCCACGTCTCCGTGCCTAAATCCGAAGCACTGCCTCCAAAATCATCTACATTAAATAGTTTCTGTTTGTGTTTTTGCACTTTATTTGACTGACAAGATGAGTGAAGGACTTTGCTCCAAAAGAACTAAAATGTTCCACTTTCATTTAGAGTGAGAGGGTGAATATTTTTTTACAATGGCAAACTCAAAATGCATTTGCTTTTATTAATGTTCATGTTCTGTTTGGGGGCAGAACAGTGGCTTAGTGGTTAGCATGTTCTCTCAGCACTAGGGATTCCTGGTTCAATTTGGTAATATGCCAGAGTGAGGTGGGAGTTTGGAGGGCAGTTGTGAGATCTGTAATGTTGTTTAGCTTAGAGACCTAAAGATAGGAGAGGAAACTGGAGAGATGATGGATTAGGAATGAGTTTATTAGATGAAGGGAGAAGTTAGAGAGGCACCGGTCTGGAGGAGAAACATTTCTCCCCCATTTAGGGTAATATAAATCTAAAAATAATAATTATTATTAAAGCCTTTTATTTTTCCCTGCTCTTTTTAAGTCATCAGTCCACACTATATACGCCATGGACCTGGGTTTAAATCCCCCATTATTACTGCATCATAAACTCATTTCCACATCACACAAAGACCTAAGTTTCTCATCTTTTCCATAATTTCCCGAACTGGACCCATTCTGTCATCAACAAAAATCCACTAGCTGTAGTTCCATAAAACGAGCAGTGGTTTGAACATGGTGCTCCTCCACATCATCCAGAGGAAGATGTAGAACCGAAGAGCTTTGAGAAACATTTGTAAAGTTAAGGAGTCCTTCAGGTATACATTGTACAACACAAGTATTGGGTTATCTACCACTTAATGAAGGAGATTGATGACCTTTTTTAAATGTGTCACAGTGGAGGCAATAAGTATTTGTTACACTGCAGATTTTGCAGGTTCTCCAAGCTACAAAGAACGGAGAGGTCTGTAATATTATCGTAGTGTGAGTAATGAGTCCAAATAGGTGCAAATAATCAGGTAGTTCAAAATAGGAGACCTCTTAAAGAAAAACAAACAGGTCTGTGGTAGAACATGCAAAATTGCATGAAATAAATACTTATTTCATGCAATAAAATGCAAATCAATAATTTAAAAAAAATAACACAAAATATGATAATCCTGTATTGATCACACAGTAGGGGGAAGTCACAATGTGATTTTATTAAGTTTTGAAAATCAGTTTAACTGGATATGTGAAATATGTATATTGTATTAAAGCTAAATGACATTGGAGGCCATTTAGTAAAGTAATTATTGAATAAACCAATAAACAAGTAGATCAATTAATATGACTATGAAATAAGTTCTTAATTAAATAAATAAAGCAATGTCTATATATAAACATAAACATAAATCTTTACAGCACTGTAAATACCCAGAAAGCATACAGATGTGGGTCACTACTGGTTGAGATAATATTTTAAGGGACTTTTTTTATTGTAGAATTTTAAATTTATACAGGTCTTTGTTTGTTTTATAAGGCTTTATTTTAATAGTTACCTACTTTATTGTAAAGTTCTTGCTGTATGAGCTTCCTCCACAATTATATAGATTAGAAATGTTGATCTGATTGTGTGAACTGTGAATTAAAATGTGTCTGGTGACCTCATTTCCCCCACCGTGCCACACTGCCTGATTTCTTATTTCTTATTTTGCAATATAATGTATGTAGACAGCAATTAAAGAAGTATTAGAAGTAAATAATTAAAGAAGCAGAAAAAATGTTGAAGTGTAAAGATTTAAGTTTGTACAAGAACCATATTGTGATGTTTAGATGACTGGATCAGAACATCTCCAGATCTGCAGCTCCTGTGGGGTGTCCTTGTCTGCAGGCAGCAGTATCTATCAAAGATGAAGTGGTTCAGGAAGGAAGTAAACTGGTGACAGGGTCATGGTGCATGTGAAGGAGGGTGGAGGGGTATGAACCATGTGGTCTGATCTAATAGACCTGCTGCAGAAGTTGATGCTAGTTCTATTAGAACGTGGTCAGATACAGAGTGTCATGTTTGGATCTGCAGAACCTCAGAGCAGTCAGGGTTTCCATGTTGACCGCTGTCCAGTGCTGAAATTGATCATCATGATCATCAGAACTGATAAAGTGATAAAATTATTTATTTTGCCTACTGTGCATACACACAGAGGAATTTGTCCTCCCCATTTAACCCATATGTGCAGTGAAACACACACATATATACATACTGGTGAAGTGAGCACATGTGCCCGGAGCAGTGGGCAGCCTTGAATACGCTGCCCAGGGAGCAATTGGGGTCAGGTGCCTTGCCCAAGGGCACTTCAGGCATAGTACTTGGTGGGACTGGGACTTGAACAAGAGACCTTCAGGTCACAAGGTTGCTTTCCTTAACCACAAGCCCATGACTACCCCAGAACAGGAATATTGATCATCTGAAGAAGGCGATCTGGTCTGATGAACTGAACAAACCAGTCTTAATATTATTGTATAAACTCGAGGTGTAAAGTCCTGAATGTAGTTTAGACTGATTACTGAACCCTAGTAACTCGTGGTACAACATTGCCCTCTAGTGGCTGACATCTCATAACATTCAGGTGTTAAGAAAATTAAACGACCATTTGCAGCTCAGTGCAGTACATTTGTTTTTTTTAAGCACAGCTGTGAACTGAAGAAATTGAAGGAAAAAACTGACTCAGTGAAAGAATCTCCTAATCCTTTTGTGGAAATGGGTCTGGTGACTGAAAACACCATTAAATCTGCTAATTCTAAAGGTTCACATACTTTTGACAATCACGGATCTGTGCCAAAGAATAATTTCCCTCATTAAATAAATAATTAGGTTCAATTTTCTCTAACTAGTTTGATTTAAATCAACTTTTTTTAATAATATAATGAGGTTTAAGTTAAAATCCATGCAGAAATCTAGAAAAGGGTTCACCAACCTTCAAGTTCAAGTTTCAAGTTTATTTGTCATTTGTGCTCCATGTTGGTACATGTGCACATAGAAATTCTTGAGGTGAGGCATCAGGCATCTATAAACTCTACATAGAACATAAAATGAAATACACAATATTTACATATGCATGCGCAATAAAATATATTTATATATACAATTTAAAGTGACTGGTGTAAAGTGACATAGTAAAAGCAGGAGTGTGGGAGTTTTTAACTGTTCATTTTGTTTAGTAGCCTGATGGCTTGCGGGTAAAAACTGTTCATAAGCCGGGTTGTTTTGGCCGGGAAGCTTCGGTACCTTCTGCCTGATGGCAGTAAGCTGAACAGTCCATGTGCTGGATGACTGCTGTCCAGCTGGATCCTACGAATCTTCCTTGTGCTGCGGGTCTGGTAGATGTCCACAAGAGCAGGGAGTTTATTCCCGATTATGGACTCTGCTGTCCTCACCACACTCTTCAGGGCCTTATGGTCACAGGTGGAGCAGTTACCGTATCAGACGGTGATGCAGCCTGTGAGGACGCTCTCGATGGTGCACCTGTAGAAGTTGGTGAGGATAAGGGGTTGGAGACCGAATTTCTTAAGCCTCCGCAGGAAGAAGAGGCGCTGACGTGCAGTTTTCACAGCAGTGCTGATATGATGGGACCAGGTGAGGTCTTCAGTGAGGTGGACACCGAGAAACCTCACACTGCTGACTCTTTCCACTGCGGCTCCATTGATGTAGAGAGGAGCGTGACTCCCCTTCTGCTGCTTCCTGTAGTCCACGATGATCTCCTTGGTTTTGACATTGAGACAGAGGTGGTTCTTAGAGCAGATCTCATCTCTGTAGGCCTTCTCATCGCCGTCGGTGATAAGGCCTAGGACTGTCGTGTCGTCAGCAAACTTGAAGAAGATGTTTGACGTGTGTCTGGCAGCACAGTCATGCGTGTACAGGGAGTACAGGAGGGGGCTTAGTACACACCCCTGAGGGGCCCCAGTGCTTAGAGTCAGAGTGGAGGAAAGGCTGTTTCCTACTCTTACCACCTGGGGTCTGTTCGTCAGGAAGTCCAGTATCCAATTGCAGAGATGTGTGTTTAAGCCCAAGTCTATGAGTTTTGGAATGAGTTTGACAGGGATGATGGTGTTGAATGCTGAGCTGTAATCTAGGAACAGCATTCTAACATAAGTGTTCTTTTTGTCCAGGTGTGTGAGTGCAGTGTGGACGGTCAGTGCGATGGCATCGTCTGTGGATCTGTTGGGACGGTATGCGAACTGTTGAGGGTCCATGGTGGGGGGGAAGTGTGGAGCAGATGTGTGACTTGACTAGCCTCTCGAAGCACTTCATAGCTGCTGATGTGAGTGCGACGGGTCGGTAGACATTCAGGCAGGAGATGGCTGATGTCTTCGGAACCGGGACAATCGTTATTCTCTTAAAGCATGTGGGAACCACTGACAGATTCAAAGAGAGGTTGAAAATGTCAGTGAAGACCCCAGCAAGCTGGCTGGCACATGCTCTGAGGACCCGCCTGTGGACACCATCAGGACCAGGTGCTTTGCGTGGGTTGATGGATTTGAAGCATCTAATGACCTCAGACGTGGAGATGGTTAGGGAGCTCCACTGTAGGTTCTGACTTTGAACATCACGTTTAAGGTTTTGGTAGAACAGGGATTGGAACTATTCCTCAGAACAATATTTTAATTACAAACAAGCACAGGCTGCTTCTCACCATTCACCTTCAGCTCCTCTAATTCCTTGCTCCTCCAGTGCCATCTAGTGGCTGACTGATCACTTTACAACATGGCATGACACCCAGAAGATCCCCATTGTTGGGACAGAAACCTAAAGATACAGAACCTACCAGAGATAGTGTTCTCCAGTTAAGTGACCTGAACCTACCATCCACCTGATGTAGAAGAAAACATGGTTCATCAGACCACATCATAGATTTGTAGGCCTTCAGAGAAGAACCTGAAGGTCCTGATGGCCCACTACTGTAAGGTAATAAAGGGAGTTAATCTTAATCTAATCTTAATGTAATTGTGTCTCTGAGCTCATAACACAGACATCATACAGATGTGGGCCACTTCTGGCTGTGATACGACACTGCTGACCCTCACGGGCATATTGCATGTAAACAGAAAAGTGTCTCTAACTATATATGGAAACATTTAAAAGGCCCACATGACCCAAAATACATCTGCCGCATGTTTAGCAGTTATATAGGTGGCCCAAATTTAAAAAGACTCATATCGCTCTAAAGTTCCTAATCACATTGCGTTCACATTTTGGCTGAGACGTGGCCCTAATCTGGTGTGTATGTTCACATCTCGCATCTGGAAGCAGTCCGCCCAAGTGCCATCAGTCCATGTGACATGTGATCTTAATGAAAATGGGGACTGTGGATCAGATCTGACCAGAATCATTTTGCTGGATGATCTTAGATCTGAACTGTGGTGTGATTTACACTCATAGCCACTTTGTTGACACACAAACAATTGTACACATTGTCTAACTCAGGGGTCATGATTTATAACACTGAGAACTACTTAAAGGCTACTTTTATATTATAATATTAGGAGCGCCGTGTTTGTTTACACATTTGTAGGTCGTTCAAGTTGAATAATCCACATTCAGCAGATGTTCACATTTTAACACTAGGATTCCTGAAAGTTTTAGGTACTGAGGGCAATAGTGCCCCTGTTTGTGTAAACCTTAGGGGATCATCAGGCAGCTATGGATATGCATAACGACCCACAGTCCACAGGTACGTCCGCCTGTCTGTACGTTATTTTTTGAGAATAAAAACAGACTGATATTTTGCACCTCAATTTTATTTTTTTATGCAATAAAACTTTAACGCAGCAGTGCGCCACACTGAGAACCGTCAATTAATCCGGTAGTTATTATACAAACAATAATAAATTGTTATTTAGATATATTTCTTGCTCCTGATATCAGAATGTTACCACATAATGTTCCACATAATCTAAGAATGACAGAAATAAAGAAAAGAATGTGTAAAGACATATCTGGGATTTTATTGAGAATCTGTGTTTGTACGTTATTTTATGAGAATAAAAACTGACTGATATTCACACAGTCAAATGTTTATATTTCAGCAATAATACTTTACCGCAGCACATTTCTTTTACTAAGGCGCTGTGAGCACCAATAATGAATCTGGTAGTTAAAAATCAAATGTATGTCTAGATATATTTCTTGCGGTTGACATGTGAACGTAAGTAAAGAACACCCATTATGCCAGCCATACACTGCTGGGGAAACAAAAACAAAAAAACACTAAAACTCTAAAACTAAAACACTAAAATCATTTCTCTTAAATGTTTTCTTATAAATTATTTGAAAACGTAACTGAGTTTACTCTATCTGCAGACATCCACTGATGTTTTGTAAGCTTCCTTTCTAAAGTTTAGATGACCGGGGTTTGGAATTTCTTTCTCTAGATACACAGCTCATTTGTATAACAATGGGAACTAAGTGGCACAGTGCAGGGGGACGGGTGAAATGTAAGCACACATGCGCACGCCAAAAAAATCTCATGTTGTCCAGAAATCTAGTTGCTGCTCTTTCACAAACACATTTACTTTTTTTTTGGAAATGACTTTTAATAAATCCCGAATGAATAAAGAACAAACTACAATCATTATATTTAATCAAAATCCCGTCTATCTATTTATTTCAGTAAAGCAAACAACAGAGATGAAATCGCCTCAGAAGACGGTTAGGAGCGCAATAGGGTGTCTAAAAAGTGCAGTCACTGAACAAAAATGTTAAACATTTACTGAAATTATTCAACACTTAGAACCTTTGCAAGCTCAGTTATTATCTTCACTTCATATCTGTTCTTTTGTTGGATTGCAGTTTTTTAAACTACTAACAATAGGATCCTTATGTCATCGATGTTTTTCTGTCGTGAGGGCATTTTATACACGCTCCCTCGCCGGTACTCGTCTGTACTGGTGGATAAGTAAAGCGTCCTGGGCTTCTGATCAAATCTAAAGATTGTAGTTTGTTCTCTATTTAGTCAGGATTTATATAACACCGTTTAAATGATTTTGGGACTCGCAAAACGCAAATTGCTAATTTTTTATGCCACCACTTCTCTGGAAATTGTAACAGACGGTGAAAATTATAAAGAGTAACTAAGGGATGGAGCTAATGAAGTGTTTTGTGAGGGAATGTCATATAGAAATTAAGTTTTGGTTTATAAAGGCTTAAATGGATTTGGTGTTGATTTTTGTGTTTACGAGGCTGAACTAAGGTACATGTTAAGAGCCGGGGTAAAGATGAGGATGGTGCCGAGAACCGACACGGTGAGAAAGATCCACAAGAAGATCCGATCCAACACTTGAGCCACAAACTTCCAGTCCTGGACCACCTTAAAAAAGCAGAGACAAATACAAATCTAAAGTATTAACACATAACTATTACACATAAAACGAGTATGTACACATAGAATGATCTATTTGTACATTCTAATGAAAGACTCCTCTACCTCTCTAATGAAGTGTTCTTTGCGGATGTGTCTTGATATGTAGCGCACCGAACTGGTGGCTTTCTCCAACATGGCCAGCCAGGACTCGTCATCTTTTCCTCCAGTTGTGTTTTTCTTCACCCCCCTTTTCGCTCCTCGTTTCAGTTCGGGGCTAGGTTGTGGCTCGCCATCCGGGTAGCGGTACCTGTCGGTGTGGTCACGCATGCAGAGCATTCTCGGCAAGCTCTGCAGAAAAAGGCGTCGGACCCAAGGTGCCATGGGGTGATAGGTGGCCGAGGAGCGGTGATGCACGTTGATGACGAAGACGGTGACGATGATGGAGAAGGTAACAAAGATCATGATGAATAGCAGGTACTCGCCGATCAACGGGATGACCTTGGATGAGGATGGGATGATCTCCTCGATAACCAGAAGGAAGACAGTGAGGGAGACCAGCACGGATGTGGATAGGGACAGCTTCTCGCCCTCGTCTGATGGGAGGTAGAACACCAAGACGGTGAGGAAGGATAAGCCAAGGCATGGGATGATCAGGAAGAGCGTGTAGAAGAGAGGCAGGCGCTTTAGGATGAATGAGTAGGTGACGAACGGGTACGAATACACGCCATCTCGACGGCTCCCTCGACGCCCGCTGGCATCCAGGATCTCCCACTCGCCGTTGTCGAAGAAGTCCTTGCGATCCACATACTGGTCAATGAGAGTTAGATCCACCATGGCACCATCGTACGTCCAAGATCCAAACTTCATCGAGCAATTCTGCCGGTCAAACGGAAAGAATGTAACATCCATGGTGCAGGACGACTTGTAGCTGGCTGGAGGGGTCCAGGTGACTGTGCCATTGTATTTTACAATGGCTTTGGTCATCAGTGAGCCTTCAAAACGTCCATCGGCACTGAGTCAAAAAAAAAACAAAAACAGATGTTCATTTGTTATATTATAAAATGGGTAGTTCCACTCCTTAAATCTGATCTGTTAATCTAGCTGTGACATCATTACCAACAACACACGTTTCTAAATGCTTCACATTTGTATCAGTGTGTGATATACAATACGTTATTTTAAATCATAAAATACAGATTAATATAAACAGAAAGCCGATTCCCGATCAGCACATAAGCTGTTACGTTTTTATAAACTGTGTTTTGTTCTATAAACTGTGTTCTGCATTAGCATGCTAGTCACATAGCATAGTTAAGCATAGCTAGCATGTTATCTTAATTAGCATATTAGCATGAATAAAATAGTTAGCATGTTAGCTTGTATAGCATAGTTAGCATGTTAGCTTGTATAGCATAGTTAGCATGATTAGTATGGTTAACATGTCACGTCACATTAACATAATAAGCATGATTAACAAGATTAACATGTTCGCATAATTTGCATAAATATTAGCCACATTAACAAAAATAGCATGCTAGCAACATCAGTATAGTTAGCATATTTGCAAGATAATTATATTATGTAAGCATGATTAGCATATTGAGCATGATTAGCATAAAAACTACATTAGCATGTTAGAAATTCTATCATGTTAGCAGTTTATTTATGTTTTTGGCCTTTGTGTCCTTAGTCAGGTGTTTTTTTTTTTGTTTTGTTTTTTTGTCATTTGTTTCTTTTCCAGGTCACCTAAAGTTTGTTCAGACACTTTCTTTTCTAGGAAAACTTGAGTAAATTACATTCCACCATCTAACATTATTCATGACGTCAATATACTAAGTAAAGGGTTAAACTAGGCTCACTTCTCATAGAGCACGATGTCAGGCAGCCAGATGTTCTCAGACGGTACTCGGATCGAAGTAATTCCTCCGTATTTCTCCGGGTTCCATCGGAGTTTATAGTCTGTCCACTCCTGCAGCAATAATGTAACAGAGGGTCTAATATTAACTATTAACGTGACTTTATGTCATGAAGATTCAGGCACACACACACACACACATTATATATATATATATATACAGTATACATATATATATATATATATATATATATATATATATATAATTAATAAATTTATATAGCGCTACTTACAACAGTACATTGTCTTCAAACAGTACTACCAAACCTGTTCCAAACCTGAACCCTCAAAAGTAAGCTGAAGCAACAGTGGCAAGTAAAATCCTCAGTTATGTTGTTTTTAAAGGAAGAAACCTTGTTAGTTTTGTGATCACCCAGCTCATAGTTAGTTAAGAGTGTGGTAGGTAGTGGGAAGCATCTTGCCATTGATATTAAGATGCATCGGGTGGGTAGTGTGGGTGATGTGGGTGATCAGGCCAGCCCCCAACATCCGGCCGTCTAAGGACAGCACACAATTAGGTATATGAATCTTTTAAACAAAGTTCGAGCATTAAACCAAACACTTATCAAGTCAAAGTTGGCAATTGACCTGCTCAGAACTAAGGCCCCCAGGAAAAGTTTCTCATCTGCAAAAAAAAAGGGCCCCCCACCACAGACCGGGTTTGATATCAGCATTTAACATTTATCAAAAACACAAGTTAAACCCAGCTGCACTGGCTCCTGCTCCACCCATATATATAAACACACACAATATAGTACATATTTTACCTGCCAAAGCCAGACATTAGTCGTCATCAGCTGGTTTTTTTCATCCTACAGAGTAATAAAATAATACTTTATTAATCACAGAGTGTTCAGGTGTTGCAGCAGCATGTACATTAAAACAAAAAATCAAACAGTACAACTGGAAACAATAAAGTAATGTTCACAAAGATAAAATCCCCGTTTCAGAGTCACCCATCTCAGAGGTGAAGCTTTCAGTGGGATTTCCTGTTACGTAATTTGCTTCAGCAGAGTTAAATGTTTAATGTTGATTATAAAACGGGTAGTTCCGCACCTTAAATTTGACTGGCTGAGCCGTTTGTCCAGCCGTGACAACATTGACAATAACACACACCTCTGAGCGCTTCACATTCGTATCAATGCGTAATATACGTATCTCTGTGTGATATACAATACATTAATTTAAATCAGAAAATACAGATTAATATAAACAGCAAGTGGATTCCTGATGAGCATCCCCATGTGTTCTGTAATGATTTTATTTATTCACAATGATGCCACGCCCAATCATTGTGGCTGGTCCAGCACTGTTGATGTTGCCCCTCCGACCCCTTTCCTCAAAGTGAACGATTCCCCCCACTGAGCCTTGGTCTTCACAAGATTTCTTCCATAAAAAAACACCAATAGCAGGGAGTTTTTGTCACGCCCCTGTAATTATGCGCACCTGGGTTAAATCATGTTTTCCCTATTTAAGCCCTGCACGCCCTTCCATCACCGCCAGTTAGTCTTGAGCCAAGCCTGTGCTAAGCCCGACTAAGCTAAGCTCCCGTCACTGCCTCGACCTCGCCTTGTTTGCCTCGTCCTGTCTGCACCTCATCTCGTTTTTGTTCTTTGTTGTGTGTGCAGTTCATCGCCTGCCATCACTACTATGCAAGTCCCCTTCACAACAGACACCTCGGATTGGGACACGATGCCGGCTGACGTCAGGCTGAGTCATACGCCGCGTCTCCACGTCATCACTCACTTCCTCGTGTTGCCTCCGTTGTGTCTTTGCTCCCGAAAGTACTGTCTACCCTCTGTGTTTGGAAATAAACCTGGTTTGATTCTGATCTCCGTTTCAGTCTAAATCGTCTCCAAGTAGCGAATCCGCCTCGCCCGGTCTACGGACCGTAACAGTTTTAGCTTTGGCTTGCTATTTGGGGGTTCAGACTCAACTTTGTAAAGCTGCTTTGTGATGATGTACTGTTGTAAAAAGAGTCCTCTCTAAATCCTAAATACTTAAACCTGACCACACAGTAGAAATCCTATAATGCACATATCAATATATTTGTTCTATGGATCAATCTTAACCTGGAAACATGCTGAGGTATTAGAGCAAGAACTAAAAGTATGTATTGATTTAGTGTGTGTTTCTGAATCTGATGCTTTCTTAACAGCAGAAGAAGGTTTTAAAAGTTTAAGAGTTTAAAAGCTTTTCCATCTGCTAAGTGCTTCCTACTCTGTGTGTGTGTGTGTGTGTGTGTGTGTGTGTGTGTGTGTGTGTGTGTGTGTGCGTGCGTTTATCTGACAAAAGTGGAATGTGTTAACCCATAATGTTATAACCATCCTGTCCATGTAACAGGGCACTTCGTGGTGGTACATGTGGACATTACCAAACCCAACTATACACAGTTTCCTACGCTGGAAACACACTGCCCAGGCTCCTTAAGTATAGTCTGGGGGGAGGGGGGTGCTTCTAAGCCAAGCCCATTAAAAAAAATTATGTAAATAGCTGCTACTGTGTGGTGCATATTAGCAAATTAGCTGCTAGAGCTAATTGTGGCTGCACATACATAGAATGTCACTTACACAGTTATATACTGTCAAATTGAATATGCTGTCTAATAACTGTTGCAATGAAGAATTTAGCAGCAAAATACAGATTTCTCCAAATTCCTTAACAAAAATGGTAGCGCGGTGGTGCTGGGGAAAGAATGATGATGGTGTGGAGCCTTTATAAGCTGTGACATCACATGCCAAGGGGGAAGGGGGATACCGTCTGTTAATTAAGCTTGTTTTTGTCCATGAGAAATCCTGTCTTCAGTCCACATTCCTCCTCCCCAAAGGTTACACTGTTGCCGAAATCTGGGACGATTAAGGGCACACGTGACAGATGACGTCACTTGCGAGTTCGCAGGCATGATCTTTTGTAAGGGTGCGTGTCCCTGCCCAATCTTTTGGCTTTCATTGAAAGCGAAGTAAACTGGCCGGGACAAGTGGAGGTTCCAGCCACCGTAGATAGAATGTAAGACGCCTGGTGTGTCGCTCATCGCAGCAAAAATTGTGGAGGCACAAAAGACTAAAGAGTCAATGCTGACAGGATGGCACATGATGAGACGTGCAACTTGTCGGTACATGGTGGCACAACTGCATTTCCGCACATTTCTAGAATTCAACGAGACTTTATTGTCATTCATACACAACAGATGTGGCACA
The DNA here is from genome assembly GCA_019802505.1 of Corydoras sp. C115. Classification (NCBI taxonomy): domain Eukaryota; kingdom Metazoa; phylum Chordata; class Actinopteri; order Siluriformes; family Callichthyidae; genus Corydoras; species Corydoras sp. C115. The sequence goes on along the minus strand of JAFMOC010000359.1, from coordinate 513,945 downwards.
TTAAGTGAAACAAAACTGCAGTCCACCCAAAGAGCAATGCCATCCATCAATTATCTTCCGCTTTATCCTCTATTAGGGTCGCGGCGGGGACCATCCACCCAGATTAGGATTCGAACCAGAAATCCCTAGTGCTGAGAGGCGAACATGCTAACCACTAAGCCACCGTGCCGCCCCTTAAGAGCAATGATTACACAAAAAAAGAAATATATAATATAACATAAAATATATCAGCCTACAACTTCAGCCTATAGCATGGCAGCATGGTTGGCATGGCAGCCTGAGAACTGGGTCGCTAGGGTAAGTGTTATTTGTATTATTTGTTTCCTGTGATTTTTAGTCGCAACCTGCATATTTGACCAAGTCATTTATTTTCCCTAGGATGCATCTCAAAGTGCCAAGTTGCTAGAGCTACAGTTCGGTGCCAGCATGTTCATATTCTCTTATTCATCATTTGTAGTTTCTTCATCCTTCTCAAGTTTCTCTCCTCTTTATCAAATTGTGTGGTGGTACAGTTAACACATCATAATTCCACTGCAGTGATTACTGCACACATGACTAAGTGTGTGTGTGTGTGTGTATGTGTGATTTTAATGTCCAGCTCACTACTGGAACTGGCTCAAAGGCTTTTTAACTTTATTAAGCAATGTCCCACAATGTCCTCCAAGTTTTGGAACATTCGACTGTGGTAGACAGAGTGGGGCATTTTTTGGGTTTACTTAATTTTGGAATTTTTTAATTCCATACCAAATTAGTCATGCCCAATTTCAATGCACTGGAATCAACCAATTCACTCCTTTCATCAACATGAATGAAGGGCTGTGGGTGCTACTTCTGCACTAATCTAGTAGTCCAATAGTTTGTGGTAGTTCAGTGGTTTGGGTGTTGGATATTCAATCTGAAGGTTGTGGGTTCAAATCCCAAGTCCACTGACATCTGGTTCCTTGAGCAAGACCCTTAAGTCTCTTTGCTCCAGAGAGGCTGTGTGGACCCAGTGTTTTGACTCCAACCATCAAGTTGGTATACTTGTAAGTCACTTTGGATGAAAGCTTCTGCTAAATGACCAAATGTAATCCAAATGTAGTTTTTAAAAAGTTGTAGTTTCTTCTTGCGACTACCACAGATGTTAATGTCCAGACCGGACCACTGCTGCAGTACTACCAAATAATCCATGATCTGGCCACTCAGTCATCATACATGTTCAACAGAGCCTGATTGGGTCATGTCATACCACTTTATGGACACACAGGCATAAACATCTTTAGTAATGTTGTTCTCAAATCCTCTTTTCTTTAAGATATGCAGACAGACAGACAGCTAACACAGACAGTAGCCGGAACTTTATACCAGGTGACGCAATTCGCACAGAACAAAAATTATTTAAAAAAATGGATAACATTTCAGGGTGGTACGGTGGCTTAGTGGTTAGCACGTTCGCCTCTCAGCGCTAGGGATTCCCGGTTCGAATCCCCATCTGGGTGGAGTTTCCATGTTCTCCCCGTGTCTGCGTGGGTTTCCTCCGGGTTCTCCGGTTTCCTCCCACAGTCCAAAAACATGGATCAAGTCAATTGAGTTCTCCAAATTGCCCCATATAGAGTGTGTATGTGTGCGTGTCTGTGTGAGTGAGTGAGTGTGTGCCCAGCGATAGATCTCCCCTGGATGGGCATGGGGAACCCCTCGCAACCCTAATATAGGATAAAGCGGAAGATAATGGATGGATGGACTAATTTAGTTTAAAAAATTGCTTTCAAAACGTTTAAAAAACATTTTAAAATAAGAAAGAAACTGAGAAGAAAGAAACTGAGAAAGAAACTGAGAAACTCTCTCAATTTCTCTCAATTGAATAATCCACGATCCTGCCCCCTTACTCATCATACATGGTCAACAGAACCTTAGTGGATCATGTAATGCCATTTCATGTACACACAGACATGAACGGTGTGATTTTTTAATAATGTTCTTCTCAAATGTTCTTCTCTTTTATGTTGTTATGCAGAAACACATGTTACTACAGACTACTACAGACAAGCCAAAGTAGAGTTCCATTACCACACCCGGTTCCCCATCTCCATCACTAACTAACAGACTAATAACAGACACCTCCATCATGCCATCTACATTTCCAGATGTTTATGATACAGAACTAAATCACATTGCGTTTTTATTTAAAATCAATTGTGCAGATAAACGCACAGATTTGGTTCAGTACATTTACTTAAAATTATTTTGCCCTCTGTGCCCCTCGGGCTTCTTTTGCCCCTGACCACGCTGTCAGCCCTGCTTTAATGGCTGGTGCAGTATGTCACAACTCCGGGTGCCCACATATAGCAACCAGCCATAAGTTCCACTATTCCCTGTTGGACGTAAAGAGTTCTAGTAAAAGGTCTGTACCTGCACTCACTCCATGCCACGGCCTCACAGACGGTGTTTGTTCCAAGAGGTTAGAGCAGACAGGGTCTCCCCTAGTGTGGAAGCAGCTGTTTTGGTACCAGATCGGTAGATGAGTCCTATTTTGCAAATTAATTTAACCCTTAACCACCACGCCACTGCTATTATGGTAACACGATTACCAATCTATTGCAAATAGTACAGTCTGAATTTCAGTTAGAGGGTCCATTTATGAAGGGTTTTTAATTGGATGTTATCCTGAATATATATTAACATATTGATATATTACAGAATAAGGTAGTTGTAATCTTCAAATACAGTTCGGTATAAGCTTTACCCTTTGTATCATTTACATTACATGTACATTATATTTAGCAGATGATTTTATCCAAAGCAACTTACAAGGTGAACACAGGGTTAATCATAACATCCCTGGAGCAATGAGGGTAACTTCAGTGGACCTGGGATTTGAACCCCCAACCTTCAGATTGATAGTCCAATGCCCTAACCACTGACCTACCGCACCCATTTAGATCAGGAGTATTCACATAAATTTGAAACGTTAGAGAAATTTTCCTGAAGCAAAGGTCCGGAAGATCGTAATGTCTAACTATTTAGTGTGATATATATATTTAAGTATCAAAATCTCCATGTAATCAGTACCTGACTATCAAATCAAATGAATTTAGTACAATTAAAAACATTTGACAATATTTATTGTGGGGCGGCACGGTGGCTTAGTGGTTAGCACGTTCGCCTCTCAGCGCTAGGGATTCCCGGTTCGAATCCCCATCTGGGTGGAGTTTCCATGTTCTCCCCATGTCCGCGTGGGTTTCCTCCGTGTTCTCTGGTTTCCTCCCACAGTCCAAAAACATGGATCAAGTCAATTGAATTCTCAAAATTGCCCCATATAGAGTGTGTCTGTGTGAGCGAGTGTGCCCAGCAATGGATTGGTGCCCTGTCCTGGGTCTATCTGCCCAGCGCCCGAAACGTTCTCCCCTGGATGGGCATGGGGAACCCCACCGCGACCCTAATAGAGGATAAAGCGGGAGATAATGAATGAATATTTATTGTCTTGTAACAGAACTAAACATATATGTATAACTATCAATGTATATAATGTTCATTTACAAAATCAAAATCTGGCTGCATTTCAAAATTAGAGAAAATAAATCAAATGTAACATTGTTCATGTTCAAATAAAGTGCTTAACCTCAGTCTCAACCAATTTTTAAATACATGTTTACATTGAAACAGTTTAGAGGTTCACTTTCTTCCCCTCTTATATTCCACTCCCCCACTTTTTTGCTCAGCGAGAAAACTGAGCTTTAGCTTGTCCTTCCAGCATTTTAAACCTGGATTTGAATGGAGTCAGGTCCATGCTCATACACATATGGAGGTGGTCATTGGTGAGCCTGGAACGAAATTTAGTTTTGATTATGTTCATTGTGGAGAAAGCTGGCTCACAGTTATGTGTGGAGCCAAACATGGTCAATATGTATAGGGCTAATTTCCTCAGACCTGGGAAAGCTGTTGGAGGGACCATATGGAGCCAGAAAATGAAAGAGTCTGTGCTTAAAACTACTCTTTCAGGGCCACATCTACTTGAGAGATCAACCAATTGCATCTGGAGAGGCCCAGCATTTACCCAATTCAAGTGCTTCCTTTGAAAAGCCCCTGACATTTGTGATGAGCTGCTTTCCAAAGCTGAAGCTATTAAAACAGTTGCTGAAGTTTACAATCAGCTTATCAACAAAGTCAACAAAAGATGATATATCTCGCTTGCCCTGAACCTGTTTAGAGCCTCCCTGCAGGTCTTCTTTAAACACCTCAAGTTTTCTCTGAAATGAGCGGACAGCTATCATCAGTTCACAAATTCAATTGTCCTTGCCCTGTAACCTGCAATTTAGTTTATTCAGATGTGAAGTGCTATCAACCGAAAACGACACCTTGTCCATATGTTTCTCATTTTCTAAAAAGAGAGAAAACTGTGCGGCTTTCTGACTTCTTAGCTCTGCCAAAAAAGATGCCACTTCCCTCCTAATGGACCAAAAGTGGGCCAACACCTTGCCTTTGTTGAGCCATTGCACAGCAAAAGATCATCTGCATTGGCATCAGCTTCTCTAAGAAATTCCCTAAGCATGCAATGCTGGTAGGAAGAGGATGCCCTGAGAAAATGATCAATTTTCTCAGGGCATCCTCTTCCTACCTCCGCATGCTTATCTGACAGGGAGGCACAAAGGACAGATTGATAAATGATGCAATGGTAAGCTATAAGAACAGGATTGTCCTCTTTCAGTCTTGCAACAGCTTCTTTTCCATTCCGATAGCAGGAGCTCCATCTGTGGATATTATCTCCTTAATGGCCAGGTAGATGTCTTGTACTAGTCTTAAGGGCAGTGACACCTAGCAGGTCTTCACACAATGCTTTCTGGTCTGTGTTAAAAAACCTGACATACAATAAGAACTGAGCATTGTCACACATCAGTGAACTCATCCACAGCTAAGCCTACACATGGTGCCTTATGCATGGATTCATCTAGCTGGGTTAGCACGTCCTGAGTCAATATTTCCCTTTTCTTTGTGGCTGATGATGCTGACATGGGAATTTGCTTTATTTCATCACAAAACTCTTTTTCTTTTCCCTGAAGTAGTGTTTCAGCTACCGCACTCATGCAGTCTTGGACAATCTCTCCATCAGTAAACGGCTTTTTGTGTACACCCCAAATCCAAGCAACTCTGAGGGAACATTCATGAACACTTTGTTGGGCAGTGAATGTGTGGCTTAGGATCCTGGTGGACTGTTCATATTGGACTCTTATGGTGGACTTATTTTCCGTGATCTCACTTCAGATTTGATTGGGGATTTTTTTTTCAAAATCTTTATGTTTCATCTCATAATGTCGCTTCACATTGACACTTTAAATAAGTGCCACAGTTTGTGAACAGTAACACTGGTTTAGTGCTCCCACTGGGAAGTATGAACAGAAATGGGTCTGTCCATTCTGGATTAAACGCTCTATTTTCCACTTTTCTTTTTTTGGAGAGCGCTATTTGTTGCTTATTTTTCTCTCCCTCTCACCCGCTATTTTCTCACATTTTTCCGGCGCAGATGACTGTATCTCTCCGCTTGTTTTTTTTACATTCGCTGTCTTTTTTATTTTTACCTTCTTTTCACGTGAAGCTTGCATCTAACCTTAGCATCGGTCTGAACTAACTAGACTTGCAATGTTTACTTCCTGGATTGGCTGAGTGGTGTCACGTGGATCATCACCCACTACCGTAAAGGCTACAAAAGCAGCAATGGCTAAAATAAAAGTGCCCCGTCAGGTTTTAAATAATAACCTTCTGTTTTGGCTGTGGGTCCTTGTCTGTATAGAACGGCTTCAGGGTCCGGACCTGGACCACGGTCTGCCTGTTAGTGACCTCTGATTTAGATACATTTAGAATCACACACTTTGTGTCATTCATTTGGAACATTCCCTTCTCTACGCTTCCCTATTAAGGTCTTAACTGGCCGTGGGATTTTTACATCAACACCTGTCAAACGATTAACAAGGACCACCCTTTTACTTTTGTATCTATACAAAAGTAACAATCAACATTGACAAGCATTGACAATCAACACTCGCGTTGTTGTCTTTTCTTCCCTAAGGTTTGTACTCCAGCACTCAGTGGACTCCAGCATCAGGACAGAAGTTTCTGGCAGTCAGTGGGTTTCCTGAGTTGCTGACCGGGTCAGCTCGAGATTTGAATGTAAAACTATTCTGTAGCTGTTCGGTAAGTTTGAGTATTAGAACCCAACAATTTACCTGTAGACTGAAGGAAGTTTGTACTGACATTGCATGACCTGTGTAAGGTATATGGCTTTGTATGAATGTGGGAGTCTTACTACATCCACTAGTTGCGAGATCTTGAGGCCAAAGCGAACGGTAATAGAGTCGTTGGCATGAAGCACGGGTCTCACCCACTTCTGATACCCATGGAACAGAGTCTTTAACAGCATGTCCTCCAGTTCAGCTAATGACAGCTCATCTAAGATAGAGAAAGAGAGAGAGATTACTGAGTGCAGCACTTAAGATTCAGGTTTAAACAAATACCCCATTTTCTTTCCACACATGCTGCTTCCAGGCTTGCGTGCATTAATCTTCTGGTTGAGGACTGTGAACATGCACATAACCGATCGGCCGGCTCTCGGTCGAGCGAGCTGAGCACAGATTCACAGAGCGACAGCTGGTGCGAGCTTTTCAGAGCTTTCAGGCTGACTCGGTGACCGCAGTGACATGATCGCCTTGGACAGCAGCTTCCAGCTTCAGCCACACACTCACAAGATCGCTGCGGCATCTCCTCATGACGAATTAAGGAAACGGAGCAGACAATCCCATGAAGTAACAAACACAGAGGACTGAAGTTAATCAAGCAGATGGCCTAAATACATAGCTAAGGATTCGGCAGCTACCGGCAGGGTACTACAGAAAACTCATCTTCTCATCTTCACAATCTGTTTCCTGAGTTTCTACAGTGCAGATGAGTACACCATGGATGTCATCGCATCACCAACTTTGTACTACTGTAACATGGGATGATAAAAAATTATGGGAAATGTGACCCCATTTCACAGAAAACCATCTGAGACAAATCATATTTAATCAAACGTATTAATATAAACATAATAGAAGCAATATAAAAATACCTTAAAGTCATCTGCACATTTTATGTACCACGCAAAACATCATACAGTACCTCAGATGACCTCCCCCAACAAACCTCAAGTGTTCTGCTATTCAGACCAATATGCATTCACACCAACATATACCTCAAAGAAACAAACATTTTAAATAACAAATAATAAAACCCTTGTTCTAGAAATGATGCACACACAGCGCTGAGACCCTACAGTGTTCCTCTTAGTCGCCTTGGCTGCTAAAAAAAGCACAAGAGAATGCATGGTTTACTGACCTCCGCTTCCGTAGCTTGGAGCTAAAGAGGCGACTAATGGTCCAGTTGACCCTGCATACAAGCACTCATACGCTAGTGATAAACACAGAGCAGAGGTCAGCATGTGTCAGTGGAGGGGATGTAACCAATCACAACTGATATCACACGGTTTTTAAGAGCTCACAAAGGACAGAGGGTCTGGCTCTCTGTCAGATTAATCAGCTTCAGCGTTCCCTATGGACTTCTCCAACTGTTACTGCATTTCTCTATATTTTTTGCCCCATTTCTGCCTGTTTATCTTCTGGCACCCACATTGAGGGGAGACTGAACAATGAATGAGAATGAGAGCTCTGAGGAGCGGGTGATTTCTGTATGTGTTTGTTTTTGGGTGGGGTGTACCCAGGGAAAGGCAGTGACTGGTGTCATACGGCGCTACTGCTTAATATCAGTCCTGCAAATGGTATAGTGATGCAGGGAGAAAATCGCAAACTGAGCCGACATAGAATCTCCAAACAGCTCTAACTGAAGCTCCATCAGGTTGGATGGGAGACGTCTGTGCACAGCCATTTTCAGATCTCTCCAGAGATGTTCAATCAGATTCAAGTCTGGGCTCTGGCTGGGCCACTCCAGAACATTCACAGAGTGGTCCTGAAGCCACTCCTTTGAGATCTTGGCTGTGTGCTTCGGGTCGTTGTCCTGCTGAAAAATGAACCTTCGCCCCAGCCTGAGGGCGCTCTGGAGCAAGTTTTCATCCAGGATGTCTCTGTACATTGCTGCATTCATCTTTCCTTCTATCCTGACTAGTCTGTCAGTTCCTGCTGCTGAATAACATCCCCATAACATAATGCTGCCACAACCATGCTTGACTGTAGTGATGGTATTGGCCTCGCCATGAGCAGTGCCTGGTTTCCTCCAAACATGATGCCTCGCATTCACCCCAAATAGTTCAATCTTTGTCTCATCAGACCAGAGAATTTTGTTTCTCATGGTCTGAGAGTCCTTCAGGTGCCTTTTGGCAAATTCCAAACGGGCTGCCTTGTGCCGTTTACTAAGCAGTGTCTTTTGCCTGGCCACTCTGCCATACAGGCCTGATTGGTGGATTGCTGCAGAGATGGTTGTCCCTCTGCAAGGTTCTCCTCTCTCCACGGAGGAACACTGGAGCTCTGACAGAGTAATCATCGGGTTCTTGGTCACCTCCCTGACCAAGGGCCTTCTCCCCCGATCGCTCAATTTAGACGGCCAGCCAGCTCTAGGAAGAGTCCTGGTGGTTCCAAACTTCTTCCATTTAGGAATGATGGAGGCCACTGTGCTCATTGGGACCTTCAAAGCAGCAGAAATTTTTCTGTATCCTTCCCCAGATTCGTGCCTCTGGTTCTTTAAGTAATGATGTATTAAATCTCCAGGTCCTAGTTTGTTGTGTAGTTTTTTTCTGTGTCAGAGACATAGTTACAGGTGTGTGATCACTGATAGAGATATTATGTATCTGAGTATCTGTGATTTCCTTCATCATGTTTTGGTGACTAGAAAGTAGTCTAAGCGGGAATGAGAGTGATGTACTCGAGATAAAAAAATATATTCTCTAAGAGTGGGGTGTTGTGAACATCACGCATCACAAAGACCAAAATCCCTGCTTCACTGCTGTACTGAGCCTGTCAATATCTGCATTAAGTACCAAGTTGAGGTCTCCTCCTATTACAAACGTGGTGTTAGAGTGATCAGCAATTGAAGTGAAGAAGTTATGTAAGAAGGCAGGGTCATCAACATTTGGTCCATATATACTAGCAATACATAACTATATTTTGAATAGACAAGTTAAGTATTATAAATCTGCCTTCAGGATCTGATATTGTGTTCCTAATAAAGAAATTTATCCTTTTGTTAATTAGTATGGCTACACCCCTTTGTTTAGTGTTGTAACAGGCTGAGTAAGTGTGAGGAAACTGTGGAGAGGAGAGTGTGTGTGCAGATGTTCTGGACATATGTGTCTCTTGTAGGAATACAATGTCGGCTTTCAAATCATTTAACCCATTATCAATTTTCATCCTCTTGTCCCTCAAGCCAACTCCATGTACATTCCATGAGACAAACCTCAGTGCTCATATTAAACTAAACTGAGAGTGAGTAATGTGCTCATAGATTGCACCAAAGATGTGTGTGTGAGCGTGCGTGGGCATGTGTGTGTGTGTGTGCACTGTTGTGTGGAATCTGTATGTTGTGTGCACTGTGCAACGTGTGCTGTGTGACATATATGATGGGTGCAAAAAGAGAAGGATGTGTATAAGGGAGAAAGAAAGAGAAAGGAAAAGAGAAAAATAATAATAACCATAAAACATCCATCCATCCATCCATACATCTGAACATCCATATATCCAAACATACATACATCCAACCATCCTTCCATCCATAAATCCAGACAAACATATATACATCCATCCATACATACATACATTCATCCATCCATCCATCAAACATACCTACATCCAAACATACATACATCCAAACATTCATATATACAGTCATGGCCAAAAGTTTTGAGAATGATACAAATATTATTTTTACAAAGTCTACTGCTTCAGTTTTCATTCATTCATTCATTCATTCATCTTCCACTTTATCCTATATTAGGGTAGTGGTGGGGGTCCCCATGCCCATCCAGGGGAGAACGTCTCAGGCGCTGGGCAGATACACCCAGGACAGGGCGCCAATCTATCTCTGGGTACACACTCACTCACACAGACACGCACACATACACACTCTATATGTGGCAATTTGGAGGACTCAATTGACTTGATCCATGTTTTTGGACTGTGGGAGGAAACCGGAGAACCCGGAAGAAACCCACGCAGACACGGGGAGAACATGGAAACTCCACCCAGATGGGGATTCGAACCGGGAATCCCTAGTGCTGAGAGGCGAACGTGTTAACCACTAAGCCACCGTGCCGCCCTGCTTCAGTTTTTTATAATGGCAATTTGCATATACTCCAGAATGTTATAAAGAGTGATCAGCTTAACAGCAATTAATTGCAAAGTTAATATTTGCCTAGAAAATTAACTTTATCCCCCAAAACACATTTCAACTTCATTGCAGCCCTGCCTTAAAAGGACCAGCTAACATCGTTTCAGTGATTGCTCCATTAACACAGGTGTGGGTGTTGATGAAGACAGGGCTAGAGATCAATCTGTCATGATTAAGTAAGAATGACACCACTGGACACTTTCAAAGGAGGCTAGTGCTTGGCATCATTGTTTCTCTTCTGTTAACCATGGTTATCTCTAAAGAAACACATGCAGTCATCATTGCACTGCACAAAAATGGCCTAACAGGGAAGAGTATCGCAGCTAGAAAGATTGCACCTCAGTCAACAATCTATCGCATCATCAAGAATTTCAAGGAGAGAGGCTCCATTGTTGTCAAAAAGGCTCCTTGTTCATGCACATGCAATGTCCTTACAGTAAAAGGACACAGTGACCCTTATCTACAGTAGCTTCAATACACACTTATTTAATAATTATTATTCTAGATCCCCCACCTTCTTTTTACTGTCTGTCCCACACACATGTTGTTGATGGTACATGTGTTTGACAGTGATTTGTTAATGCAGCAGTGCCTGGGCCAAATCTTACTTCTGGTTACCATCAACTTTCCTTCTAAAAGTTTTTGCACATGGCTCTGAGTTCACCTCTTGTACCAGTAATCAAACATCAGAAAATACCACCTTTAAGATAACGACTGTTTTATTGTCACTTATACCCAATTACTCTACAGCTCTGCAGAATAGATGTGTTTTAATAGGACTTAAGTTCCAGAATTCATTCATCTAGGTTCTAAAATGATTAAATGGTTATTTGTAGCAGCACATCTTTGTGATTAAAATTTCTGTTTTTCATAAAATATTAAAAGCCTTTGTATTGAGCTTATTTAAATTTCAAAATGTAGTCATGCCATGTTTTAATTTCTCACACAGGTGCTTGAGTGGTTCAGCAATCAGATTCGTCATCAAAACACACTGGACACAATCTTACATTGAGCGTTGGATTTATAGGGTTTGGAGTGACACCCCTCCTCCACACACTTAATACTTTGTGCTATATGTGTCAGAGGAAGTGCATGCCAGCATTAACTATTTAAACAGAAATGAGGTTTAGCTTTTTATTATTTTTATGTATTTTAATGTTGGGATCCCAGATAATATATTAAGCCTATATTACTGCTAAATCAGACAAATGTGATGACATTTGTATACTGGATCAGATATTATGGTAAGTGGTATAGAATGGTCATTAAAGTATATAATTATATGAATCCTCAGCTCTAATATAGAGCCATGTGATTGATACTCATGTTACGACCCCACATGGTAATATATTTGGTTGCTAGAACCTAGAGTTGAGTAGTATATTTGGGATGGAGGAGTTTATCAGAAGGACACAGTTGATAGTTACCATTGATATGGTTTTCAGTCCGCCTGAGAAGGTAGATGCTTGACTGGTAAATTTTATCAATTAAGGTACTGCAAGTGTGGACTTGAACTCCATGTTGGACGGGGTAAAGCTGTTGAAAGCAATTAGTTAACATATTACAGCAACTTGGTCAAATAATACATGTACACTGGACAGTAGGGGAAAAATGGTCAATAGCGTTCAATTACTATACAGATTGGGCAAAGGGTTTACCAGCCATGAAGCCATTAAGAGGGCATAATGACTAAATTGCCACCATTAACTGAAGGGAGTCAAGTGTGGGTGTTGAAAGTTGAAAAGTACATAGCAGGTAAGATGCTGTGTTTGGGTGAAGTAGGGGTAATAGCTAGATTAGAAGGTAAAAGGAGGTGAATATTGATTGAAATAGTGAAAGAGGTTTGAAAGGAAGGACAGAAAACACCATTTTTAAGCATAAAAGAGGATGTATGGGATATTCTTAAGGATATACCCTTTAACTTATAGTTTAACATCCTTGCCAGCTCTTGAGAGAGCTGATAAGAGTTGATATAGATATGGTGAAACTTTTAGAAAGTGTGGTGACTTATGGCTGGAAGCAACAGAAATGTAATGGAGATAGCAGGTAGGGAACGCATGTGAAGGGCAGTTAGGTGATGTGGTGGAAATTCATTGTTTGCCACATAAACAATGGGAAAAGACAGTAACACACCATTGTCTTTGCAAATACCCAATTAGTATTTAAACATGGTTATGGATGAGTTAAATACAATTACTATGATGACTGCATATAAAACCTTAAAATATAAAAAGTCTTTTCATGTTTTGCACTGTAACTATAACCTCACTTGGTGACAAGTTTCGTGACAAAAATGATAAATACATTTAAGTTATTGGCACCTTTGCTAGTATTATTGTATTTGATGCAGTTTTTATGGCAGAACATTTGGTACTTGATTGTCTTCTGGAGTCCTTAATGAGGTTTAAAAGTGCAGAACAATGTGTTGTGATTCCCTTCGGTTTGCAAATTCAGAATTGTTATGGAAATTATTTAGAAAAAGCGTCTCTGGGTTCCACTAATTGTTATTTGGTTGAAAATAATTTGATTGGGTCCATTTTCACATTTTCACATTCACTAATACTGGTGCTGACCATAGGTCTGATTACATAATAAGTCATGTAGCATACAATAAAGATAATGAAGACATAAAATAATAGACTAAATGCTTACTTAAATAGTAAATAGAAGTAAAATTAGTTGGTTTTCAATCTGCCCCATATAGAGTGTGTGCGTGTATGGGTGAGAGAGCACCAATCTATCGCTGGGCTAACACTCAGTCCTGGGTGTATCTGCCAAGCACCTGAAACTTTCTCCTTGTGATGAGCAGAAAGAACCCCCATGCAACTTTAGTAGAAAATTAAGTAGAAGGTAATGAGATGAGAGTCTCAGAGGAATAAAAAGACTATTATTAAACACAGGACTGGAAAAAACATGATATATTAGGATAATTCTTGCTACATTGCTATATATACAATATTCTTGGCAATATGACAAAACACTTATTTTACGCATAAACATACTACTGTTTTATCCTCTGCACTCACCAGTGGGACACACTAAACACTTTGAGAAATGGTGTGTCTCACACACACACACACTAGTTTCTTCTCTTTGAGACACTGTGCTGCTTTGACATACTGCCTTGTCATCCTAAATGACTCAGGTAATGAAGATATTCCATGCATAACTGCATGATATTATAGGTCTAACAAGTGGGAATATCATCAATGTTTGTGTTGTGAACGATATGATAATGGCACATCCTTATTGATCAGTGTACAGCCAAAATCCACTGTGGTTAGAAATTCAGATTTATTAATTTATTTTATACCATTATATTAATACAGTAGCCAGTTCTAGCCTTACGAACATCTTATGGTTAAAAGAGGTTGTTAAGCAAACCTATCAAATTTAAATTTTGTGGTAACATGTCCACATTTTTGCTTTAAAAACTATTTCATAGAAGCTAGAAATATCTATATTTTTATATTAGGAATTGTCATGCTGTCACACTCGCCTACCGCGGGCTAAGAGCGGCTGCGCAGATGAGGCGCAGAGCCACAGCGCTTTAACGCGCAGAAGGGAGCCAGGCACGCAGGTAGCAGAAACACAGCGTTTATTATCTAGGTGAAGGTCACCAAACACAAACTGTACACAACGGTGAGTGAACATAAAATAAGACGCGCACGGAGGACGGGGAACACCGGAAATAAATACACAAACACATCCCATCACGTGCACCAAACCAACCAATGACACTACGGAGATAATTAACTAAAACAACTCGGACTAGCAGCTAATTAACACCAAACAAGGACACAGAAGAACAGAAACTGAAAAAAAAAAAGAACAGAAAAACTGGCGCCCTAGGCACCTGTTACAGTACCCCCGCCCCTACTGTCGCGCAACGGGGGGACGCGACCAAGAAACAAAAATAACAGTCCTGGGGGGGGGTCCTCCGCCTCCATGAGCCGGGCTTGGCAGACGCCCTCGGGTGGATGCCCTCTGCGGGGGAGGCATGTCGAACGTTCTCTGGCTCCATGTTGGGGTGGGCGCCCTCTGCGGGTGCGGCGTGGAGAGCGCCCTCTGCGAACGCGGAGTTGCAGACGCCCTCTGGCTGCGAGGTCAGGTGGGCGCCCATGTCGGAAGAGGAGTTGACCACGCCCTCTGGCTGCGTGGCGAGGCGGACGCCCTCTGGTTGCGTGGCGAGTCGGACGCCCCTTGGCTGCGTGGCGAGGCGGACGCCCCCTGGCTGCGTGGCGAGGCGGACGCCCCCTGGCTGCATGGCGAGGCGGACGCCCCCTGGCTGCGGGGCGAGGCGGACGCCCCGGAGGACGGGGAACACCGGAAATAAATACACAAACACATCCCATCACGTGCACCAAACCAACCAATGACACTATGGAGATAATTAACTAAAACAACCGGACTGGCAGCTGATTAACACCAAACAAGGACACAGAAGAACAGAAACTGAAAAACAAAAGAACAGAAAAACAGGTGCCCTAGGCACCTGTTACACATGCTTCCTCCCTGAATATTATTGGTTGTTATATACATCAGGATTAAGATCCATAAAATATTTGTGATTATCAACATTCCCTATGCTTTAACTATTTTTACCCTTACTGTATTGAAACGGCTTCCAATAGATCATTTAATATCCGTTTACATTTTCACTTCAACTGCTGTTTTAGTAGTGTGGGGAAAATGTTTGGTGAATCGCTGTTGCATCAGTTCACTAAATACATTTTCCTTTTGAAATGTCACATTTTTCATTACAGATATTTTATGCGGACAGGTGCCAAATATATAGAGACAGTATTGTATACATATATACTGCACAATTATTTGTCGCACAAAGCCGTTGTAATTGTTGCATTTTTTTGTAGATTTTGTATGGTAAACTGTCCCTGGAGGAGTTTATTAAGAGTGCAAAAAGTGACCATCCATTGTGCGACTGTTGCCGTGTGACCCAAGCAGTGCTGGACAGTTCTAATAGATGTGTCCACCACATTAACCTCCAGTGTTTTATTTATTTATTGGGGTTTGTTTAATGTATATTATAGGGCATCCGACCAATTCATTTAGGTAAAATAATTCATAATAAAAATATATGGGAAAAATGTTGAGCATGTAGCCACATGCAGTAAGAATTTTATTTTTATTTTATACAGTGTTTGTATGGGTTGATTTTGGTTTTGTTAGTTTTAGTTTTAAGGTCTCGTGGTTTTACTTTTCCTTAAGTGTAAACTAGGTTGGTTATTGGTGCACTCTTTCACTCAGCTTTAAATTTCTACACAGTGATAATCTTTTAAACATCAACATACTGGTTAAATTAAACTACCACATTTAGCTTTTACTAAAGCATTTGTATTTCAGAAGTATTTTGTTTGAGGTTAACTTTCATTCCTTGTTTGGCCTTAAACATGCTTGTTTGAATGATTTATTTTGGCTTCAAAACAGAGTACATTATTCTCGAGCTATTGGAGTTCCTCTTTCCAGACATAAAATTCAGTCCTGATCCCATGTCCTAAACCTGTTCTCTAGATGATCGGTGTGTTTCAGATTAAATGCAGCTGGATGTAGGGGTGAAACTAGATTCTCTAGGAAGTGGAGTTCCAGGAACAGAGTAAGTGGTGATCAGGATGGATCTGCGGTGAGGATGCTGATCCTCGGGGCAATGGAGACCAGTCCCTGGAGCAAGAAGAGGATGCTTCTCTGGATGTGTCAACAGAACTATTCAGGGTGGTATAGAGGTTATTGCTAACTCTGCTTTTAGAAAAGTGATGACGACGAGGGTGCTGCTGATGACGGAGAGCCGCTGACAACAAGGGAGCTGCCATTAATGACAACGATGATGACAACAGGAGGACGACAACGATAAAAGGAGCTGATAGCAGGAACTTCAAGAACCGACGAGGGAATGCTGGGACTACAGAACTAAAAGACTAAATCAGATACAAGGAGTAAGATAACCAGTGTAAGGGGGGTGTTATTTTGGGTTTGTGAGTGTAGGGACGGAGGCTGTCTCGTTAGGCGCAGTCTCTATTAGTATAATTGATAGATGTTTGTTTTTAGAATTGTGTTTTCAGCCTATATGGCCATGTAATATGTTGGGCACTGTCAAGAGGGGTTTTAGTTAGAGGGGGGTAGTTTAATTAGCGCTCTGCCTCCTCAGCATTCAGTTATGTGAACTTGTAAAAGTCGTGTTGGAATTAGTTGCGTTTAGATTTGGGTTAATTGAGTTGTGATAACATGCAAATTTTTAGAAATGGTAATGTGTAAAGTTTGGCTTGAAATTTATGGCCGTAGAATTTTAGTTTAAAATTTATTTATGGGAGCATGTAGGTGCTCCCATAGGGGGGAATTGTCAGAAATTTTAAATTTCATATACATAATGAGAGTCTCAATATGGCCGAAAGACAAAGGACTTCTGAGTGTCCCGCCACTAGGAAATTAATGGGCTGGGATTGGCTGATTTAAAACCTAGGGCGGTAATTTGTGATTGGCTTAAGTAGTTAAGGGGCGGGAACTAGACGTAACGGATATATACCCAGGTAAACATTGTGGGAGGGGCACTTTCACTCAGACCCGGAGGCAGACAGCATCGGAACGCTGAGGATGGCAGACCCGCTGGCCAGCGTGAGTTACCGACGGTGTCCATGAAGTTTTCCTTGTCCTTAAATAAATGTGTTGAGGCGACCATTTTTGCATAGGCTCGTTCTTTCTGCCTTTTTCAAAATCAAAAGATCAAAAGAACACCTTAATGTTCACTTTGAAAACCCACTAGATTAATTTAAATTAGCCTTTGACTCTATCCTAGATTCCATGGGCATTACTCAAAGTGTAGTTGGTAAAACACATCGCTGTAAACATACATTAGACTTAGTTTTCTCACATGGTATTAACATTAATAATTTAACTATTGTTCCACTAAGTGAGGTCATCTCCGATCACTAATTGATAACCTACGATTTAGAAATTGATATTGATCCAGTCATTAAACCCCGATATGATATGAAGCGTACAATCATTCCCTCTACTGCTGTGTCATTCCTACAACATTTACCCGAATTAAACATTAAACCAGCATCAGGACCCGATGAACTTGAAAACACAGCGGAATACCTTAAACATGTGTTTCTGCAACCTTAGACAGTGTCGCTCCACTTAAACTAAAAAGGATTAAAGATAAAAGACTCGTTTAATGATCAAACACATGCCCTAAAACAAACCACTAGAACCATGGAGCGTAAATAGAGACAAACTAAATTAGAAATATTTAGGGTTGCATGGAAGGACAGAATGACTGAGTACAAACATGCACTCAATGCAGCGAAGACTAAATATTATTCTGAATTAATAGAGAACAACAAAAACAAACAAAGATTCCTCTTTAGTACCATTGCCAAATTAACTCGTGCTACTGAATCAGATTCACAGATTCACTCACAGTTCAGCAGCAATGATTTCATGAATTTCTTTAGTGACAAAATTGAAAACATAAGACCAAATCATCTAATGCATCGTGTAAATCATCTAATGCATCTTGTAGCGTAACCAATAATCAACCCTCAATGATTTCTGAAAAATCTAGTGGTAGAGAAAATGATATAGTACCAGAGTTAAATACCTTTAACCCCATATCTAAAAAAGAGCTTGTCTCATTAATTACACAATCAAAGACAACATCCTGTATGTTAGACCCAATACCTACAAACCTGCTTAAAGACCTCCTACCAAATATTACAGAGCCTTTTATAAACATTATAAATTCATCACTTAAAATAGGCTATGTCCCCAAAAATCTGAAGTGTGCAGTCATTAAACCATTACTTAAAAAACCTAATTTAGATCCTCTAATACTGTCCAACTATAGACCAATATCAAATAAAATCCTAGAAAAAATTGTGTTCAACCAGCTGAATCGCCATTATCTAGCTAATAACGTTCATGAAGTTTTTCAGTCAGGTTTTAGGTCTCATCATAGCACTGAGACAGCCTTAATTAAAGTCGTTAATGACTTATTAATGTCCTCTGATAATAACCAAATCTCTTTTCTTGTATTATTAGATCTTAGTGCAGCCTTTGACAATATAGACCATAACATCTTAGTTGATAGATTAGAAAACACTGTGGGCATTACAGGATCTGCACTCCAGTGGTTTAAATCCTACCTGACAGATCGATATCAATTCACCTGTTTTAACAACCAATGTTCTGATCTTGCTAAAGTTAAATATGGTGTCCCACAAGGGTCAGTTCTGGGTCCACTCCTATTTGCATTATATATGCTTCCATTGGGATCAATTATTCGCAAACATGGAATCAGTTTCCACTCATATGCAGATGATACACAGTTATATGTGTCAGCTAACACTGAAGGTTAAGATTAGGTTAAGGTTAGATTAGATTAAGGTTAGATTATTGTAATTCACTTCTGACAGGATGTTCTAATAAATCATTACATAAATTACAACTTGTGCAAAATGCTGCAGCTAGAGTTTTAACTAAAACCAGAAAGTTTGATCATATCAGTCCTGTGATATCAAACTTGCACTGGCTACCAGTTAAGTTTCGTATTGAGTACAATATTTTATTGATAACATATAAAATTCTACATAATCAGGCTCCACAGTATCTGAGTGAGCTGATTCAATCGTACAAGCCAACACGTGAGCTCCGATCTCAAGGTGCTGGTTTACTCTTAGCTCCTACAATAAATAAAATTACTGCTGGTGGAAGAGCGTTCTCCCACAAGGCTCCTCAACTTTGGAATAGCCTTCCTGTTACTGTTCGTGATTCTGAATCACTATTAATCTTTAAAAATAAATTTAAAACATTTTTTTAATCTTGTGTTTAATTAATCCCCGCTGAAATTATGCTGTTCCGGGGCGCCATCTCAACTATGTAGAGTCTGCAGTATCTGCCTCTTTTAGTTATGCTGCTCTAGTCAGTGATGCCGGAGTCACATGCTGCACTGTGTCAATAAATTACTTATTAATTAAATGCCATGCTTTATTATTTTCTCTAACTGCCTTCCTTCTCTGTTTCTTTTTAGGTGTGACCGGCTTCCTGGAGGTGTAGTCAGACCCCTGCCGACGAATACTGGATGGAACCTGAATATTACAGTTTTTATCAGTCGATTTGGTTCATTTTTCAGATCAGAATTGAAATTCTCAAAATTGTTCATTCAATCTCCACATCTCCTTGTCACTTGTGCACATCATAATTATATTTCTCATTGTGTTTCACATTTTGCAAATGCTTTTGTACATTTTTGCAAATGGTCATAGACAATTGTCTGTTGTTTTTTACATTATCTGTTGCTTATGTCATGTTTATCAAAATGTGTTGTACTGATTGTCTGTTGAATTGTCTTACGCTCCAAAACATTTAGGTCTTATGTCATCGCCTAGGTCATTATATGCAAAAGTGCTGAACATGTTGTCATAATCTCTCAGGCATAATTTTTACATTTATTTTACACTTTTTTTTTAAACGTTTATGTTAAATTTTGGTAATTTGTCCTAAATTGATTAAATTGTTCTCAGGTGAATCTTGGCTTTCTGTTAAGGGAATTTGTGAACATTTAGATCATCCAGTTATCTCAAACATAGGTCAGAGGTGCATCTCATGAACCTGTAATTGGCAAACATTATATATTATATATATAAGGGCTACCATTGATGTGCCAGTCCAACGAGGAGGAAACATCACGATGTGTGCGGCTATGTCAGAGAATGGCGTGCTTACACATATTCCCATTATAGGGCCCTATAGCATCTCATCACATTTTTGGACACCCTCTATAGGGATCTCATCCCTGATAATGAGAGAGGTGTGGTGCAAGAGGATTTGCCCAAATATGTGATAATTTGGGATAATGTGAGTTTTCACCACGCTAACACCATCAGGCAATGGTTTGCCACTCATCATAGAATGCTGATGGAGTTCCTCCCACCCTATTCCCCATTTCTGAACCCTACTGAGGAGTTCTTCCCAGCCTGGAGATGGAAGTTATACGATCACCAGCCTCACGTCCAGATGAACCTGCTGACTGCTATGGATGCAGCTTGTGAGGATATCACAGCAGATGCCTGCAAAGGCTGGATTAGACACTCCACTTTCCACGGTGCATTGCAAGGGAAGATCTCCAGTGTGATGTGGATGAAAACATGTGGCCCAACAGAGAGGAGCATCAAGATGAATAGAAAAGAAAGCACTACAGTAATTCCTTAAGTTGTTTTGAGTATTCAGAGTAAATTTCTAATTTTGTAGTTTTTCCTTTATTCCATATAGTGCAGACAAACAGTTGTGTCGTTCCTGAACTTCAATTTGATTTTTTGTCAACAGATTGCAGTGCTGTTAGAAAATAATACAGTAAAGAATATTACTCTAAATTTGATTCCAGTGCAATTTCTTGTTGTCCATCTCTCACATACAGGCATGTGTAACTTTTGTGTTCTGTAAGTTTGTATTTGTGTGTGTAACCTGGATTGTTTCAATTGATATGCCAGAGAATGTGCAGCATTCTTGTAAACAAAAGCTTAGTTTCCATCAGAATATGCTTACAGTCGTCACTGTTGCACTGACAACATGACTAAGTAGTTTGACTGCCTTGTCGTAGGCAATGGCACACAGACAAGATATTTTGATGGCGCTGACAAATTGATTGACCTAAATATTTGCTTTTGAGGCAAAAACAAAGAATTTTGAGTGAAGTATGTGCTTTTGCAGGTATTTCATTGAGTTTTGCTGTTTGCACTAACTGTTTTGAGAAATGCACTTGTTGTGATGCCAATGTAAATCATGATGTGAGAAATGTACCAAATCGACTGAGAAAAACTGTAATTGGACTGGCGGTCCTGCAGGACCCCCTTAATGGATTCACATATAGTTTTCCAGTTGTTAGAGTTTTTCCATTTGTTAAATATCTGTACATGGCTGTCCTACACTGTTGCTGCCTGGCCGCTCAAGGAGGATGAGCCCCCACTGAGTCTTGGTCCTCCCAAGGTTTCTTCCTAAATAACAGCATAACAGGGAGTTTTTTCTTGCCATTGTCGCTTCGGCTTGCTCTTTGGGGATTTAAAGGCTTTTCATTCTGTAAAGCTGCTTTGTGACAATGTACTGTTATATATATCGGTTATACTGCGCTATAAAAATAAATAACTTGAACTTGAACTCAGGGATGTGGCCTCGGGAGTGGAAAATTCCACACCCTGAGGTACATGGTCCTCAGGACTGAGACATTCTACACCCTCAGGCGCATGGTCCTCGGGACTGGGACATTGCACACCATCAGGGACATGGTCCTCAGGACTGGAACATTGCACACATTCAGGGACATTGTCCTTGGGACTGAGACATTGCACACTCTCAGGAACATGGTCGTCAGGACTGGGATATTACACATCCATGTGAAAATCCATTGCTACTCTGTGTGTCAGCTGGCATCAGAAAAAAAATCTAAACATATGAAATTGAACGTCTTAGCGCAGATACTTAGCAACTGAAAGGCTTTTAAAATCAAACCTGCTTTGGACTGCAGGTTTGTGAGTATTTTTATTTATTTTCAGTTAATGCTGGTACTCCTGCGTGTTGCTTTTACTCATCGTCTGGTAAATGTATGAGATTGAGAACTGACACACACAGTTACACCTATCTGATTCAGAGCTTTGACATTTGGGCTCCTGTGAACTACGGTTGAACTTAAAGACACAGGGGAGTCTCGATGGAGGTGTGAGGAAGTGGACTTACCTGAAGGTTACTCTAAAAAATAACTCTAAATAACATTTAATAACTGCACTAAACCAGTTGATCTCTTTCAATTCTTTGTGATGGGATAAGCATTAGATTACACAACAGCTTAATGAGGATAATACCTCACTGAGCATTGGTCCTCACAAGATATCTTTCTATTAAAATAAATACCAGATTTTTTTCCTTTCCACTGTCACATTAATTCTTTTTTCACTGGTCTAGAACACCATAAAGCTGAATAAAAGAAAAAGCACTGTTGTAAATGAGCTCTATAAAATCCATCCATCAATCCATTTTCTGCTTAATTGTCTACTAGTGTCATGGGGCAAGGGGTGGTCTTCATGCCCATCCAGGGGAGAACGTTTCAGGCGCTGGGCAGATACACCCAGGACACCCAATCTATGGGCACACACACACTATATGGGGCAATTGTGGAGAATGAATCCATTGTTTTGGACTGCGGGAGGAAACCAGAGAACCTGGAGGAAACATGGACATGGAGCAAGCATGTAAACTCCATGTCCACATGGGCATGGAGCAAGCATGTAAACTCTACTTACATAGGGATTCAAACCTGGATTCCCAGCACTGAGAAGTGGAGGTGCTGACCACTACCTCAGGGTGGGAGTCAACCTCCTTAAGCAATGAATTCAAAGTGACATTTTAATTTTACTTTTATGAGTGGACAAATAATTATTTATTCATTATCTTCCACTTTCATTATCTTTTCCCCATTCAGGGGGGAACATTTTGGGTGCTGGGTAGATACATCAAGGACAGTGGGGCAAGATATCACTGGGCACACACTCTGTCACACAAACACACACTATGTGGGGCAATTTAGAATCCATGTTTTTGGACTGTGGGAGGAAACCGGAAAAGCCGGAGGAAACATGTGGATCGGGATTTGAACATGGATCCCCAGGACTGAGTGCCGGGCTGGTTGACCACTAGACCACCAGTTTACTTCCATGCTGTTCATCTTACAAACACAACATCGCTGAGTCTGAAAACAAGTAGCTGAATCAAATAAAGGGTATGTACAGATTTCACTTACCCTAAAACATGAGGCCATCTGCTTGAGAGTTTCAGCAAGACTCAAACTGGGTCATCAGGGGAAACTGTGCAGCATCAGGTGAGTGATGTCAAGCTCCCCAAACAAATTACATTTTTATAAATGATGCACATTAGCAATATTATAAATATAAATAAGTGATGAAATGACCACGTCAAAGTTCAGACACCGCAAACTGTCTGACTTACTGTCTGACAGTCTCACTGTCTGACTTACTGTCTGACAGTCTCACTGTCTGACTGACTGACTGTCTGTCTGTCTGTCTGATTGACTGACTGTCTGACCGATTGACTGGCTGTCTGTCTGACTTACTTTCTGACTGACTGCCTGTCTAAATGGCTGATTGACTGTATGACTGATTTACTGACTGACTGTCTGATTGACTGTCTCACCGACTGACTGACTGATTGACTGACTAACTGTCTGATTGACTGACTGGGTGAATCTGGGTCATCAGGGGAAACTGGGCAGCATCAGGTGAGTGATGTCAAGCTCCCCAAAAGAATCACATTTTAATAAATGATGAAGTGATGAAATGACCACATCAAAGTTCAGACACCACAAACTGTTTGACTGTCTGACTGATTTCCTGACTGTCTGATTGACTGTCTGTCTTTCTGATTGACTGACTGTATTACTGATTTGCTGAGTGACTGATTGACTGTCTGTCTATCTGACTGTCTGAATGACTGACTGACTGACTGACTGATTTGCTGACTGTCTGATTGACTGATTGTCTAAATGACTGATTGACTGTCTGACTGATTTACTGACTGACTATCTGACTGACTGAATGACTGTCTCACTGACTGATTGACTGAATGACTGACTGACTGCCTGATTGACTGACTGGGTGAAACTGGGTCATCAGGGGATACTGCGCAGCATCAGGTGAGTGATGTGAAGCTCCGAAAAAAATTACATTTTAATAAATGATGAAGTGATGAAGTGACCATGTCAACAGACACTACAAACTGTCTGACTGACTGACTGATTGACTGACTGTCTGATTGACAGACTGTCTGATTGACAGACTGTCTGACTGACTGATTTACTGACTGACTGATTGATTGACTGACTGTCTGTCTGACTGACTGTCTGATTGATTGTCTGACTGGTTGACTGACTTTCTGTCTGACTGACTGTCTGAAGGACTGACTGACTGTCTGACTGATTTACTGACTTTCTGTCTGTCTGACTGAATGACTAACTGACTGTCTGACTGATTGACTAATGGACTGTGTGACTGACTGACTGTATGACTGTCTGTCTGTCTGACTGACTGACTGTCTGATTGACTGACTGTCTGAAAGACTGATTGACTGTCTGACTGATTTACTGACTGAATGACTGAATGACTGTCTCACTGACTCTCTGATTGACTGACTGGGTGAAACTGGGTCATTAGGGGAAACTGGACAGCATCAGGTGAGTGATGTGAAGCTCCCCAAAAGAAGCACATTTTAATCAATGTTGAAGTGATGAAATGACAACATCAAAGTTCAGACACCACAAACTGTCTGACTGACTGTCTGACTGTATTACTGACTGATTTTCTGACTGACTGTCTGAATGACTGACTGTCTGATTAAATGACTGTCTGATTGACTGACTGATTTACCTACTGTCTGACTGAGTGACTGTCTGTCTGTCTGATTGACTGACTGTCTGATTGACTGATTGTCTGACTGATTTACTGACCGACTGACTGACTGTCTGACTGACTGTCTGTCTGACCGACTGACTCTCTGACTAACTGAATGACTGACTGACTGTCTGATTGATTGTCTGATTGACTGACTGTCTGAATGACTGATTTACTGACTGTGTGTCAGACTGACTGTCTGAATGAATGATTGACTGACTGACTGTCTGATTGACTGATTTACTGACCGACTGACTGACTGTCTGACTGACTGACCGACTGACTCTCTGACTGACTGACTGTCTGATTGACTGAATGTCTGTCTGATTGACTGTCTGATTGATTGTCTGATTGACTGACTCTCTGACTGACTGTCTGATTGACTGTCTGATTGAATGATTGATTGACTGACTGACTGTCTGATTGACTGTCTGGTTGACTGACTGATTGACTGACTGTCTGTCTGATTGACTGTCTGAATGACTGATTGTCTCGCTGAACTCAAGCAACACTGTAAAGAACACACGCATACAAAGCTCCATATTCACCTCTAAACTCTGCCAAGCCGGTCACCAAGATAATAATTAATACATCATTCAAAGTGGTTCAATTAAATAGTGGTAGTGCTTGGAACGATTATCTTTTTATCGATCATCGGCTGTTAGGTCAGCTGATCACAGCTGGCACACAGTCCAACATTATTAATAACCGACTCGTTTATTCATTATTGTAGGAAGGTCCCACGAGCCGTCACGCGAAATAAGTCCTCAGGAAGCGCACGTCGCTGTGACGTCACACGTGCCTACGGCATTCTCCTATAGAACGCAGATTTATTTCATTTTCAAAGAAACTTCAATTGATGTTCTTTGCAGAACCCGACCGCTCACCGAATTGAACCGCTTTCCGACGCTCGCATCCGCGCACGCACGAGCTCGCTCCGGATAACGCGCGACTCACCGTCCGAAGCGGCGCGTGGTGCGGCCGCCAGAGCGAGCGCGAGCCACAGCGCGGTGATCGCAGGTCGCATGCCGGCGTTAGTCTGTCCCTGAACCCGCGCGACGAGGAAGAGGAGGATGAGGAGGAAGAAGCGAAGCGCACGCCAGCACGATCGCTCCCCGCGTCATTGCGGAAAAAAACAGCTGTTCGACGGAGACGGCAACGGGCACCGCTCTCTATCTCCTGCTGTGTGTGTGTGTGTGTGTGTGTGTGTGTGTGTGTGTCTGTCTGCCGCGCGCACAGAACAACAGATGCGGTACCCGCGAGCACGCGCAGGAAGAACTGGCGCAGACAATCCCGTAAACGGGACAGGCGCTTGTAGTTCGGGGTACTGGGGGAGGTGTTGTTTTTTTTTTTTTTTTTTTTTTTTTTTTGGGGGGGGGGGGGGGGGGGGGGGGGGGGGGGGGGGGGGTTCTGGATGAGGCGTGAGACAGCACTTAATAATTGCACGCGACACGCAAATAATTGCAATTTCAATTTTAGAAGCTTTCATTCATTCAAGATTCATTCATTCATTCATTATCTCCCACTTTATCCTCTATTAGGGTCGCGGTGGGGTTCCCCATGCCCATCCAGGGGAGAACGTTTCGGGCGCTGGGCAGATAGACCCAGGACAGGGCGCCAATCCATCGCTGGGCACACACTCACTCACACAGACACACTCTATAGGGGGCAGTTTGGAGAACTCAATTGACTTGATCCATGTTTTTGGACTGTGGGAGGAAACCGGAGAACCCGGATGAAACCCACGCGGACATGGGGAGAACATGGAAACTCCACCCAGATGGGGATTCGAATCGGGAATCCCTAGCGCTGAGAGGCGAACGTGCTAACCACTATAGAAGCTTTATAAGCATGACAAACATTATATTTGTATTGCCCTAAGCCGGGGTACAAAACAAAACATTCATTCATTCATTATCTTCCGCTTTATCCTCTATTAGGGTTGCGGTGGGGTTCCCCATGCCCATCCAGGGGAGAACGTTTCGGGCGCTGGGAAGATACACCCAGGACAGAGCGCCAATCCATCACTGGGCACACACTCACTCACTCACACACTCTATATGGGGCAATTTTGAGAATTCAATTGACTTGATCCATGTTTTTGGACTGTGGGAGGAAACCGGAGAACCCGGAGGAAACCCACGTGGACACAGGGAGAACATGGAAACTCCACCCAGATGGGGATTCGAATCGGGAATCCCTAGCGCTGAGAGGCGAACGTGCTAACCGCTATAGAAGCTTTATAAGCATGACAAACATTACATTTGTATTGCCCAAAGCCGGGGTACAAAACAAAACATTCATTCATTCATTATCTCCCGCTTTATCCTCTAGTAGGGTCGCGGTGGGGTTCCCCATGCCCATCTAGGGGAGAACGTTTCGGGCGCTGGGCAGATACACCCAGGACAGGGCGCCAATCCATCGCTGGGCACACACTCACTCACACAGACACACTCTATAGGGGGCAATTTTGAGAATTCAATTGACTTGATCCATGTTTTTGGACTGTGGGAGAAAACCGGAGAACCCGGAGGAAACCCACGCAGACACGGGGAGAACATGGAAACTCCACCCAGATGGTGATTCGAACCGGGAATCCCTAGCGCTGAGAGGAGAACGTGCTAACCACTATAGAAGCTTTATAAGCATGACAAACATTATATTTGTATTGCCCTAAGCCGGGGTACAAAACAAAACATTCATTCATTCATTATCTTCCACTTTATCCTCTATTAGGGTCGCGGTGGGGTTCCCCATGCCCATCTAGGGGAGAACGTTTCGGGCGCTGGGCAGATACACCCAGGACAGGGCGCCAATCCATCGCTGGGCACACACTTACTCACACAGACACACTCTATAGGGGGCAATTTTGAGAATTCAATTGACTTGATCCATGTTTTTGGACTGTGGGAGAAAACCGGAGAACCCGGAGGAAACCCACGCAGACACGGGGAGAACATGGAAACTCCACCCAGATGGTGATTCGAACCGGGAATCCCTAGCGCTGAGAGGAGAACGTGCTAACCACTATAGAAGCTTTATAAGCATGACAAACATTATATTTGTATTGCCCTAAGCCGGGGTACAAAACAAAACATTCATTCATTCATTATCTTCCACTTTATCCTCTATTAGGGTCGCGGTGGGGTTCCCCATGCCCATGCAGGGGAGAACGTTTCGGGCGCTGGGCAGATACACCCAGGACAGGGCGCCAATCCATCGCTGGGCACACACTCACTCACACAGACACACTCTATAGGGGGCAATTTGGGGAATTCAATTGACTTGATCCATGTTTTTGGACTGTGGGAGGAAACCGGAGAACCCGGAGGAAACCCACGCAGACACGGGGAGAACATGGAAACTCCACCCAGATGGTGATTCGAACCGGGAATCCCTAGTGCTGAGAGGAGAACGTGCTAACCACTAAGCCACCGTGCCGCCAGTCAAAACAAAACAAAAACAGATAAAACTACAAAAATGTACATCATTTACAAACAATTACAATAGAGAAAAATATCAATAACAGTATTTGTGTGTGTGTGTGTGTGTGTGTGTGTGTGTGTTGGCTGATTTGGTCACGCTGTCCCTCACCTGGTGATAGGTGTGTGTTGAATGCTGCCAGTACACAGCTGTCCCTGTGTTCCCCCAGTAGGTGGGGCAGTTTTTCAGTGAGGGGTGAGGGAGGTGAAGTTGGGGATGATAGATGTAAGTTTGGTGAAGGGTTACTCATCCTTTGCTATACACGTTCTAAATCTGCGAGTGCACGTTCCACTTCAATTTCTCGTGATTTGTGAATTCAAGCACGTCTGTCATGTGAGTGTCAATGTTACCCCTGCAGCATTCAGCAGACATACCGATCTTATAGAAATTTTGAAATAAAACCTCCAGAAGTATCACTGCATATCATTACATAATGTCAGTCATTCATTTTCTTCCGCTTAATCCTCTATTGGGGTCGCGCCGGGGTGGGTTGGGGCGGTCCCTTTGCCCATCAAGGGGAAAACGTTTGAGGTGCTGAAGAGATATACCCAGGAGAGGGCGCCAATCTATCGCTGGGCTCACACTCACACACACACACACACACACACACACACACACACACACACACACACACACACAATACTTAAATATTATAAGGGAGCAATTTAGAGCCGTTAATTCATCTTGAATCCATGTTTTTGGACTGGAAACCAGAGAACCTGGAGGAAACCCACATGGACACGGGGAGAACATGGAAACTACACCCAGATTGGGATTTGAACCTGGATACCCAGCACTGAGAAGCGAATTAATTTGAATTCATATTTATGATTTTTTTTATGAATTATAATTATAATAATTATTTATAATTATTTAATTATAATAATTTATAACAAACTTTTTCAAACTCTTGTATTCAATCCCAACCCCATATTTGGATGTGTGCCACTTCTGTCTTACTGCAGGCGCTGGCACACGGCATGTCAGCCCTCTGTGACAATAATATGGCACGCTTGATCTACTTTGGGCAGACATCTGCCACTGTAAGTTATATGAGCCATAATCATAAAACTCATCATGTTCCAAACTTTCTGCTCAACTCAACTTTATTTTTATGGAACTTTCAAAAGAACAGCTGAAAACAAAGTGCTGTACATTTTGAACTATAAAACAGGGGAAAAAAAGAAATCAGGTTAGCGTGTTCTCCTCTCATCACTGGGGATCCAGGTTCGAATCCCAATCTGGGCGGAGTTTCCATGTTCTCCCTGAGTTGGTTCTCCGGTTTCCTCACACAGTCCAAAAACATGAATTTAAGGTAAATTGAATGCTCTAAATTGCCTCATATAGTATGTGTGTGTGTGTGTGTGTGTATTACTGCACTGATGGGTTACATATGGTAAAGTACATAGTAAAAGTACAGTAGGGAAAATAGATCAGTAACATTTTAACTTTAATTTTAATTCATGTAATATTAGGGCGGAGCACGGTGACATATTGGTTAGCATGTTCTCCTCTTAGCACACAGGATCCGTGTTCAAAATCCAACCTGGGTCGAGTTTCCATGTTCTCCTCCTGTCCTTGTGGGTGTTCTTCAGGATCTCCGGTTTCCTCCCATAGTCCAAAAACATGGATTCACTGTTAATTAAATGCTCTAAATTACCCATATAGTGACTGAAACCTGTGATAGATTGGCACACTGTTCTATTTGTATCTGCCCAGTGCCTGAAATGTTCTCCCCCCAACCCTAGTAGAGAATTAAGCGAAATACAATGAATAAATAAATGAACAGTATTATGGTCGATCACCTTAAGTTTAACTTGAGTTTTAATGTCATGACATTTTTAAATGAAGCTTTGTGTAGATTTAGACCATTGTGCATCTGTGCATGCACTTCCCTGCTGAGCAATCAGGGAGCTCTACAATTGATATTGCTGCTGCTGATATTATGCACAAACACACACACACACACACACACAGGTCAGCATTCTACAGGGTGTGAAAAAGAGAATTTGATGTTGATGTGTGAAAAATGAGAAGTGATGACACTCTGACAGCTGATCTAACAGAGTGAGAATCCACCACCTGATCTCCCTCTTTCACTTCCAACTTTATTAGCATCCACACTCATAAATACACACACACACACACACACACACACACACACACACAAACATGTGTGTGTATCTGTGCTTTGTGTGGGTGCTTGTTTATTTGCATGTGTGTGTGTGTGCATGTGTGTACCTACATGTGTGTAACTGCTTGTGTGTGTGTGTCTGTGTGTATCTGCGTGTGTGTGTGTGTGTCTGCATGTGTGCGTTCCTGTGTGTGTGTACCTACATGTGTGTATCTATGTGTGTCTGTGTGTATCTGCATGTGTTTGTGTATCTGAATGTTTGTGTGTCTACCTACGTGTGTGTTTGTATCTGTCTGTGTGTATCTGATTGTGTGTGTTTTGTGTTTGTGTGGGTGTGTGTGTGTGTGTGTTTACTTGTGTGCAACATCAGTTTACTGCATCAGCTGCAGTTGCTCTTGAAAGACCCAGGTGGGAAGGACACTTTAGACTTCAGGGATAGATGTGTGTGCGTGAGTGTGTGTGTGTGTGTGTGTCTGTCTGTGTGTGTGTGTGTGTGTGTGTGTGTGTGTGTGTGTGTGAGTGAGTGTGTGTGTGTGTGTGTGTGTGTGCGTGTGTGCATGTGTGTTTGAAATGAACTTATGTTGCTTCCTGCGTGGGGATTTCATCTCCAGTGGCTTTGAGCTGGTGGGTCCAGAACTTTCATGACAGATTCTTTTGGCATGAGAATAAAAGAGTATCTCAGCTTTAATGCTGTGTGTGTGTGTGTGTGTGTGTGTGTGTGTGTGTGTGTGTGTGTGTGTGTGTGTGTGTGTGTGTGTGATGTCCATTACTCATGTCATAGATTGATTTGGAGCTACAGTTTATGTAAGTTGTTAATGTGGAGGCTTCATGCGTCTGTTGTTTTTATATCACAGGTTTTAAAGTTTGAGTTCTGAAATGAAATACATTCTGTATGATTCAGATGAGGATGACATCATCAGCAAGACTCTCTTTATGTTTTTTTCTGTTAATTCCAAACTGCATACAAGACAAAATGAAAAAAGTAAAGGATAAAGTTAAGTTGGGTCTTAAAGCTGCAGTGCGGCAGAACAACGAAGGGTTAAAATCAGATTACACTTCAAAACAGAGCTGCAGGAACTACATGAGTGCTTAAACACGCATGTCCAAAATAAAAAAATACCTGATGTGTGTGTGTGTGTTACAGAGAGCTCTTCTGAAGTCTGAACTGTCACTCACGCCTGTTAATATGAACCTGTTTGTCAAAAAGTACAGTTTGAATAAATGCTTAGAACTTGGAACATCTTCATCTATCGCTTCACCGAAGACACTATGAGAGAGGACACAATGGGGATCACTGTGATGTCAAATGGTGTGGATTAAGTAATAAATGTTCGATTTCTGATGAGCTAAACACAAGTGAATATTTAGGAACATGAAATAAACATGGGACTTTATGGCGCAACTTTCATTGTTTTATGCCAAAGGTTTATTCATTCATTATCTTCCACTTAACCCTCTACTGGTCGCTGGGGGAGGGGAGGTATGCGCATCCAGGGGAGAACGTTTTGAGCACTGGGAAGATACACCCAGGACAGGGGGCAATCACTATCACTTGGCGCACACTCATACAACCAGGTGGTAGGCGTTGTTGCAGACTGATGTATTCTTTGAGAAAGCGCAACAGTTTCTTATTATATCAGACATATCGACATTAATGCGACTTCCGTAAAAAATATTTTTTGTCTACTTCTTTTCATAACACTCACTATACACCTCTATTTTGTTTAGAGAGCGGATGTCAGGAGTCTGAGGTTAGGGTCACATGCACACAAGCAATAAAAACAAAGACGCCGTGAGTATGAGAAACATCCAGAAGAGGCCGCTAGTTGTGAGCACATCGTCCTCGTGCGTGATCAACACCCTCTGATACGAATATTAGTTTCACTACTACACTTCACTTTTACTATTTAAATATATTGTTAACTTTGGGGTTAAACTTTGGTGGTTTATTGGTTAGCACGTTCGCCTCTCAGCGCTATGGATTCCCGGTTCGAATCCCCATCTGGGTGGAGTTTCCATGTTCTCCCCGTGTCTGCGTGGGTTTCCTCCGGGTTCTCCGGTTTCCTCCCACAGTCCAAAAACATGGATCAAGGTGAATTGAATTCTCAAAAATTGCCCCAAATAGAGAGTGTCTGTGTGAGTGAGTGTGTCCCCAGCGATGGATTGGCACCCTGTCCTGTCTATCTGCCCAGCGCCCGAAACGTTCTCCCCTGGATGGGCATGGGGAACCCTATAAATGTATCCCTATTTAGAGGATAAAGCCGGAGATAATGAATGAATGGTAACTTTGGCAAATAAAGCCAGTTAAATTCTGTAAACTCCTCCTTTATTTTCTATGTTTGTGTTTAGACCTCATAGTTACAGTGAAGTTTGATGTTCATTTCATTAAGGGGTTATATGTTAAAATGCTTGAAAGAGGAAAATCTAAGGAATAAACAGGAGGATAGGCTATAGGAGTGATATTTCGCAAGCATGAGAGTGAGAGTGTAAAAGGGGGGGGGGGGTGAGGGGAACATGCTCAGTGCCCTTATTCACCACATGACTCATCTTTATGTGGATAACCTTGCCCAGCCTTTTAGTATAAATGTGCTTTTGGGCAATTTTCTATTAAATCATAAAAATTGAGGCAAAAACATGTTTTTACTAAAATACAATCTATAGCAAGGACAACCACCACTGCTAACGACAATGCCTTAAAATACATGTGCGTCCATTGGTCGCCGACTCTCTGTATGAATGTTGACTGAGTCCAAACTCTGGGGATGGACATTTTAATAATGCTCTAAAAACCTCCTGAGTTCATACTACATTGCCAATTAAATAAGTTTATAAAATGGGTGGTTCCGTCCTTTCCGGCTGAGCTGTTTGTCCAACCGTGACATTATTGACAATAACACACACCTCTATGTGCTTCACATTCATATTAATGTGTGATATACAATGCATGATTTTAGTTAGTTCTGTAATTTGGCCACTAGATGGCAGTATTTGATTTTTAAAGAAACTGGAATCCTGTTAATCATAATAATGCATGATATACAATTGTGTGGGGTATGTGGGATCGAGTGGTGTCCACATACTTTTGAGGCACCATGAGGGTTTATGGGGAGGTCGCCATGTTTTGGAGGTGAAGTGCTGGGCGAGGCGGCAACCAGGAGGAACCTAACGTGAGCGGAGGGGGAGGAAAAACACTGATGAGGAACTGGAAAGGGAGACAGAAAGAGAGTTAGTGCTCAGAGGGAGTAAATGTGTTAAATCACTGACAGGGGGAGTGGTTAGTACACAAAGTGAGAAGACATTATGGGAGTAACAAACAATGGACGGACACGGACTGTACACTCAATCACTGCACACACACGGGAATCCTAAACCTAGGGAAGGAGAAAAAGGACGGGGACGGGGAACGAGCGAGAGGGAGGACAAGAGGTAAGTTCAACGAGGAATAAATGGACAACACGCTAAAGATAAACACAATCGCACACACACACACACACACCCAACAGAGACAAACACGGAAGAAAGCGGTCAGGGAAATCGGCAGGAGATATCACTAGGATAAGCACTCGGTATGTCGGCAAACGATCAATACTTCGCACTTGTGCAGTGAAACAGGAAGCCTTATATAGCATAGGAAAGAACCCGGAAATAATGAACCTCACCTGGTGCACGGAGTAATTAAATCTGAGTTGATTAATTCTAAAAAAAAATGTTTGGATCCTATGACATGAAGCAGGGTAATAAAAGCATTGCTATTTAAACGACACCAATGGAAAGTGTGAAAATAGACTGATGTGGGATTACTCATCCACAAATTAATCCAAATTTAAAGTGAACGCTGATCGCTGAGTAAAAGGATTCCGGTTTTTCTAACGATCAAACACTGCCAACTAGGGGCCAAATTACAGAACACAGTTTATAAAAACAGTGTAACAGGTTTAGTGCTGATCGGGAATTGGCATACTGTTTAGATTTAAGTAGTGGAACTACCGGTTTTATAAATATTAATATTGCACCTTCTATTTAAAGTGGGAAATCATCTTGTCTAAGTGTGTGTGCACGCGTGTGTATGTGTGTGTGCGCGCGTGTGTGTGTGGGTGAGAGAGAGAGAGAGAGAGAGAGAGAGCGAGAGAGAGAGAGAGAGAGACATTTCTTGAAACGATGGGGTGAGTCGATGCTAAAAGCCTTTTAGGGATCTTGGGGGACAGAAGGTCAATGAACAGAGCAGTGAAGCATCCATCCCTCATTCTCCTCCGTCTCCTCTGTATATAAATAACTTCTTCTTTTCTGGTTTGTTTCTCCTCTGTTCATACCCATGTGTTTCTTTGTTTCTGGTGATGTTATTCAGTATTAATACTCTCTCTGACTGATTTAACCTTTAGTGGATTTTCCACAGGCTTCTGATGTCTGGACCTGTCAGCAGGTTTGAGATAAAGTGTGTGTGTGTGTGTGTGTGTGTGTTAGCAGTGGAAATGTCTTTATAAATAATGTAAAGCATTTTATAATGCATTCCTCTTGCTCTCCGTCTATCTGCTCAGAATTAGAAGATGATGCAGAGGTTCCATGTTCCACACTCCGTCTCTGGAAGCTTCTAATATAATGTGGTATACGTTCAATTTAAAAATATATATAAATTATTTTACCTTAAATACAACGGCAATGATCTATGAATTTATGTGAGAGAATGCTTCGTGCAGCACTGCTGCTCCTAATACACTCAGACCAGCTCAACACACACCACCACACCACCTCCAAATGACCGCAATCCAGAGAATTACCCACCCCACTAATAAAATCAAATCAGTGGTCTTTAAAAAGCAGAGTGAAAGGAACCAACAGCATACGCAGAGAAACAGAAGGACTACAGAATTTTATTATTAAACCTTAAAATGGCAAGAACATATCATATGATCCAGAATGAAATCAAAACATGCGTCTGTACCACTCTCTATAATGTTAAAGAAATATTCATAATGTTAAAGTCTTTCATTCACTTTTAAACACTTAAATAATATATAAAACAAAAATACAATATGCAAAATATAAATGTAAATATTGTTTTAATGCACAGAATCTGTAATCTATCTTATAACAATCTGATTAGCTGAGTCGTTTGTCCAGTAGTGACATCAATAATAACACACTTCTCTAAACAGCGAGCCAATTCCAGACCAGCACTAAACCTGTTACTGTTTTTATAAACTGTCTTATGTAATTTGGCCACTAGATGGCAGTGGTTGGTCTGTAGAAAAAAAACTGAATCGCGTTACGCCCTTCAAGGCCCGCCCCCCCAGACACTTCACCCATCAAGACGCCTGTTCCTCCAGACGCTCCCTCCTCAGAAGCAGCTCCATCAGACGCCCACCCCATCAGATGCTCATCCCTCAAACACTCCCCTCCTCAGGCACATGCCCACCCAGACAATCCACCCTAGATGCTCCCTTCCCAGACGCCCGCCCCTCAGACACCCGTCCAGTCAGACACCTGCTCCTCAGACACATGCACCGTCAAGACGCGTGCCCCTCCAGATGCTCCCCCCTCAGAAGCAGCTCCATCAGACGCCCACCCCTTCAGATGCCCATCCCTCAAACACCCCCCCCCCCAGGGACCTGCCCACCCAGACAATCCACCCTAGATGCACCCCCCCTCAGACGTCTACCTCTCAGACACCCGCCCTCAGACACCTTCCCCTCAGAAGCAGCTCCATCAGACGCCCACCCCGTCAGATGCTCATCCCTCAAATACTCCCCTCCTCGGGCACATGCCCACCCAGACAATCCACCCTAGATGCTCCCTCCTTAGACACACGCCCCGCCAGGCACCTGCCTCTAAAAAACCTGCCCCTCAGACACCAGCCTTGTCAGACACCTGCTTCATCAGACACCTGCCCCTCAGACACCTGCACCATCAGACACCTACCCCTCAGACGCTTGCCCATTCAAACACTCACCCCATCAGAGACTCACCCCTCAGGACACTTAGAAGCCCGCCCAGTCGAGACTCGCTCTTCTGTATGCTTACACCTCAGGAGTCCTCACTGGCAGACGCCCACCCGCCAGATGCCTAGGTGCTCGCCCTTTTAGAGACTCGCCCTTCAGGACACTCAGACGCCTGCCCGCATCTTTTCCCAAAGGCTCTTCACTGAGCTGAGGCTCTTCACCAAGCCTCTTTATCACGTCTTTTCGCCGAATCTTGACAGAGGCCAAGGCTCTTCACTGAGCTGAGGCTCTTTACTGAGGCTCAGTTGGCGTTCTGCTTGTAATATTTAGTAAACATTTTTCCGTCACACAAATGTGCTTCTATTTAGGGAGAATGTTGGAGCTGAGTGAGGTTCCAGCTGAGTACCGCACTGTGTTATTACTCAGAGATGATGCAGAGGGACATGTGGAACAGATTATTATAATCAGAACGGGGAGAGGAACAGTTATTATGGTGTCTGTTAATGTCGTGCCCCCCCCCCCCCCCCATCATCTGTCTGTCATCTACTGAGAGAAAAATCAAAATAATATATAAATATAATCAAAAGTGCTTTTATTATTATATAATAATAATAATAATAGTGTTCAGCATAGGGTGGTAAGGTGGCTTAGTGGTTAGCACGTTCGCCTCTCAATGGATTCCCAGTTCAAATCCCAATCTGGGTGGAGTTTCCATGTTCTCCCCGTGTCTGCGTAGGTTTCCTCCGGGTTCTCCGGTTTGCTCCCACAGTCCAAAAACATGGATTAAGTGTATTGAATTCTCCAAATTGCCCCATATAGAGTGTGTCTGTGTGAGTGAGTGTCTGCCCAGTGATGGATTGGCGCCCTTCCTGGGTGTATATGCCCAGCGCCCGACTCCCCTGGATGGGCATGGGGAACCCCACCGTGACCCTACTAGAGTATAAAGCGGGAGATAATGAATGAATGAGTGTTCAGCATGTTCACTCAGCACTGGGGATTTAGGTTCTAATCCCGATCTGGGTGGAGTTTCCATGTTCTCCTCGTGTCCGCGTGGGTTTCCTCTAGGTTCTCCAGGTTCCTCTCACAGTCCAAAAACATGGATTAAAGGTCGAGTGGCTGCTTTAAATTGCCCCTTATAGTGTGTATGTGTGTGTCGAGTGATAGATTGCCTTTCCTGGGTGTATCTGTCCAGCGCCTGAAATGTTCTCCCATAGATGGGGATGGGGAATCCTATTAGAGAGAATATTTTATTCCCATAAATGTAAAAATAAAATTTTTCACTTTGAATGTATAGCTCAAGGATGTTGAGTTCCGCACTGAGGTAGTGGCAAACCACATGCATCGTCTCAGCGCTGGGGATCCAGGTTCCAATCCCAATCTGGATAGAGTTTTTATGGTTTCCCTGTGGCCATGTGGGTTTCCTCTGTGTTCTCCAACATTTCTCCCACAGTTTCCTCCCACATTTCAAAAACATGGATTCAACATTTGCCCAGTGTCTAAAATGTTCTCCACTCCACTTTCATGAGGTTTGATGAGGAACCCCTGTTGTGACCCTAATATAGGATTAGGTGGTAGATAATGGATGCTATCATATTTGTATTAAAGAGGTATGAGCTTTGACAGTTTTGGCATAAGAACTCAAAACTTGAGACAAATGTGGACTTAAATGCATAACTGGAGCAAGTGTGAAATGTGGGAAACTGAGTGTGAGGTGGAGAAAGAGAGAGAGAGAGAGAGAGGAGAGTGCTGTATGTTTTTAAAAACACAGTGGTAATGAATCAGCTCTGATTAGAGGTGAGGAGAAGAGGCTCAAATGCAATCACGCAAATATGAAGATTAAAGGCATCCTAATCCTGCTGCAACACAATGCTTCACTAAATACACTCTGTGTGTGTGTGTGTGTGTGTGTGTGTGTGTGTGTGTGTGTGTGTGTGTATGAGAGACCGAGAAAGAGAAATCCTGTATATATTAAAATATTCTAGCTCTGTGAAATCTGTTTATAGATGAGTGTGTGTGTGTGTGTGTGTGGGGGGGGGGTGTTCTTTCTCCAGATCAATTTTTATTTTAATATTCCATATTCATCTCAACATTTCTTTTTTTTACTTCGTGTGTTTTATCCATTATCTTCCGCTTTGTGCTATATTAGGGTCGCAGGGGGGCCATCCAGGGGAGAATGTTTCAGGCGCTGGGCAGATACACCCAGGACAGGGCGCCAATCCATCGCTGGGCACACGTGTTTTATTTCTTTTATATATAAATTTCTCCAGATTGGCAAATTCATGGGACACTTAGGTAGCCGTAGGTTTGTGGTTAAGGAACAAGCCTTGCGACCCTGGTTCAATTCTCAGGCCCAACAATACTGCTACTGAAGTGCCCTTGAGCGAGGCATCCAACCCCAATTGCTCCCCTGGTGCCATGTACAGGACTGCCCACTGCTCTGGCTAAGTGTGCTCACTTCAGTCAGTGTGTTTGCAATCGCAGATAATCTATTAAGAAGGGTGGTGTGGCATATAGTGTCAAAGGCCGCAAAATTATTTTTTAATTACTTTTGAATTTTGATTTAATTTTTAATGGCACCCTCTACTGTACAGGGGCGGGTTAGCTCAGTGGTTCGGGTGTTGGGCTATCATTCTGAAGGTTGGGGGTTCAAATCCCAGGTCCACTGAAGTTACCAGTGTGGGTCCTTGAGCAAGGCCCTTAACCCTCATTGCCCCAGGGATGCTGTGATTAACCCTGTGCTCACCTTGTAAGTCGCTTTGGATAAAAGCATCTGCTAAATGACCCAATTTATTTATTTATTATTTACAGCATTATACTGAGTGACTGATGACATCATGTCCCAGCATGCAGCTGTACTCTGAGTTTACTCAAACTCTACTTGAGTTCAGTATGCTATTGTTCAGAATTCATATTCAGTACACTGACATTGTCACGATCGGGCTGCGCTGTCCGGAAGAGGGCGGTGCGGTGTGGTCCTTAAGAAGCGAGCCAGGCGACCAGGTATGCAAACACAGAGGAACTTTATTTGCTTAAACAGCGGGAACGCCGCTGAAGGCACGGCGAGACGTGCCGGGAGCAAACCACGAACAAACTAACCAAAAACAGCGGAAACGCCGCAGACAGCACGGCGAGACGTGCCGGGAGAAAAAACACATAAACAAAATAATCACCCGAACTGAACACCCGACGTGGCACATGAGCGTACAAACACTCGCAAATGCTGGCCTGCTGGCGACCGCGCATGCGTCCCCGAAATCCCGTCAGCAGGCCACATGTGATACAGTAGGAGCCAATCCCAGCTCAAGGGGATGGGCCCTACCTACGGGAGCCCAGACCGACCAAAACCTGACACGCGGGAGACAGGGGGGAGTGGCCCAGCCCTCCCAACCTGACATATCGCCCCCCCAAAAAACAACCGGGGGGCAAAGGCACCCGGGGAAAATGAGAAAAAAAACCAACAAAAAAAACAAAAGGAGAGACAAACACAAAAAGGGGGCTCGAGGGCAGCGCGGAGATGGACACGGCGGTGCTGTGGCCTCTTGTGAGCACGAGGGCGACAGAACCACCACGCGGACTCCGGTGCGGACCCGAGAAGCAAAGGCGGGCTTGGAGACCGGAGAGAGATCCGCGGGTTTAGGGACAGAAGGGACAACTGCGGCCGCAGGGGAGACTGGAGTACACGCGACCACAGAAGTGGACCGAGTGAACGCCGAGATGACCCGAGTGAATGAAAATGTGACCCGAGTGGACGCAGAAATAACCCGAGTGGACGCACATGTGACCCGAGTGGACGCAGAAATGACCCGAGTGGACGCAAATGTGACCCGAGTGGACGCAGAGGTGACCCAGTCTTGGCCCATGAGCAGGGTAGCTGGTACAGGGGAGGATAAATCGTCCACATTAAAGGGCACATAGTCCAGCGCGGAGGTATTACAGTCCGAAGCAGGGGTTAATTGATCCTCTATGGGGCCCACAGAACTCCACTTCCTCCCCACCAGACCACTGGACTGCCCTCTTGGGGATGCGCTGAGCACCACGCCTCGACTTCCAGTCTCCCTCCTCTCCGCCACCTGGACACAAAAGGAGAGAACCAGTACCACGGCCACACCACATAACATACAGTCCTGGTCTAACGAGGCGAAGACCGAGCACCGAACGCACCCTACACTGACCATGGACAGCATAGAACTGGACGCGACCGACGCAGACCAGCCACCTTTATCCGGCTCGATGCCCCGGACGCTGCAAGACGTGCAGGAGACGCGGCGCAGATCGCTGGCGGCACGGCACGGATCAGGGGACAATGGGGAGACCGGCGCCTCGCGTTCAGCGTGGAGCGGTAGGGTGACCACGCGGCGCGGGTTGCTTGCGGTGCGCAGCGGATCGCGGACAGAGGCAGGCGAAACGCTCGCGGCAAGCAAGGTCTTGCTGACGGCGAGCGGAGAGGCCCTAGCGGCGCGGCGCGGCTCAATACGCGGGCAGAGCGGCTCGCCGCGATCAGGGCACAGCGGGACGGAAAACACCGTCCCGATGCGCAAACTGCGCCGCAGCTCAAGCCGAGGCTCCCTACCAGAACAGGGCAACTTGCCGGGAGAGACGCGCGGAGCATTGTGCGGGGTATCGCGAGGAGCATCACGAGGAGCAACGCGAGGAGAACCGCGAGGAGCAACGCGAGGAGAACCGCGAGGAGCAACGCGAGGAGAATCGCGAGGAGCATCGCGAGGAGCAACGCGAGGAGAACCGCGAGGAGCAACGCGAGGAGAACCGCGAGGAGCAACGCGAGGAGAACCGCGAGGAGCAACGCGAGGAGAATCGCGAGGAGAGTCGCGAGGGGCAACGCGAGGAGAATCGCAAGGGGCAACGCGAGGAGCATCGCGAGGAGCATCGCGAGGGGCAACGCGAGGAGCATTGCGAGGAACAATGCGCTGAGAAAGAACTCGCGTAGCGCGTGATCCTAACGCTGCTACTGCGTGAAAAACGCCGGAACCCGTAAGCCGGGGAACGCGGCCGCGGAGAAATGCAGTAAACAATAGCGCTTACCCGGATGAAGACTCCTGGACTTCGCA
Organism: Corydoras sp. C115; assembly: GCA_019802505.1. Classification (NCBI taxonomy): domain Eukaryota; kingdom Metazoa; phylum Chordata; class Actinopteri; order Siluriformes; family Callichthyidae; genus Corydoras; species Corydoras sp. C115. The sequence goes on along the minus strand of JAFMOC010000359.1, from coordinate 472,517 downwards.
GGGGTTTCAGAGGCCAGCATAAATGTCGCGATCGGGCTGTGCTGTCCGGAAGAGGGCTGCGCAGTGCGGTGTGGTGTGGTCCTTAAGAAGTGAGCCAGGCGACCAGGTAAGCAAACACAGAGGAACTTTATTTGCTTAAACAGCGGGAACGCCGCTGAAGGCACGGCGAGACGTGCCGGGAGCAAACCACGAACAAACTAACCAAAAACAGCGGGAACGCCGCTGACGACACGGCGAGACGTGCCGGGAGAAAAAACACATAAACAAAATAATCACCCGAACCGAACACCCGACGTGGCACATGAGCGTACAAACACTCGCAAATGCTGGCCTGCTGACGACCACGCATGCGTCCCTGAAATCCCGTCAGAAAATCCCGGCCACATGTGATACAGTAGGAGCCAATCCCTGCTCAAGGGGATGGGCCCTACCTACGGGAGCCCAGACCGACCAAAACCCGACACAGGGGAGACAGGGTGTATCTGCCCAGTGCCCGAGACGTTCTCCCCTGGATGGGCATGGGGAACCCCCCCTAACATAGGATAAAGCAGAAGATAATGAATGAATGAGTTTACAGTGAAGTGATTTTTAAAAATTGCTTTAACTTTTTTTTACTTTAAGAACATCTACTTAAGTAAAACATTTTAATCATATTTTAACTTTTTTTTAAAACATTTATTTAAGTCATTATTTTACAATATACAATATAAAAGTAAGGGACACTGGTCAGTCATTTTGGCTAGCGCGCCGCCACTTGTTGTCAGCGATCCGTCGCTCCCCACCGGCGTTCCGCCGCTAGCCGTCAGCGTGCCGCTCCGCAAGCCGCCTCGCTCCGCCGGTAATCCGCCCCGTGAGTCGCGCTCGCTGTCTGCGTTCCGCCGCTCTCCGTCAGTGATCCGCTGGGGGCCGCATGTGAACCGTGCCGCGAGGTCCGCGTCCCGGACCTACCCCCTGATCCGCGCCGCGCCACCTGCACGTCAGGGTTGCGTCCGGTGCTCGGGTCCAGCCTCGGTGTGTCCCGCCTCGGTAGACCAGGACTTGGTACTCTGTGGTGTTGCTTTGGTACTGGCCCTCTCTTTTTGTGTCCAGGAGGCGGAGACTAGGAAGGAGGCTGTGAGACTAGGCGAGGTGTCCAGCGTATCACCTAGGTTGCAGTCCAGTGGTCCGATGGGGAAGAAGTGGTCATCTATGGTCCCCGCTCAGGACCAGTTAACCACCGCTCTGGAGCATAATTCGCCGGCGCTGGACTGTTTGCTCCTTGTTCGGGACCATCCACTTCCCGCTCTGAACAGTCTCCCATCTGCTCAGAACAGTCTGCCCTCCGCTCTGGACAAGGTGCCCTCCGCTCTGGACAGTGTGCAAGCCGCTCAGGAGGGGACGCTATGGGACGCTATGCCGGACACCCAGCTTATGAACAAGGATTGTGCTACGCTCGCGTCCACTCGGGTCACCTCTGCGTTCGCGTCTACTCGGGTCACCTATGCGGTCTCGTGTACCCCGGTTGCCCCTGCGGTCGCGCTCCCGTCTCTAGCACCTGAGTCCCGTGTTAGCCTCTCCAGCCCCTGAGTCCGCGTTAGCCTCTCCAGAACCTGAGCCGCGTTAGCCTCTCCTGCACCTGAGTCCGCATTACCCCCTCCAGCATCTGATTCTGCGGGAGTCTCTCTGGCGCCAGAACCCACGGCTATCGCCCCTAAAAGGCCACGTCGCCCTCGCGCTCTCAAAGGGTCATGCCGTCCTCGTGCCCTCGGGTCACCTGCGCCCGCACCTCGCGTCCTCGTGGTTTTTTGGGGGGGCGGTATGTCAGGTTTGGGAGAGCTATGCCACTCCTCCATTTTCCTCACTCGGGATTCCCGTAGGTAGGGCCCATCCCCTAGAGCTGGGATTGGGTCGTATCTAATCACATGTGGCCTGCTGACTACACTTAAAATGCGCATGCTCCCTGAGTCAGCAGGCCAGCATTACATGCGTCACGCTTATGTTACGTTTGGGTGGCTTTATGCTATGTTTTGTTCGGCGTTGCGTTGGCATTTCGTTTCAGTTTTTGGTTTGGCATTTTCATTTATTAAAATGATCTCTGCTGCGTACCTGGTCACCTGGCTCGCTTATTAGCTTCGAAGTGCATCTTGCTTGTGCATAGCACCACGCAGCGCCGCCTTTGGACGGACTGCGCCCCCGATTGTAACACGTTCACTACATTCTAGTGATGAATGTTACCTGGTAATTCCACCTCACTGAGGAGCTAATTCTCACTCCATTGCATTCACCACTGCAAAATGGTTAGAACGATCTTCCCAACACTGTCCTTAAGGCGGAGTCACTCAGCAACTTTAAGAAACAACTGAAAACACATCTCTTTCACAAACACATAATGTAAAGAAAAAAATGGGGTGAGGTGGGGTGCAGGATAGAATAATGATCAGGTTTAGTTTCTTAAAAATGCCTAATGAATTCATCTCACTCTGTGGCGCTCACCACTGCAAAATGGTGGAATGATCTTCCTAACTCTGTCCGTAAGGCAATCAACACTAGAGTGAAATAAAAGAGCCGGAGTGTATTTTTAAAAGAGTGAAGGTAAGAGAGGGAAGATCCAAAATGTAATGCAGAACAACTTTGAGATTATAGAATGTATTCAGATTGAACATAAAGGTTAGAGGTCACTAATAGGCAGACTGCAGTCTGGTGTACAGACCCAAATCTTTAATTTAATTTTCAGTTTATTTTAAGTGGTGGAACTTTTTTTGACTTTACGGTATGGACGTTACCGTGCAGTGAACTCACAGACTAATCACATGCGTAGTAAGATCACCAAAGGCGCTCTTCAGGCAATTAGACCTGTGCAGATTTAGGTGTGCAGAGCGTGTACAGGTGTGGTACAAAGTGAGAAATAGCAGTTGGAGGATCAACTGAGTCAAAGAAAGAGGAATTCAGACGGAGTGCTGTAAAAAACTAAAAGTCAAGAACGAAAACTGAGAGGAACACCAGAGGGAAACAAATTGTTACCATGTAAAATCTATGTTTGTAATTTCTTTTGTCTTTCGGTTGTTGATGTGAACCACTAGGCGACTTCAGTTAACAGAATATGGAAATAAATAAGAACACAAGTTAGAAATTTAAAGTAGCATAAAGAAACAATTAACCCAAATGTGTAAGCTTATGTAATGAGGGATGACGGCCTGCAGGGGAGGCAGCATTGAGCTACATTCACACCATCATGTTCGCAGCAGGTTCTGTGATTGCTGAGGTTCCAGAGCGACATGCAATCGGTACGGTAAAAAATATGAGGACACTCGATCAATCAGTTTCAGCTGTACCCTGATGCTCTATACACAGAAGACAAGCTGGTGGAGGCAAGATGATGCTCTGGACAATGTTCTCCAGGGAAACTTTGTGACTTTGACACCTCCACCTACCTGATCATTATTACAAAGCATGTTCTCTCATTCATGGAAACAGTATCTCTGAGGGGCGTGGTCTCTTTCAGCAGGATGATGCTCCTGACACAAAGCACAAATGCTTCAGGATCGATCAGGATGATCTCAATCCAGTCCATTGTCTGTAAACCAAGTCTAATCCATCATCCATCACCTTACAACTTACAGGAGCTGATGTGTATGCTGCTAACACCTTAGTGATACCCTCAGAGGTCTAGTGTAATCCATGTCTCAGGGTCAGGACGTTTTGGTTTTGGCAGCAAAATTTTTGGCCGGATCAAAACAATATTTAAACATAATGTTATGCCTTTTTTGAATATATTGTGGCGACCACATGCATGGTGCTGGCTGTTTTGGGGTGTTTGGGGTGGGGCTTTGACAAGTTGACCCACCAGTGGGAATGCGTGCCACAGGGTTTCCAGGTTTATTTTCCAGTCACAAAACTGTAATGTTTATTTATTAATTATCTTCCAATTAATCCTGGAAACCCCAGTGCTGAGAGGAGAAAATACTAACTACAAAGCCACTATGCTGTCTGGAATATTATAAAATTAAATAAGAATTAAATAAAATTATTAAAGCTTAGGAGCAGCACGGTGGTTTAGTGGTTAGCATGTTCTCCTCTCAGCGTTGGGGATCCAGGTTTGATTTTCGAAACTGGGTGGAGTTTGCATATTCTTATCATGTATGTTTTTATCATGTATGTTCCGGTTTTCTCCCACAGTCCAAAAAAATGGATTCAAGATATATTTAATCCTCTAAATTGCCCCATCGTATATGTGAAAGTGTGTGTTTGTCTGTGTAAGTGTGTGTGCCAAGTGATAAATTGGTGCCCTGTCCTGGGTGTATCTGAACAGTGCCCAAAACGTTCTCCCCTGGGTGGGCATGGGGAACCTCTCCGACCCTAGTAGAGGATTAAGTGTAAGATAATAAATGAATGAATAATTAAAGCTTAATAATATGGTGCATGTTTAAACTATTGGAGGTGCCAGATGCAACAGGATGCTGATTGATTTAAATGCTAAGGCCTTGTCCATGTTAAGTCTGCAAGCATGTTGTGCAGATGTTCTGTAAACAGCTGCTCAGATCTAAAGCTCTATTCACATTTAGCCTCGAGAAGCACTTTAGGTCGCGCTGCCACTTCAAACGCACTTTTAAAGGCTTTAACACCAGAGAGCAGGCGGAAAATCACTGCGGGCCGCTGCGGATAAAGATGTGCACGGTGAACACGCAGACTCACAGTGAAGACCAACAGCACAGGGATACGACTCAGTTGCATTTATTTTACATCAGTGAAGAAAAATAAACATGTGGATTTATAGCACAGACATGTTCAGTGGTAGAAATACAGAACGATGACATACAGTTGTGTTTATAGTCTTCATATTTGAGGCTGAGACTAAAATCACAAATATAATTTGGAATAAAATGGATATTAATTTTAAAAATCTAATTAATTTCATCAGATTGATGGTTTGCCTTATTAAATCATGGCTTATTTTGATTTGCTGATTATAAAATGCATCTTGTCACAAAAGTGTTGCATTCTTTTTAATTTAAATAAAACGGTAATGATGCAGAACACAGTGAAATACTGATTTCTATGACGTGAAAGAATTGCTGTGTGAGAGACGCAGGCTTCTTTACAAAAAAAAAAAAAAAAACATTCATTCATTCATTCATTCTCCACCTCATCCTCTACTAGGGTCATGGGGGAGGGGGGTTCCTCATGCCCATTTAGGGTTCAATGTTTCGAGTGCCAGGACGGGACAGCACACACTCACATACACACACACACACAAACATACTATAAGGGGCAATTTTGGGCATTCAATATGCCTTGAATTCATGTTTTTGGACTGTGGGAGTAAACACACAGGGAGAATATGGAAACTCCATAAACACCACCAAACTGTCGTGGCACACCAAAGAATAATTTTTTTTTTTTGGTCAGTGCATTTTTCCTGAGTAGTTATTGAATAGCAAAAAAAAAAAAAAAAAAAAAAAACTTTAATTAAATGATCTGCGGGTTAGGAACCAAATCAGTAAAACAGAATGTTCAGGACATTTTAAATACTGCCTTTAAATACACATTAACCAAACAGAACAGGACTGCTGGATATTGGGGGAGTGGGTCAGACACAGGACAGCTGGATATTGGGGAAGTGGGTCAGAGACAGGACAGCTGGATATTGGGGGAGTGGGTCAGAGACAGGACAGCTGGATATTGGGGGAGTGGGTCAGAGACAGGAGAGATGAATATTGTAGAAATTGCAGACATGGTAACCATGTTGATTATTAAAGATTATCATGGTTAAGCAGAATGCATTATATTCTTATATTCTTGTCAGAATGCTGCTGGAATCTGTCTCCTGGCTGGAAAAGTGCAGTTGGCATGCACCACGGCGAGACTGGCATATGCCACCCCCCTGCTGCCTGAAGGTCCCCCTGAGCACTGACAGCTGCCAACTTGTAAGCAACTCTCAATGCGAGCGAGATCTTTCAAACGATCTTTTAATGAATTTATTCTTTTTTTTCATCTGACTACGATTTTGGAGTTATTCTGTAAGTTACTGCGCGTAATGCAATACGCATTGTGCCAGCATCTAAATGAACCCATGAGAACAGAAAACAGAACTCAAGAGAACGTCGGTGCTCCTACGGTAATAAAGGTATTTAGAATGAGTAATAAAAACGACAAAAAAACATGCAGAAGGTGAACCGTTATCTCCAGTTGGTCACCACAAGTGATTGATTAGTGAATGAGCGCTAACCGGATCAGTGGACCGTGTTAGTGCTTCAGGTGCCTGGTTGAGACGAGTCTGATTGACCGGAAATCATGCAAGGAAGCTAATGAGTGGCTGGGAAAAGAGGCCGAGTGTTCCGAGGACACACACCAGAACAAATACCCACAGAAAGATACGGTCGATAACCATCGCCACATACTTCCAGTCATCCTCCACCTGAAAACAAAGTAAGAAAATAAATATGAAGATAAGAAGTGCACAAAGTTTTAACAGGTCAAAATATAAAAAATGTGTAAGAAATCTTAGTCCTTAGCATGTTCTCCTCTCAGCCCTGGGGATCCAAGTTCGAATCCTAAATCTGGGTGGAGGTTACATATTTTCCCCATGTATGTGTGGGTTTCCTTTGGGTTCCAATACAGATTTAAAGTAAATTGAATACTTCAAATTAAAATTTTCCAATAGAGTATGTGTGTCTGTGTGTGTGTTTGTCTGTGTGAGTGTGTGCCCAGTGATAGATTGGCACCCTATCCTGTCTGCCCATTGCCTGAAACCTTCTCCCAGTGCCCCCCCCCCCCCCCCCCCCCGACCCTACTAGACGATTAAGCAGAAGATAATGAAAGTTAATGTAAGAAAATGGAATAATGTAATAATAATGTAATTCATGTAAGAAATCTTGTCTCTGAATTTAATAGTTTAAATAGAGTTAAATAATATAGTTTTTAAAACTTTCTTATTTTAAGAAATCTTAACAAGATAAATTTACTCAGTATATTTTCAGATAACTTAACTCAAGTCATGTAGAATTTTTTTTTTATTTGTGTTTTTTTGGACAGATTTTTTGCAATGTGTACACTCATGAGATGGCGACCACATAGGAATAAAATCCGGCGTCAGTGAGGACATGACTGACGACATGACTGACGATATAAAAATAGACGATATAAAATACAGACCTTTAATCACGAGGATAAACAAGTAAAAACATAATAAAATTTTTAAAATGAATCACAAAAGCAGCTTACAAGCGAACCATGAACGAGTTGACATCAAAGAATCGACACTTACAGGTGGAATGATACGGAGGTCTCGAGAGGAAATGTGTGGTTTATTTTGTTAAAAATGACAAACAAACTTTACAAAACTCATCACTTCGTTACGAGCGATGCAAAAAAAAAAATCGTAACAAGAAAATCTTCAAAAAGTGTAACGAATCTTGTTTTTGATGAATGGATTTCTAAGATAAATAATCTAGTTTTTAGAAACTTTTCCTTATTTTAACAAATCTTAACAACATAAATTCATTCATTCATTATCTTCCGCTTAATCCTAGGGTCGCAGAGGGGGGTTCCCCATGCCCATCCAGGGGAGAACATTTTGGGGGCTGGGCAAATACACCCAGGACAGGGTGCCAATCTATCACTGGGCACACACACACACTCACAATATGGGGCAATTCGGAGCATTGAATTTACCTTAAATCCATGTTTTTGTATTGTGGAAAGAACCCGGAGAACCCAGAGGAAACCCATGTGGACAAGGGGAGAACATGCAAACTCCAGATCGGGATTCAAACCTGGATCTCCAGCACTGAGAAGAGAATGTGCTAACCACTCAGCCACCATGCCGCCCACAAGATAAATTGACTCACGAGTCACTATATTGTCAGATGATTTTACTTGAGTCAGGTACAATTGCTCATAATTTCTGTTTATTTTTCTTGTTTTTTGACAGATTTGTTGCAGCAAGTACAGGTATGAGATGGCAAGGTCCTTGACAAATCTCGTGATTGTGATTATTTCATTCATTCATTCATTATCACCCGCTTTATCCTCAATTAGAGTCGCGGTGGGGTTCCCCATGTCCATCCAGGGGAGAACATCTCGGGCGCTGGGCAGATAGACCCAGGACAGGGCGCCAATCTATCGCTGGGCTCACACTCACTCACACAGACACACTCTATATGGGGCAATTTTGAGAATTCAATTGACTTGATCCATGTTTTTGGACTGTGGGAGGAAACCGGGAATCCCTTCGAACCGGGAATCCCTAGCGCTGAGAGGCGAACGTGCAAACCACTAAGCCACCGTGCCGCCTGTGATTATTTCAAACAATGCAAAAAGAAAAATAAAATCCTCCAAAAGTGAAAGAAATCTTGTGTTGTACTTAAATGGATTTCTAAGATAATTAATATATTTTTTTAGATACCTTTTCTAATTTTAAGGAATTTTAACATAATAAATCTACTCACTATATTTTCAGACAATTTTACTCGATTCCAATGCAACTTTTTTTATTTGTGTTTATTTTTCAGATTTTGTGCAGTGTGGAGGTGTTTACTTATACACATTAAATAAATTGCATGATGTTGATGCGCGGCAGTGTTGAGGTGTGGGACTGTGGCTTTTATAGGACATGTAAGACGAACCTTAAACCTCAGAACCCTGAACCATAAAACTGTTACAGCTAGCACAAAATCGTTCTTAGTGCTAAATGTAACAAAATACAGACTCATAATAAATAACTCAAACTTAAATAGTTATGTAAAAAAACACGCAAAGGACTGTATAATGAAATTGTGGCACGAGAAAGGGTACGAGGCAGTGGTGATGCGTGAAGGTGGGAAAATGGAAATGCGAGTGAATGTTGAAATGAGAGAGCATATGATGAAATAGGTGAGCGAGTGTACAATAGAGAATGCAGACATCATCAACGCAGACATACAGTGATGAAATTAATCAAAATTGATACACTGCCAATTTTGCATGTTCTCCCTCCAACAAAGAACAAATGGTGTATGTCTGTGTATATGTGTATGCATATGTTTGTGTGTGAGTGTGCGTGTGTTTGTGTAAGTGTGTATGTGTGTGTGTGTGTAATGTGTGAATGTGTGTGCGTAATGTGTAAGTGTGTGTGTGTTTGCGTGTGTGTGTGTATATGTGTAAGTGTCTGTGTATGTGTCTGTATAGGTGTGTGTGTGTGTGTGTGTATGTGCATGTGTGTTTATATGTGTGTGTGTGTGTGTGTGTGTTTGTGAATGTGTGTGTGCATGTGCGGCATTGTCTGTGTTTGAGTGTGTTTGTGTGCGTGTGGGTGTTTGTGTGCAAGTGTTTTTATGTGTTTGTGTGCATGTGTGTGTGTGTGCTTGGTAGTGTGTGGGTGTGTACGAGTGTGTGGTTATATGTGTGTGCATATACACTCACCGGCCACTTTATTAGGTACACCATTCTAGTAACGGGTTGGACACGCTTTTGCCTTCCGAACTGCCTCAATTCTTCGTGGCATAGATTCAACAAGGTGCTGGAAGCATTCCTCAGAGAGTTTGGTCCATATTGACATGATGGCATCACACAGTTGCCGCAGATTTGTCGGCTGCACATCCATGATGCGAATCCCCCGTTCCATCACATCCCAAAGATGCTCTATTGGATTGAGATCTGGTGACTGTGGAGGCCATTTGAGTCCAGTGAACTCATTGTCATGTTCAAGAAACCAGTCTGAGATGATTCCAGCTTTATGACATGGCGCATTATCCTGCTGAAAGTAGCCATCAGATCATAAAGGGATGGACATGGTCAGCAACAATACTCAGGTAGGCTGTGGCGTTGCAACGATGCTCAATTGGTACCAAGGGGCCCAAAGAGTGCCAAGAAAATATTCCCCACACCATGACACCACCACCACCAGCCTGAACCGTTGATACAAGGCAGGATGTATCCATGCATTCATGTTGTTGACGCCAAATTCTGACCCTACCATCCGAATGTCGCAGCAGAAATCGAGACCAGGCAAGTTTTTCCAATCTTCTATTGTCCAATTTCGATGAGCTTGTGCAAATTGTAGCCTCAGTTTCCTGTTCTTAGCTGAAAGGAGTGGCACCCGGTGTGGTTTTCTGCTGCTGTAGCCCATCTGCCTCAAAGTTCGACGTACTGTGCGTTCAGAGATGCTCTTCTGCCTACCTTGGTTGTAACGGGTGGCTATTTGAGTCACTGTTGCCTTTCTATCAGCTCGAACCAGTCTGGCCATTCTCCTCTGACCTCTGGCATCAACAAGGCATTTCCGCCCACAGAACTGCCGCTCACTGGATGTTTTTTCTTTTTCGGACCATTCTCTGTAAACCCTAGAGATGGTTGTGCGTGAAAATCCCAGTAGATCAGCAGTTTCTGAAATACTCAGACCAGCCCTTTTGGCACCAACAACCATGCCACGTTCAAAGGCACTCAAATCACCTTTCTTCCCCATACTGATGCTCGGTTTGAACTGCAGGAGATTGTCTTGACCATGTCTACATGCCTAAATGCACTGAGTTGCCGCCATGTGATTGGCTGATTAGAAATTAAGTGTTAACGAGCAGTTGGACAGGTGTACCTAATAAAGTGGCCGGTGAGTGTATATGTGTGTGTGTGTGTGTATATGTGTGTGTGTTTGTGCGTGTGTTTGTGTGTGTTCTCACCTCTTTAGCTTTGTTGCGGCTTCTCATGTTCTCGGCGATGTACTTGACGCTCTCGATAGCCTGTTTGATTTCAGGTGAGACGACTGAGAACGCCACCACCGTGTTCACGCTGCTCAGCTGGCGACTTGCCTTCCCACAATCCCCTTCAGAGCCCTCTTTCAAGGGGTGCCGAGGACATGCCCCTTTCTTGCCCTCTCCATCCCATGCCTTCCCTTCTCCAAACTCGAAACAGTTGCTGCTGCTGCTTTTCTTGGCCTCTCCTCCACGCCCTGTCCCAGCGGACACCCCACTCTCAGACCCTGCTTCTTTCTCCAAGGCCTCCGGTTGGTCCAGTGGCCGTCTCATCAGCATGATCCGGGGGAGAGCCCGTAGGAAGACGGCACGCACCCAGGCAGGCATGGCGTGTGTTGTGGGCGTGCGGTAGTGCACGTTCAGCACAAAGACCGTAATGACAATGGAGAGTGTTACGAAAATCATGGTGAAGAGCAGATACTCGCCGATGAGGGGAATGACGAGGGAGGTGGACGGAATGGTCTCAGTGATGACCAGCAGGAACACAGTGAGGGAGAGAAGCACTGATATGCAGAGGGTCACCTTCTCTCCACAGTCTGAAGGAAGATAGAAGACCAGGACTGTCAGGAAGGAGATGAGGAGACAGGGGATGATCAGGTTGATGGTGTAGAAGAGTGGCAGGCGTCGGATGTAGAAGCTGTAGGTGATGTCTGTGTAGATCTCCTCGCAGCAGTTGTACTTAATGTCGTGCTTGTAGCCCGGAGCATCGATAATCTCCCACTCACCACTCTCCCAGAAGTCCTTCACGTTCACTTTGGAGCCAATTAAGACAAGGTCGATTTTGGCTTTGTCATACGTCCAGGAGCCAAACTTCATCGAGCAGTTTTGGTAGTCGAACGGGAAGTAGGTAATATCCATGGGACAGGAAGACTTGAAGATGGCTGGAGGAACCCAGGTGATGGTTCCATCGTACTTTAGCAAAGCCTTGGTCTTGTCCTCCACCAAGAAGTCACCAACAGCGCTGAAGATAAAGAGAAAAAAGCACTTTATATATTTCCTGCCCTCCATTACTGAACTTTAAAAGTGAGTGGGTCAGACACGGGAGAGCTGGATTTTGGGGGAGTCGGTCAGACACAGGACAGCGGGATATTGGGGGAGAGGGTCAAACACAAGAGAGCTGGATGTTGGAGGAGTCAGTCAGGGACAAGAGAGCTGGTTATTGGAACCATAGAATAGGGACACCACAAACAATAATAAATAAATAAATAAACATTTAAATCAATAATAAATCATAAACCCTGTCACCCATCCAGCATTCTTACTTGTTATAGAGCACAATGTCAGGTCTCCAGATTTTGTTTGATGGAACTCTGATGTACTCGATCCCATCAAATTCCAGTGGAGACCATTTTAGTTTGTAGTCATTCCATATCTGCAAAGAAAAATGTACTATTACCAATCCCAGAAGGTCCTGGACCCAGATTACAGGATCATATATTATGTTCCAAATGGTAAAATATATACTTTTAAACACTAAGGATGCATGGCCCTGGCCCACATATCTCTCAATGAAAGGGCTGAGCAAGCATAGATTCCGGCGGCCGCATCAAAAAGTCAGAAACGCACTGGACAGCCAGATTGCAGGATACCTGCTGCTCTGAACTGGAAGACTGCAATGCTTTGGGGACCAGGTCATGGGTATATGCTGGAGTGTGGATGCCAGAATCCCACTAGCAGAAGTGAGTAACTCAGGAATATGCCGAGTGCATGGAGTTGCTATATTTTCTGGCCGCATAGCTAACCATAATTATAATCTGCATACACTCAGATAAGAAAGATCCCTACAGTTACATCCAAATACAAATGATTCAAAGTCTTTAAACAGCTCTTTCTTTTAGTGACAAGAATTTATGAAACTTAGCATGTTCGCCTCTCAGTGCTAGGGATTCCCAGTTCGAATGCCCATCTGGGTGGAGTTTCCATGTTCTCCCCGTGTCTGCGTGGGTTTCCTCCAGGTTCTCCGGTTTCCTCCCACAGTCCAAAAACATGGATCAAGTCAATTGAATTCTCAGAAATTGCCCCATATAGAGTGTGTCTGTGTGAGTGAGTGTGTGCCCAGCGATAGGTTGGCGTCCTGTCCTGGGTGTATCTGCCCAGCGCCCGAGACTTTCTCCCCTGGATGGGCATGGGGAACCCCCCCGCGACCCTAATCGAGGATAAAGCGGGAGATAATGAATGAATGAATGTATTTCAGCACGCCGCTCTGAGCATCATCAATGAATCCAGTAGTTATACAAACGTTAATAATAAAATGAAGGCCTCAATGGACTCATATAGTGTTTCCAATTGTTAAATACAGGTCACCTGATCACCACACTACACTGCTGATGCTGCCCGGCCGCCGCTGAGCCTCGGTCCTCCCAAGGTTTCTTCCTTAAAATAACAACATAACAGGGAGTTTTTTCTTGCCATAGTCGCTTCGGCTTGTTCTTTGGGGGTTTAAAGGCTTATAACATTGTAAAGCTGCTTTATGACAATGTACTATTGAAAAAAGCATTCTATAAATAAATTAATTACTTACACTCACACACACACACACACACACATTACTCACATGTCTCAACCACAAGTTTGTCTCCATAATCTGATTGACTTCATCCTGTAAAGGGAAACAGAAATTTGATATATATATCATATAACTTAATCAATCACACCATGACATAATGGCTTCAGAGGGACAGGTTGATCCGAATTCCTCACGATACGATTCAATATCGATTCTTCAAGCTAACGATTAGATTATTTTTGTTAATTAAGAATTCCCCATGATACAATATCAATTATTCAAACTGATGATTCAATTATTTTTGATACTTAAAAATTCCCCACAAGAAGATTCGATATTTATTCTTCAAACTAACAATCAGATTATTTTTGTTAATTAAGAATTCCCGATTCATTGCGATTCGAAAGTTATGCGATATCAGTTCTTTAAACTAACGATTCAATCATTTTCGATACTTAAGAATTCACCAAGATACGACACAATATCAATTCTTCAATTTGATTATTTTCGATACTTAAGAAATTGCCACGATGCGATACGATTAAATATTGATTCATCAAGCTAACTATTCGATTATTTTTGTTAATTATTAAATTATATTTTTTACCTTAAGTCTATTAAGTATTCAATAAATACAGTACAGTGACGTGGAAATAATAACAGTATCTTATTGAGGACTCCTTTCCAAAGAATCATCAGCCCAAAAAATCAGTATGGAACGAATCATTAAATCTGTCATTATAAGCCCTCTGTCTCTCTCTCTGTCTCTCTCGCTGTCTGTCTGTCTGTCTGTCTGCTGGGCGTCCTGTGAGCAGAGAGTGGACATTTCTGCCTCACTGCACCTGACGGAAACAGAAAATTCATTTCCACACGGGGGCTGAGCAGAACACCTCCTGGAATCAAAAGCCTCAGAGATCTGGAAATGTCATCCTGGAGCTTTCAGGACAGAGGCCACACCTGAGGTCTGGGGGGGTTCTTAATATTAAGAACATCTATAATAAATAACATATAGCAAACATTTCGTTACAGTGCAAAGGACAAGCATAGTGGCGAGTCGCAGCTGTGGTCACATAAAACTCTTTATTAAAGCAAAACAAAGAACAAACAACAAATCTCCTAATGAAGAACCCAACTGAATGAAATGAACACAACTGAATGAAAAAACCCAAAAACGCAACAGAATGAAATGAACACATTATGAGCAATGAACGAAACGAAACGAGGGCAGAAACCAACGTAATAAAGTAATTAAATAAACATAGATGACACGAGGAGTGCTTCAGCCGACTCCCAAAACATATGTTTACTAAAGCAATAAGGGCGTGACATTATTGTGAATAAAGCCCATAAAGGGGTGTTATTAATCTTGATACACAGTGGAGTACAGTTCCACCTCTTTCTTGTGATTTGTTCACAATAATACAAAACCTCGAGTGTGTTATTGCTTTTATAAAACACTTACAAACACACTATAATAAAAAAACACGGTTTGATTCAGAAATGCGTTTATGGAAAACAAGATCGTTAAAAATCTGCTCTAATAATCTCTAATGTAATCTAGTCCGGCGAACGCTGATCGCTGAGTAACAGGATTCCATTGAAACACTGACTTCTAGTGGCCAAATTACAGAACACAGTTTATAAAAATAGTGTAACAGGTTTAGAGCGGAGCTAAATTTGCATTTGCAATCTGGGTGTGGCAGAACCAGCAGGCGGTAAGATGTGCATGCTCCCACTGCTTTAACAGTTACAGCTGTGTTTACCGCAGTGGACTAGTGTGAACAGTGTCTCCCCCTCGTGTCTCAGCCTCATTGGTGCAACAGAAAAAGCAATATACTTAAATATAAAGTACAATTTTCTAAATACAACAATAAAAAGCAGCTGAGGTAGAAAGAAATGTAAATATGTAAAATGAAAGCTATTTGGACATCGGGTTATTGCACGAGTTTATATATGTATTATTTACATTTACATTTACATTTAGTCATTTAGCAGACGCTTTTATCCAAAGCGACTTACAAATGAGAACACCACAAGTCAGAAGCCATGGAGAAAACCAACTATACTGTAAGTTCATCAAACCTGATTGTTATTCGAAGCTGCGCCCCCCCCCCCCCCCTTTTTTTTTTTTATAACAGGTATTGGGTAAATAGATGCGTCTTAAGTAGTTTCTTAAAACTGTTTAGAGATTCTGCCTTACGGACAGAGTTGGGAAGATCGTTCCACCATTTTGCAGTGGTGAACGCCACAGAATGAGAATTAGCTCCTCGGTGAGGTGGAATCGCCAGGCGACAATCATCACTGGAGCGAAGTGAACGAGTCGGAGTGTATTTTGAAAAGATAGAGTGAAGGTAAGAGGGGGAAGATCCAGAAATGGTTCTGTATGCCAGAGTCAGTGACTTGTACTGAATGCGAGCAGCTACAGGAAGCCAATGGAAGGAAGTGAGTAATGGAGTGACATGAGTTCGCTTGGGCTGGTTAAACACGAGTCGGGCTGCAGAGTTTTGAATTAGTTGAAGAGGTCTGATTGTGGAAGTTGGGATACCGGCAAGTAGTGCATTACAATAATCAAGCCGGGATAAGACTAGGGCTTGAACAAGCATGTTCAGTCAGAAAGGGTCTGATCTTCCTTATGTTATAAAGAAGGAACCTACAAGAACGGGCGGTTTTGAGAACATGATCAGAGAATTTAAGGTGGGAGTCTATTGTGAACCCAAGGTTCTGGACCGAATCAGTTGGGGAGATTGTGGAGCCATCAATTTGGAAGGTCAGGTTGTGATGGATTGAGGGTTTAGCTGGGATAATGAGAAGCTCTGTTTTTTCTAAGTTTAATTTGAGATGACGGGCCTTCATCCAGACAGATATGTCGGAGAGGCATGCAGATACCCGATTTGAGATGGTGGTGTCATCAGGGGCAAAAGACAGATGAAGTTGAGTGTCATCAGCATAGCAGTGGTAAGAGAAACCATGCGCCTGGATGACTGTGCTCAGTGATGTCATGTAAAGAGAGAAGAGGAGAGGACCAAGTACAGAGCCCTGAGGCACACCAGTGCGTACTTGGTGAGAGTTAGAGATCTCCCCATTCCATGACACTTTGAAGGTCCTTCCTGTGAGATAGGATCGAAACCATTCAAGTGTCATATCAGAAAAGCCTAATGCAGTTAGAGTGGACAGCAGAATCTGATGATTTACTGTATCAAAAGCTGCAGAAAGGTCTAACAAAATGAGGACCGAGGATTGAGATTTGGCTTTGGCAGATTTAAGTGAGTCAATCACAGAGAGCAATGCTGTCTCCGTGGAGTGACCACATCTAAAACCGGATTGATTGGGATCAAGGAGATTATTCTGATTAAGAAATTTGGAGACCTGTGTGGATACCACCCGTTCAAGTGTTTTAGACAGGAAAGGTAAAAGAGAAACAGGTCTGTAGCTCTCGACCAGATTTGGGTTGAGCGTAGGTTTTTTGAGTAGGGGTTTGACTATGGCTTGTTAAAAACAATTTGGAAAAGTCCCTGACGTGAGAGAGGAGTTAATGATGTGTGTGAGAGCTGGTGTGATGGAGGAGGCAATGGATTGAAGAAGGTGGGATGGGATGGAATCAAGGGGGCAAGTAGTTGGGTTACTGGCAAGAAGAATTTTGGAGATGTCAGATTCTGTGACAGGGGAGAAGGAGGAGAGGGTTGGATGGCTGGATGTGTGAGATGTAGTGTTGTGGAAATGGTGAGTATGAAAGAGTTTGCTGATGCCCTCAATTTTTTCTGTGAAAAAGTTGCAAAGACATCAGCTGACAGAGAAGTGTTAGGAGGGGGAGAGGGAGGAGTTAGTAGGGAGTTGAAAGTACTGAATAAGGTGCGGGCATCTGAGATGCATGTTACCTTGGACTGAAAGAACAAGGATTTCCCAGCAGTTACATCCTTGGAGAACGTGGCAAGTGAAGACTGGTAAGTTTCTAAGTCTGAAGACAGACCAGACTTACGCCATTTTCTTTCGGCAGAGCGAAGAGAAGTACGTTGCTTCCGAAGCGTCTCCGTGAGCCAGGGACTGGACGGAGAACTGTGTGTTTTCCTGGTGGATTTTGGACAGACCTGATCAAGACATGAAGCCAAGGTGGAGCAGAATGTGCTTGATGCAGTGTTGGTGTCAAGGGTTAAGAAGTTACTGATGCTAGGAAGGGTATCTGTAACCAAGTCGGCAAAGAGTGTGTTAGAGAGGGCACTAAGATTGTGACGTACCTGAGATGTTTTACTGATGATCACGGGAGAAGGTGGAAGAGAGACAGAGAACTGTATGAAGAAGTGGTCTGATTCATGAAGTGGAGTGATGTGTATGTCAGAAGAGAGACATGAGCGCGTCATGATGAGGTCGAGCTGGTTGCCAGCCCGGTGGGTAGCTGAGGTGCGGAGTAGATGGAGGTCCAGGCTGGAGATGAGATCGAGGAACTCAGCGGCGTACGGTCGGTCTAAGTGAATGTTGAAATCGCCGAGGACAACAAGAGGACAACCATCATCTGGGAGAGATGATAATAGCATATCAAATTCCTCGACAAAGTTATCTAGTTGACCTGGGGGACGATAGATGACAAGAAAATGACATTTAGCCGGTTCAGTGATTGTCAGTGCATGGAATTCGAATGAGACAGTGTTTGATAAAAGTGTAAGAGGAGAGAATTTCCATTTGTGGGTAATAAGCAAACCTGTGCCACCTCCTCTTTTGCCAATACGAGGAGAGTGAGAGAAGTGGAAATTAGTTGAAAGGGCAGCTGGTGTCGCGGAATTCTCTGGACGAATCCACGTCTCAGTGAGGGCTAAAACCTGAAGACCAGCATGAGCCGCAAAAGCAGGAATGAAATCAGATTTCTTGGTGGCTGACTGACAATTCCATAGTCCTGCA
Organism: Corydoras sp. C115; assembly: GCA_019802505.1. Classification (NCBI taxonomy): domain Eukaryota; kingdom Metazoa; phylum Chordata; class Actinopteri; order Siluriformes; family Callichthyidae; genus Corydoras; species Corydoras sp. C115. The sequence goes on along the minus strand of JAFMOC010000359.1, from coordinate 454,421 downwards.
GAGAAGGTGAAGGGCTCGCTTGTATTCACCTGCCACAGAGTTCGCAGGTGTGCAAGAGTGCGCCTTCTCCTCTGAGGAAAGGAGCGTCTGTGAGAGGAGGAAATAACAGGGATGAACTGAAAACACATGCTGATGAGAAAGGTGTGAATGGAAAAGAAAATGAATTGATATGCTTGAAATGAGTTGCCTTGTCGTTGTCCTTGCTCGGTGGACTCGCGCAGGTAGACTCGCAGGTCTTTACACGAATTGGTCTTCACACGAGGGGCGGAACTCGAGGGGCTGTCGCTTCCGCTGTCACGTCAGCGTATCCACGGTTCTTATATAGCCCAGATGAAACTAGGTCACGCCCCCTCCGGAACAATCCCACGTTCAAAGCAAGGTGCAAATAGGTAATAGACCGAAACTAGAACTGAAACCAGTTATTCTAGATACAGTTATATGCTAACTAACCGACAGTAGTTTTAATATCTAGTAAAAGAACGCCCAAACAGACTATTCAATTTAACAACGATTAGGATAAAATATGGGTATTACCGTGACTCTAGGGGTGCCGACGCGCAGATCTACGATGTACAACAGGTGATATAAAGTTACAGCAGTTCCTTCCTACACGAGCGCCTGACTTGTTCTGACTTTTTTAGTGAAAACTGCCGATTTTTAAATGTTACCACCGGGACACGCCCCCTCCGGAACAATCCCACGTTCAAAGCAAGGTGCAAATAGGTAATAGACCGAAACTAGAACTGAAACCAGTTATTCTAGATACAGTTATATGCTAACTAACCGACAGTAGTTTTAATATCTAGTAAAAGAACGCCCAAACAGACTATTCAATTTAACAAATATTAGGATAAAATATGGGTATTACCGTGACTCTAGGGGTGCCGACGCGCAGATCTACGATGTACAACAGGTGATATAAAGTTACAGCAGTTCCTTCCTACACAAGCGCCTGACATATTATTTACGAATTAATCATATATACATAAATCATATATAACTATAGTATTACATGTTGGCAGTACAGTGGCTTAGTGGTTAGCATGTTTTCCTCTCAGTGCTGGGGATCCAGGTTGGAATCCTAATTTTGGATATGGATTGTGTTCTTGTGTTCAATATGTTCTCCCAGTGTCCACGTGGTTTTCCTTTTACACTCCAAAAACATGGATTCAAGGTAAATTGAATGCTCTAAATTGCCCCATATAGTGTGTATGTATGAGTGAGTGTTTCCAGTGATAGATTGGCACCCTGTCCTGGGTGTATCTACCCAAAACTCAAAATGATCTCCCCCCCTCCATACAAACCAAGCTAACAATTAAGCTAATAAATTAAGCTAGTAGAATTAATAGAATTAAGCTAATAGAGAGGAATTATAAAGTTTGATGACCACAGGTAGGAATGACGTTCTGGGGCACCCCATGGTGCATTTTGGAGGAACTGCAACATTGCTGTATGCACAGCTTGCACATGCGCACCATCAGTGACGTATAGTGCATCCGGAAAGTATTCACAGCGCTTCACTTTTTCCACATTTTGTTACGTTACAGCCTTATTCCAAATTGTATTAAATTAATCTCTTTCCTCAAAATTCTACACAAAATCCCCATTATGACCATGTGAAAAATTCTTGAGAGTTTTGAAAATGTATTAAAATTAAAAAACAAAGAAATCATATTTAAATAAGTATTCACAGCATTTGCTTAATACTTTGTAGAACTACCTTTGGCAGCAACTACAGCCTCAAGTCTTTTTGAATATGATGCCACAAGCTTAGCACACCTATTTTTAGGCAGTTTTGCCCATTCTTCTTTGCAGTACCTTTGAAGCTCCTTCAGGTTGGATGGGAGACGTCTGTGCACAGCCATTTTCAGATCTCTCCAGAGATGTTCAATCGGATTCAAGTCTGGGCTCTGGCTGGGCGACTCCAGAACATTCACAGAGTGGTCCTGAAGCCACTCCTTTGAGATCTTGGCTGTGTGCTTCGGGTCGTTGTCCTGCTGAAAAATGAACCGTCGCCCCAGCCTGAGGTCAAGAGCGCTCTGGAGCAAGTTTTCATCCAGGATGTCTCTGTACATTGCTGCATTCATCTTTACCTCTATCCTGACTAGTCTGCCAGTTCCTGCTGCTGAAAAACATCCCCATAGCATGATGCTGCCACAACCATGCTTGACTGTAGGGATGGTATTGGCCTCAGAGACAACTTGGTCACCTCCCTGACCAAGGACCTTCTCCCCCGATCGCTCAATTTAGACGGCCGGCCAGCTCTAGGAAGAGTCCTGGTGGTTCGAAACTTCTTCCATTTAGGAATGATGGAGGCCACTGTGCTCATTGGGACCTTCAAAGCAGCAGAAATCTTTCTGTATCCTTCCCCAGATTTGTGCCTCGGGACAATTTTGTCTTGGAGGTCTACAGACAATTCCTTTGACTTCATGCTTCGTGTTTGCCCTCTAACATGCAGTCAACTGTGGGACCTTATATAGACAGGTGTGTGCCTTTTCCAAATCATGTCCAATCAACTGGATTAACCACAGGTGGACTCCATTTAAGCTGTAGAAACATCTCAAGGATGATCAGTGGAAACAGGATGCACCTGAGTTAAATTTTGAGCTTCATGGCGAAGGCTGTGAATACTTATGTAAATGTGATTTCTTAGTTTTTTATTTTTAATACATTTTCAAAACTCTCAAGAAAACTTTTTTCACATGGTCATAATGGGGTATTTTGTGTAGAATTTTGAGGAAAGAGAACATTTGTTTATGTTCCATTCTAGAATTTTCTGAATCTAATTAAATCTAATCCTCACAGAGTGTGTTTTCGGTATTACTATTCGTATTTAGATTTAGTTTACTTTAAACGAGGCCTCATGTGACATTCACAATCACAGCGTGGGGCTTCACTGAATATTTAAAGGTTAAGAAGCTCCTGTTATTTCCCTCTTTTTATTTCTGGGGAAAAGACGACTTCAAAACAGGGTTTTTTTTAGAACATATGGAAATCTAAGTTCAGGAGAAGGTTTCCCGAACCGATTTGAAAGTCAGATTTTCACCTGTGCGTGGGTTTTTACTGCCACAAATCCACTCATGTGTCAAAAAGTTTGAGCAGTGAAGAAAGTTGCTCTGAAACTGAGAAGCATCCTCAGAAAAACCTGGAGTAGCGGGTAAACAGACAACTGATGTAATCCACACGCTGTCTGTTTTGTGTGGAGCACTGAGTTCAGAGCAGAAGCTCACATCAGTCTTACCACTTTGACGAGCTGCGAGATCGAGACCTCAAACTCGACGGTCACGGGATCCGACACGTTCTCCACTGGCCGTATGAACTGGTTATACCTCCGGAACAAGCGACGGAAAAGCCGGTCCTCTCCTTTAGATGAAAGGCACTCTGAACACACACAAACACAGACACACACACAAACAGCATTGTTAATGCTCAGGAGGAATCTGACGGTCTGATATGGCACATAAAATAATTTCCGTAGACTTATAGACATTAAATCTGTAGAAAAAGTGTCTGAAATGTATTTTTAAACATTTGATCGTAAACTGTGGCTTTATTTACAATAAGTTTTTAACATTGCGGCAGCATCGTGCTCTGCTAAGCAGCATTTATTGGATCCAGTGCGGAGTTGATGTGTCACATGTGACCCCTATGACAATATCGATACCTCCGACAGCGCGCCTCTGCCACACATTCGCACAACATGCACTTGAACGAGAATGCACATGGCAATACAGAGATAAGCAAATACCGGGCAGATCATCGAGCACCTGCAACGACTGTTCTGAACCACTAGGAAGCGTCTCTATGAAGAGTGGCGTCTCTGGTCTCTGCACATGGACACGCAGGAGCATGTGTGGGATTATGTGTGAGTTTACTGTTTCAATTGTTAAATACAGGTCTCAAGTCCCCCACTCTTCTACAAATAACATAACAGGGAGTTTTTTCTTGCCACTGTCACTACGGCTTGCTCTTAGGGGCTTTAAAGGCTTAAGTTTTGTTTTCATTTTGAATCTGATATTTATGATGTTAGCCATGATAAGGGGGTGGGGCAATCTTGGTGGAGTTTCCAAGTTCTCCCTGTGTCCGTGTTAGTTTCCATCCACGGTCCAAAGACATGGATTTAAGGTGACTTGGCTGCCTTAAAATGCCCGTATATAGTGTGAGTGTGCCCAGCGATGAATTGACAACCTGTCCTGTCCAGCGCCCAAATGTTGAAAAGCGTCTAGAAAGAGACATTATTCAAAATGTGATTGAAATAGTTTAATTATAAATCGTTAACGAGTGTTTTCAAATGCCCTCTGAACGCATCGGACTATATTAGTTAAAGTATTATGGTATAATGCAGGGGTTCTCATCTGCTTTCTGCCCAGGATCCACATTAAGTTGCAACCCACTTTTATAGCATACATATTAAACTTTTTTTTTTCAAAAAACAACATTCAAGAACACATTTAAACACAGAGATGAATACAACTTTAATTTAAGAGCAATTACTTTAAGGAAATAAGAAACTTGTCCTCAATGAACTAAACTCTACATTTAAATACTCCTGGTTAGATTCACATTCACACGCTTTTTTGTCTCCTAACATCATCACAATTTTAAAGAGACAGGTAATTACAGAGAATGCAATCTGAAGATCTAATGTCCTTTATTCCACTGTATTATTAAAAAATTTGTTCATTCATTCATTATCTTCTGCTTAATCATCTACTAGGGTCGTGAGGTGGTTCCCAATGCCATTGCAGGGGAGAACATTTCAGGCGCTGGGCACACTTACACAGATACCCACACAAACACACTCGATATGGGGCAATTTAGAGCAGGTAATTCACCTTGAATCCATGTTTTTGGACTATGGGAGAAGACCAGAGAACCCAGAGGAAACCTGCAAGGACACAGGGAGAGTATGGATCTCAGATTGGGATTCAAACCTGGATCCCAAGTGCTGAGAGGAGAACATGTTAACCACTAAGCCACCATGCGGCACTATTATTAAAATAATTATAAAAAGATTCTTCATTAACTGTCACAACAAATAACACACTTCAGTAACTCATGTGGGTATGTGTGTGTGTGCATGTGTGTGTGTGTGTGTGTGCGTGTGTGTTCCCCTCCACTTTAATTGCTTAAGCTTGTTAACTCTCTCTGTTAATCGTGGAACTCAGGGATAATGAGGCCCTTCTCCCATTAATTAAGAAAATTGCATCAGTCCAATTAAAGTGCAGAAGGCGAGACAGTCGCCCACACATCGCACACATCTCTGCGCCGCCTCGTGGTGGACTTCACGCTGCTCTGAGTAAAATAAAACCAGACGAGCCAACATATTGACGAGCCACTCCTGAATCTGTTCTCCAGATGATGCTGCAAGCTTTAATCCCAAAAAAACAAAAGAATCACAATGGAGAGAATGCAGACAGAATCCCCTCACCCCCGCTCCACAGAACATCCTGAAATGGCGGGTGGGACAGAATGGCATGGCCAAATGTACATCGCTTCGGGATGGTGGGGGGTGGACTAAGGGCATGGAGAGAGTTTTTGACAGCGACAGCAAAAGGAGGTCAACACCAGCCAGCATTTTATATTTACATTATTTGAATTTAAATTTCATTGTTTTACATTACGTTATTTTAAATCATACAATTTTACATTATGTCATTTTACTTTACACAATTTTACATTATATTATTTTACATTATGTTGCTTTAAATGATGTGTTACATTAAGTTATTTTACTTTGTTATTTTACTTTACACGATTTTACATTGTTATTTTACATTATTTTACTTCATTTTACACAACATTGTTTTTCATTACACCATTTTACATTACCTTATATTCCATTACATTATTTTACTTCATCTTGCGTAACGTCAATTTACATAGTTATTTTACATTACTTTATTTTATATTATGTTTTTTTACATTACGTTATATGACATTACATCATTTTACGTCATCTTACACAACATTATTTTACATTACTTTATTTTAAGTTAATTTATTTTACATTATGTTGTTTAACATGACCTCACCCAAACGACATCCCCTTGAAATTGGTGTCCGATCTCAAAAATGCTTTTATGGATAAATGGGTAAAGAAACCCTCTCAGAGGTGTGGAAGCTTTTACTGCAAAAGCTGCAAAGGAGGGGGGGCAACCTGTAATGGGATGTTATGTTATCTGTAGTCTATATTACAATGAACAGGAATTTCAGTTCAAATGAGTTAGACTTAAGCAAACTCGAAGTTATCAACCAAATGACATAAACTCATGGGGGTTTATTCACCAGAGTAATTACAGATGAAACATCCCAACAGCACCACCAATCAAATAAGATCATCAGAAATGGAAGCATTCGATGTACTCAGATCACAGATTTTATCACTCAATTAAAAAGTTCAATTCAATCCCAATAGGAGCTGCAGATTAGATTTAGCATTTGCTTTCATCCCTCTGTGCTTTGAAAGTGTGTCGTGTGTCTGTGGAGAGCATGTGTGTGTGTGTGTGAGAGAGAGAGATAGGGTGACAGAAGCAGATGATGCAGTGATGTGTCACACTGACATTAGCACAGATTGTGTATTGTGTCCTCAAAAAAATCTCATAGTGCATTGAAAGTCAAAGCTACAAAATGCCAGTTTAATAAAAACTCAAATAAGAGCCCAAATTTCCAATCACATAATCCCACCCACTATCAAAAACATAATCCCACCCAGTAATCACACCCAGTATAAAAAACTACACCCACTCACATAATCCCACCCAGTATCAAAAAATATACCCACTCACATAATCCCACATACTATGAAAAACCACACCTACATACATTAGCCCACCTCCAGAGCTCTCCATTTGGTGGTAAAAATGGCGCAGCGCATCATAGGCACCGAGATTCTCACCATCGAGGACATAAATCGCAAGCGCTGCCTGGGCAACGCGAGGAACACCCACTCACATAATCCCACATACTAATAAAAAAAACACACCCACTCTAAAAGCACACCCATTTCAAACCACACCAACTCTAAAAACCAAACCCACTCTAAAAACCACACCCACTCTAATACTGCACCAACTATAAACCACACCCACTCTAAAAACCACACCCACTCCAAAAACAATACCCACTTTAAAAACCAGACCCACTCTAAAAATCACTCCCACTCTAAAAAATATACCCACTCTGAAAACACGCCCAGTCTAAAAACACACTCACTGTAAAACACACCCACACCCACTTCAAAAACACATCCACTCTAAAAACCACACCCACTTCAAAAACCACACCCAGAGATAGAGGGACAAAGCTAAGAAAAAGATACAGATGGAGTAGGACAGAGTCCCACGTGTGTGTGTGTGTGTGTGTGTGTATGTATGTGTGTGTGTGGTGGGGAAGGTGACGAGGTCTGTGTATTTTGTTGTTAGCGGAGGAGAAGCACCCACTCCAAAAACCACACCCAGGCCAAAAACACAGCCATTCTGAAAAACACCCACACCCACTCCAAAAACACACCCACTCTAAAATCCACATCCACACCCACACCAAAAACCACATACATATGAAACACTGCACTTTTATAGAGGTAATTACCATCACCCACTTCACGCACACCTGCTTCTAAAAACCACACAGTCCCCTATATTTACACCAAATCACCTTCACATCACCCCACCCCACCCAAAGCATCAAAATCAGCAAGGACAACACATGAATACAAAGTTTAAGACCCTCCCAACATTTTAAAATTTAATTGAATGTGATGCACACTCTGCTTGTTTAGCTTATATAACATGCACAGCATCACAATTCAACCTGAATCACACAGGGAGTCAGCACTGAATCATACAAGGAGTCAGCACAGAATCATATGGGCGAGAAAGAGAGATAGAGGGACAAAGCTAAGACAGAGATACAGATAGAGTAGGACAGAGTCCCGCGTGTGTGTGTGTGTGTGTGTGGTGGGGAAGGTGATGAGGTCTGTAAGTGTGTTTTGTTGTTAGTGGAGGAGAAGCGGTAAAGATAGAAGCAGACAGGATGAAGGTTCATGTCACCTACAGACTCTGTTTGGGTGGAGGAGCGACGATGTGCTTTTATCAGGACATGCGTCACACTGCGAAGTTACACTGCGACTGCTGTGTGTGTGTGTGTGTAAAATGAACTGAACAAACACAGCACTTTAGTTTTTGATCCATGTTTCTTGATCAGAACTCAAAGATGTAAGACTTTTTCTCTGACCTTCGTCTCTGAGATATTGTTCCCATTTTCATTGACTTCTCCTTTAATGGAACAATCTTCCTGTTTCTGTGTGTAATTCTGAATCACTGTCAATCTTTAAAAGATGTAGATCTCAGACTTGACGGTGTTGGGTTGCTGATCTGGGATCAGTCTGTGCTGGTGTTTCACCTCTTCACCAGCTCATCATTAGTAGAGGGTGTGGTTCTGTAATGCTGACAGTAGGGGGAGTCCAGCCCTCTTGTCTCAGTACCCTGCAGTATCTGCACCTTTTAGTTCTGCTGCTCTAGTCAATGATGTCAGTCACATGCTGCTCTGTTTCAATCAAACTCTGTCAACTATAGAATCACTGAGCTTTATCAGCTCTACCTGCTTTACTGATCAGTTTTCTTTGAAGCATCTTCAACGATTTATCCATAACTCTGCCAGATAACCACGGCAACGACAGTTACTAGACAGGATGTGGATTTCTGTTGAATTATTGGAGTTGCAGTCGTGCAGGACATGTTCCCTAAACTGATATACTTTTTCTAATTTTGAAAAATAGACAGAATGTGAATGAGTCCACCACTGAGCCTCGGTCCTTAAAAGGTTTTTTCCCTAGCAAAAAAGATAAAAGCAAAACAACGTAACAACAAGGTTTGTCTTGCCACTGTTGCCTTGGCTTGCTTTACGGGGTTCAGGTCTAAAATTAAGTTTGGGTTTTTTCAAGGCAAGGAATTCTATAAAGCTGCTTTGTGAATAAATATGCTAGCTTTATAAATAAATGAGCTTGATTGAACTTGAAGCGGTGGCATAGAGGTTAGCATGTTCTCCTCTCAGCACTTGGGATCCATATTCGAATCCCAATCGGGTGAACTTTGCATGTTCTCTCTGTGTTTGCGTGGGTTTCCTCCACAGTCCAATAACATGGATTAAAGGCAAATTGAATGCTCTAAATTGTTTGTGTGTGTTTGTGTGAGTGAGTGGGTGTGCCCAGTGAAAGATTGGCTCCCTGACCTGGGCCTGAAAGCATCCGAAACGTTCTTACCTGGATGGGCATGGGGAACCCCCCACGACCCTATTAGAGGATTAAGCGAAAGATAATGAATGAATGAATAAATGTTTGAATTTAAAGCGACATGATGACAGATCCATCAGCCAGAAGATTCCTGTGGATATGGGGTTGGGCCATCAGTCTGAAGATTGAGGGATGAAGCCCCAACTCTACAAATGTTGGCAATGTGGGCCCTTCAGGAAGGTCCCCATCCCTAATTGTTTTAGAAGGGCTCCATCATGGCTGACCCTGTGCTCTGACCTCAGCAAGTTGAGATTCTTGTAAGATGTTGTATGATGACGTCTGAAAATGATGAACTGCAACACAGATGGAACCTTATAACAGACTGGCGGCTATATCCGCAGTCCCATAATGGAAACACCAAATATCAGCCTGTCATTTCTGTGTCCATAGCACCTCAGTGTAGAAGCCAGGTATATCTAATCAACAACAGAGAGATACATGATGACAACCGAAATCCGGAGGAGAATGATTTGGCGGTCGTAACAGTTTATTTAGGAAAATAAGTTCTGGAGATTCCTTTGGTTACTGATAATCGAATCTGGTTCTTCTGTTGCGCTTGTTCGTAATCATGCTGTCTCACCATGAGATCAGTTTCCACATTTTAAAGTTGAGTGCTTTATTACATTAGGTGTGGAACATAAAAGGTTTCCATAATCAAGGTTCCTCGGTTGGAAAACGAGCCGCCATGTTTCAATAAATGACTCACTGAAGAATCCGGAGGTTCTGTGGACTGCGACAGGACGGTTGGTAGGGACTCGTTCCCAAACTTTCAGAAGGCCCTACAGAGTGGGTGTGGTCCTGAGAACACTACAGTCGAAACACAACCCTGTTTCACAGCGACACACATGATAAGACAGTGGTTACCAATAGAACAGAGGTCCGAGAACAGACCCCCAAACAGCTGGTCATCAGACTCTCCGACCCCCAAACAGGTTCTACTTCACAGCATAGAACTTTCCAGCAGCCGCATCTAAACACCAAGCAGCTCGACAATAATAATAAGAAAAGGGAACTGGAACATTCATTCATTATCTTCCACTTAATCCTGTAATAGGGTCCTGGGCAGATACACCCCGGGACAGGGTGGCAATCTATCGCTGGACACACACTCACTCACACAGACACACACACAATTTAGGAGCAATTTAAAGCATTCCATTTAACTTTAATCCATGTTTTTAGACTGTGGGAGGAAATTGGAGAACCCAGAGAAAACCCATGCAGACATGGGTAGATCATGGAAACTCCATCCAGACTGGTATTCGAACCAGGATTCTCAGCGCTGACATGCTAATGACTACACTAATGACATGCTAATGACTACACGGTTCTTAAACGGTGGGTCACGTTCTGGGTAGGTCCTGTACAACTTGTAAAAAATAAATCCAGTGGATCGGATTCAGTGTTTGTCAGCGTCTTTGTTTTCGATGGCTGCTTCAGATTTACGGTGATAGATACGTTAATGTAGCAAAAATTACTGTTACTGTACTAAAAACAACTGTTCTGTTAAATGTTTATTGACAAAAAAAGAATATATACTGTATATATATATATATATATATATATATATATATATATATATATATATATATATATATATAAAAAGACATATCATGTCTTTGTTCTGTTTTTAGTATTAAACACGAACTTTATTCTCTATAAAATGTGATTGATGTAATTTGGAGGCTCTATGATCGTCCGTTTGCGGACGATCATAGCAAAATACTAGGGCTGCAACTAACGATTATTTTGATAATCCATTAATCGGTCGATTATTTTTTCGATTAATCGATGAATCTGATAAATAAAGAAATGTCTTTACATTTACATTTAATCATTTAGCAGACACTTTTATCCAAAGATGGATGTTTTTCAGTAAAATTATTCTATAGTATAGTATTATATATAGTAATTTTATTCAAAATGTTTAAGTTAACATTTCCTGTAATTAATGAAAAGCACAATGAAAGAAATAATGTATCATCTAAATATCCCTCACTTAACAACAAAAGTCAACTCCAAATAACATGATACACAGTTGCCCTCAGTAATGAAGCAAATATTGTCTGTTCTGTAGCCTATTGGAAAAAAATTAATTAACAAATGAACTAATTAACAAACAGCTATTGAAAAAAATAAATTAACAATGAAGTAATTAACAATCAGCTATTGAAAAAAAATAATTAACACATTAGCCAGTTAACAAAAAAAAAATACCTCTTGTGTGAAATGTCAATTGGATACCGGGACATACTGTATGTGGCTGCTTTGCACACCGTGCACAAGGCTTCCCGTTTGTCTCGACCCGGTCTGAACGCGGTGGGGAGGGGGTCTCTTTTGTAAACACACACATCGCTTCGGCCCGTACTTTTACGCCGTGCGCGTCAATCCCCCGTGTGCTGCTACTGATCCGCTAAAAACCAGGACATTTCCTCACTTTAAAAAATAATAAACGGGGATGCCCGGGACATGACGTGACATACGGACGGCTTCATCCGGTGGCTCCAGCATGTTTAGTTTCAGGTGGTGCTGCATTCATGTTCGCAGAGCTGCATGATCCACGTTCTTTATTAGTGTGCAGCATGAATCTCCTGCAGTTTGGAATTAAACCGGAGCTTTTTTCTGCATTGGCTGTGTTTCATTTCTATGATTTATCAACTTGTTTTGCAGACTCGCCTCGTTCTGTTCAACCCGCTATTATTTTCCAACGTTATTGAAGCGCTGCAGGTGACGTAAGCGGTTACGACATTGCGAGTAACGCGGAAATCGCGTGACCCAACGAATCGATAATGGAAATTCATTATCGATACTTTGGATAATCGATTTTTATCGATTTTATCGATTCGTTGTTGCAGCCCTACAAAATACAATCAGTTAGACAGGTGTAATATGCAGTAATAAATAACATGGTTGTTTATAAATAACATAATATGGTTCAGAGGTGAAAATATGGTAAAATTGAGTTCAGTTTGAGTCTCAGGGAAAAAAACTGGTACTGCTCTGCTGGTACGAGAGCGTAGGCTCCTTTAACGCCTGCCAGACGGAAGCATGGAAAAATGTCTGTGGTTCAGATCTAAAACGTCCTTGGTAATGTTCCTAGCTCTGCCCAGACATGTTTTAATGTAAATGTCCTGAATGGAAAGTAACTGGGTGCCAGTTATGCGCTGGGCAGTTTTAACTAACCGCTGAAGCGTTTTCCGGTCAGCTGCGGAGCAATTGCCATAATTGTTGGTGGTAAAATTCTACAAGTATCCTGGGACACAAGAAAGCTTTCTTCAGTCTCCATAGAAATTACAGGCATTGTTGTGTCCTTATGACCAGGACTGATGTGTTTAGGGACCAGGAGAGATTCTTTAAGACGTGGACTCTGAGGAATTTGACTCTGGGATCACACTCTACTAAGGTTCCATTGATGTAGATTGGGGTGTGTAGGCAGTTTCCCTGTAGGCGGTTTCATCGTTGTGCCTGATCAGACCTATCAATGGGGTGTCGTCTGCAAACCTAATTATGGAGTTAGAGCCATAAAATGTATGCAGTTGTATATAAACAGGGAATATAAAAGTGGCATGCCAGTGTTCAGGATGATTGAAGATTAGTGGAGTTTACCCAAATTAACAGATGGGTCTTTTGGTTAAAAAGTCCAGAATCCAGTTGCAGAATGCAGTGCTGAGCTCTAATCTAACCCGAAGTATTTAAATGTGGCGTTCGGTTCATTGAGGACGAGTTTCGCAGAAGTAATTGCTAAATTTGTTGTTTTGAGCTGCAACAACAAATCGAAAAAAATTCATGAAAATCGAATGTGAAAAGTGTCGACAAAAAATTTCATTATTGATCCGTTGTGTCACACAATTTACGCATTACTCGCAATGTCTTAACCGCTTTTGTCACCTGCAGCGCTAAAAAAAAAAAAATAATAAGAGCGAGTTGACCGGAACAAGGCAGAGCAGAGGTTGAATCTGCGAAACAAGTTTAACAAACTTTAATAAATTCTACAAATGAAACATGGCTGACGCAGAAAAAAAGCTTTGGCTTAAATCATCAAAAGTGTGGGAGCACTTCACGCTTCACACAACTAAAAAAAGAGTAACATGCAAGCTCCGAAAAAATGATTTGACCTGCACGGAGCACCACGGTGATTATACACCACCTGAAACCTAAACATGTTGAATCACCAACGAGGATGAAGGAGCTCAAAAGCAGAGTAAATCACTACAATATCCCGAGTTTCTTTAGTTTTGAAGTGAATCAACGTAATGGTGCACTCACACTATAAGAACCGGTAGAGCATGCTTCATGCTGTCTTTGGTTGTTAAATGGATAATGACAGCGATGGAGAACATGTGATACTTTTTATTTTCATTGCATTTTAGACGGGAATTATGTAACATATTAGAGCTAATCAAATTTGTGTAATTGAGTATTTTTTTACATACATTGCTACATATTGTGTCAGTGTGTGTGTGTGTGAGAGAGAGAGATTTGTGTTTAATTGCTCTTTGGGCTACTTAGATGCCTTAAACTCATACTGTAAATAAAACTGGACATTTATTGACCTATTTAATAATTTTTTTTTATACATTTATTGAAATGTTTTTTTAAATCCGATTCATCGATTAATCGAAAAAATAATTGACTGATTAATCGATTACCAAAGTAATCGTTAGTTAGAGCAACTGAGAACCCCTGATCTAAAACACTAGGAGAACCAAATCCAGGCTCACAGTCAAACAGCCTCTGTAAAATTAAAAGTGAGTACCAACTGGAACCTCTCATGAGTGTTAGTGATACACAGCAGAGACGGATCCTGACCGAGTAACATCTCCGTGACCTGATGTAGAGACGGGCAGGTGCAATAAAGACCATGGCGAGGTAGCTCAGTGGTTAGGGTATTGGGCTATGAAGTTTGTGAGTTCAGATCCCAGATCCACTGAAGTTACCAATGTGAGTCCTTGGGTAAGAACCTTAACCCTTATTGCTCCTGGGGGTGCAGTATGAACCCTGTGTTCTGACCCCAACCATCAAGTTGGGATACTTGTAAGTAACTTTGAATAAATACATCTGTTAAATGACTACACTGACTAAACGTAAACGAGAAGTGACGTGTGATCGAGGTGAGATTGAGCGAAGGAGCGGAGACTGTAATGCACTTCCATCTACCCCGGACAAAATGTATAATAATTAGAAAAAACAGATAATTTAGTATCTCATATTTATTTCTGTAATGTGGGAGTCCCTGGAGGAGACGCATGGAGATGCAGCGGAGGACACAGACCTAACCCTAGTTTACGACATATTAGGAGGATGCACTGCTGCACCACCACCCCACCTTACAAACAGGTGCAATTCCACCCTGCATCTGCATGCACTCTGTCCGTGGTGTTACTTCACACCTGCCGCATCTCTGAGAAAATTTTTTTTTAACTACAAGTAAGATAAAAACATCCTGACCCTCAGGCGAGGTCGTGTAAATGTGGCTGTATAAAAGTGTGATGGTTCTTCAAAGGAGCTTTAGAAGTCGGAGAGAAGCTGAGAAAATGGTTGGATCTGCAGTGAATCACAGAGAAGGTTCGATCGATACTCCAGCTGAGAAACCTTGAGGGAAAAAAAACAGCTTCCGCACAAAGTAGAGAGAAGTAAGAGGAATGTAACTTTCACTTTTCTTCAGCCAGAAATCTAACATCTGACCTTTTTAGCTTCCACCATTAAAGGCATCATCAGCATTATCAGGTTTTAAAAAGGAATGGAGCCAAATGTTAAAAAAAAAAAAATTACATTTAATGCTGATGTTAGAACCAAGCTGCGTCCGAAACAGCATGCTGCATCCTACGAGTTCAGGTTCATTTATTTATATTGAACTTTTCCAATAGAACATGTTCTCAAAGCGGGTGGCACAGTGGTCTAGTGTTAAGCATGCTTTACACTTCTCAGTGCTGGGATCCACGTCTGAATCCCAATCTGGGTGCAGTTTGCGTGTTCTCCCCATGTCCGCGTGGGTTTCCTCTGGGTTCTCCGGTTTCCTCCCACAGTCCAAAATCATGAACGCAAGGTAAATGGAATGCTCTTAAATGCCCCATATAGTGTGTGTGTGTGTGCCCAGTGATAGACTGTCCTGTGTGTATCTGCCCAGCACCCAAAACGTTCTTCCCTGGATGGGCATGGGGAACCCCTCCCCGACCCTAGTGGAGAATTTAGCGTAAGATTAAGAATGAATAAAATTTAAAAGTTGGGTGGCACGTTGGCTAAGTGGTTCGTTGGCACGTTGGCTCCCTTCTCAGTGCTGAGGATTCAGGTTCAAATCCCAAACGTTCTCCGCTTTATGAGCATGGGGAACCCCCCCACTACTCAAGGATTAAGCAGAAGATAATAAATGAATGAATGAATGAAGTTTCCATAGTAAATAAACCAACGAAGCGATGTCACCACTGTGTAACGCTGCAGTTGCTCAATATGTTCTACAACACTGTTCTACAGACACGGCATGACATACTATGACATCATAATGCAGTATTTATTCCTGAAATAATAAAACATCCTGTACTTTCTGAACGACCGCGCCGTCTGAGTTGAACAGGGTTACAGCGCAGGGAGTAAATAATGAATAAGAAATGTAATATTTAACATGGTGATGGGTTAGGCAGAAAGTGGGCAGTGGTTTGTGTGATGTCATCAGCGAGATCACATCAGCATGTTTTTAATAGAAAAAGCATAACGCTGGCAACCCTGCCACAGTGAACCTGATGCTCTCTCCTCTGACTCTGCAGGAGGTTTATTTAAAGGTCTTTTTTAGGTCTTTGAAGAGTGCATGCGGTTTTGGAAACCTCTCCCACCGTGACGCATCGGCTACCAGAGCCGAAAAATGCCATGCATGTTCTAATTCTGGTTCTGTAAACCCCCTCCAGCTGTCTGCATCCTCACAGCATTAGGAACGGTTCAGAACAGACCGAGAAGAATTACAACCATTCAGTCTGAATTAAAACCCTCACCCGAAACCCACACCCAGAACCAACACCCAAAACCCAATCCGAAACCCACACCCAAAACCTACACCCAAACCCACATTAGAAACCTACAACCCAAACTTACACCTTAAACCCACACTCAAAACCCACATTAGAAACCCACAACCCAAACTTACACCTTAAACCCACACCCAAAACCAACATCAAAAACCCACACACACAACCCACATCCTAAATCCATAACCCAAACTTACACCTGAAACCCATGCCCAAAACCAACACCCGAAACCCATGCCCAAAATCAACACCCGAAACCCACACCCAAAGCCCACACACAAACTAACATCCAAAACCCGCACACAAAAACACCATCAAAAACCCTCGAAACTCACACCCGAAAACTACACGCAAAACCCACACCCAAAACCTACACCTTAAATCCACACTCAAAACCCCAATCCCAGTACTTTTACACATATTTCTCATAATGTATTCACAATAATATATATTTTTTTACTTTTTAATTTTTTTAATTTATTTTAATTTTTACTTTTATGAAATGCTTACAAACACAATATGATTAAAAAAAACAAGGTTTGATTCAGAAATGTGTTTATTGAAAACAAAATCATGAATAATCTGTTCTTCTGTGATGTAATATAGTCTATTTTTAAAGTAAATGCAGATCGCTGAGTAACAGGATCCAATTCTCAAACAATCAAACATTGCTATGTAGTGACCAAACTACAAAAGACAGTACAAAAAACTGTAACTGTCACAATCTCCTACTTTCCCACCTGCCACGCCCTCTTCATTTCATCACTTCCTATAAATACCCCCAAGTTCCTCTACCGCGTTGCCAGATTTTCTGACCGTACCTTTGTGTATCTGTGTCGAATCCAGCGTTCTCCTGTTCTGATCATCTGTGTACTGACCTCCTGCTCCGTTCCTGGTTTACGATCCTCTCGCCTCGTCCTTCGGTACCGTCGCCTTGATTTCGATTTGCTTTATTGTTATTGTTCTGGGTTTGTTTGTTTCGGCCATCGAGCCAGGTTTTCTTTCAGTTCTTTTCGTAATGTATATAAAGCTCTTTACTTTACGCTTCGTCTCATGTGGCTGTTCGGATCGCTCACACTCACCAACGCCGTATGTGCGTCACGGCCCCGCCTCCCCGCGCCTCACTCAACGAATCGCCGGCTGGTTCACAGACTCACCTTCCAATGGCGCATCCGGAACCATTCCGAAGCGATCTCAACTTATGCCGAGGATTTTTATTCCAATCTTGATTCATCCAAGATTGCTTTCATCCTGAGTCTGCTGCGTGATCGCGCCCTCTGGTGGGCGGTAGCGGCTCAGATTGATCCCACTGTCGGCACTTACGATCAGTTTCTGGCCCGGTTCACGGCTTTATTCAACCGCACAGAATATGCTGGTGATGCTTCCACCCGTCTGCTCAGTCTACGCCAGGGAAGCCGTACTGTGGCAGAGTTCGCCGTACAATTTAAAAATCTGGCATCCGAGACAGGCTGGAATGATATTGCCCTGAAGGGGGCTTTCTGTCGTGCTTTAAACGACTGTCTCAAGGACGAGCTCGCGACATGGGACGACCCCACCAACCTGCAAGGACTTATAGACCTGGCTGTACGTATTGACAACCGCCTCCGCGAACACCAACGAACCCCAGGCAACAACCAAGCCTCACACCTCAACCCAGAGACCGCCAGTCATACCTCTACTGGCTCTCCTCCTGTTACTTCTCCGGCTGAACCTATGCAGATCAGGCGTTACCATCTTTCTACGGAGGTACGCAACCGCCGGATCCGAGCAGGACTATGTCTCTACTGCGGTGGGGCAGATCATCTACGAGCAGAATGCAAGCGCCGGTTAAACGGGGGGACCCGTCAGTCAAAGTGAGTACGCTGACGGGTCCGGAACGTTCTCCACCATCACGTCTCTCCATTCCAGTGACATTCTACCTACCCGGTGGCACTCTTGAGGTATCAGCCCTAGTGGATTCTGGCGCCGAGACTAATCTCATCGATCTGAATTTCGCCCGTAAAGCAGGTTTTCTTTTCGAGGCCCCATCTAGCCCCATTCGGGCTATCTCCTTGGATGGTAAAACCCTAGCTCACATCACTCACACGACTTCACCGGTTCGCATGGCCACGGTGGGTAACCATATGGAATCCATCAGATTGTCTGTCATGCAGTCTTCCCGTTCTCCAGTGGTGCTTAGGTTTCCTTGGCTACAACATCACTCTCCCACATTTGACTGGAGACATAACACCGTAACCCAGTGGAGTGAGCAATGCCATGAGAGTTGTTTGGGTGGCGCCCACACCCACGTCTTATCTCCTGCTGCCTCAGTCTTCCAAAATCTTGTCAATGATGTGCTCCAGGATTTCCTCGATCATTTTGTCTTTGTTTACCTAGATGACATTCTGATCTTCTCTTCTAATTTGGAGGAACACGTTCACCATGTGGAACAGGTCCTGAGTCGACTATTACAGAACCGTTTATTCATCAAGGCTGAAAAATGCATTTTTTATTCCCAGTCTGTGCCTTTCCTCTGCTTCATTTTGGAACCTGGCCGGGTCAAACCTGACCCCGAGAAGATCCGTGCTGTCATTGATTGGCCTACACCCTCGGATCGCAAACAGCTCCAAAGATTCTTAAGGTTTGCTAACTCCTACCGCCGCTTCATCCGTGGTTACAGTCAAATCGCCACCCCACTCACCTGTCTCACTTCTGTCAAGTCTCCTTTCATATTGACATCTGAAGAAGCATTCCAGGAGCTCAAGAAGCGGATCACCACGGCACAGTAACAGGCTTAGTGCTGATTGGGAATTGGTTCGGTGTTTATATTAATCTGTATTTTGTGATTGTGAAATATTGCATTATATATCACGTATTGCAACAAATGTGAAGCTTACAGAGATGTGTGTTATTGTCAATGATGTCACGCCTGGACAAACGGCTCAGCTAATAATTCCTCATGAACAAAGGTTGCCACAAAATTCAATGATCTCACATAAACACAGGTTTATACACAGGTACTATAATCCATTGTAAACAGACAGCAAACATCATAATCCCTCATACAGTCAAAATATAATCCCAAAAAATGGTTGCCACTGAAACACTTCATAAAATATGGTTCACACAACTCTTTATTAACAATTTCATTAGAATAAGTTGTTAGTATATTTTAAAGATGAAGCAGTTTTCTAAATACTCTTTCAAGCATTGTTGTTTCAAAAATACTACAGTATTAATTTGGGGCTGACATCACCGTCCACATCAAAGAATAACAGACATTAGAACGACGCATCTGCAGTGTGTTGCTATGAAACGACACGGTCAGCTCCAGAGAGGTGCACTCAACCCTGTCACTCAACCCTGGACCAACCACCAAAACACTAAAGTAATGCTTAATAGTTGACACAAATTAGGAGATGTGTGTGTCTGAAATCAAGGGGTTCCATTAGAGAAACTGAGAACCGAATTACAGACGAAAGAGGATGATGAATAACGATGAGGAAGAACAGCAAAAATAATCTTTAAAGGAGACTGACGTGAACCAGCATCCGAGAAAGATGCAAGTCTAATCTCTCAGCCACACACACACACACACACTCAATGACGTTATGATAAATCCAGCATGAAAAGTATGCTGAGGGAATTACATACTGACAGAATCACACACACACACACGCCTAAGGCAAAGTCACTACTTTAATAATCATGGCTGAGAGCATCACAAGGAATTAAAAGATGTAAGAACATGCAAGACCACCTTAGTGTGTGTGTGTGTGTGTGTGTGTGTGTGTGTGTGTGTGTGTGTGTGTGTGTGTGTGTGTGTGTGTGTGAGTGAGTGTGGCGGGGCAACGCTGTGTCTTTGTAAGCATAATGTGTATATGTGTAAATGAATATAAATACGCACACCTAATCTATTGTGTACATATATAAAGAATACATGTATAGTAAGGCTTCAACAACATCAATAAAATCAATAAAAATCGATTATGAAAAGTGTCGAAAAAGAATTTCATTATCAATTTCAAGTGCACGATTTAGGCGTTACTCACAATGTCTTAACCGTTTACGTCACCTGCAGCGCTGAAAAAAAATAATAAGAGCAAGTTGAACGGAACGAGGCGGAGCAGAGGTAGAATCTGCGAAACAAGTTTAATAAACTCTATAAATGAAACATGACTGACGCAGAAAAAAGCTTCGGCTTAAATCATCAAAAGTGGGAGCACTTCATGCTTCACACAAATAAGGAACGTAACATGCAAGCTCTCCAAAATTGAGTTGACCTGCACAGAGCACCACTGAAACTAAACATGTTGAAGTCACCGATTAGGATGAAGATGAGGATGAATAAGCTCAACAGCAGGGTAAATCACTACAATATCCAGAGGTTCTTTAGTTTTGAAGTGAATCAACGTAACGGTGTGCTTACATTATGAAAACTGGCAGAGCACGCTTCATGCTGTTTTTGGTTGTTAACTGGATAATAACAGTGATGGAGAATGTGTGTTATTTTTTATTTTCGTTTAATTAGCTTTAGCAGTGTGTAAATGTGCTTACAACTTGTACACAATGGTGGTAATTAATGATTCAATTTTCTGACAAAGTATGAGTGAAGACTAGGGCTGCAACTAACGATTATTTTGATAATCGATTAATCAGTCGATTATTTTTCCGATTAATCGATGTATCGGATAAATTTTTAAAAAATGTCCACGTCTTTACATTTACATTTAATCATTTAGCAGACGCTTTTATCCAAGATGGATGTTTTTCAGTAAAATTATTCTATAGTATAGTATTATATATAGTAATTTTATTCAAAATGTTTAAGTTAACATTTCCTGTAATTAATGAAAAGCACAATGAAAGAAATAATGTATCATCTAAACATCCCAAAAGTCAACTCCAAATAACACATGATACTCCTTCAGTAATGAACTAAATATTGTCTGTTCTGTAGCCTATTAGAAAAAAAATAATTAACAAATGAATTAAAACTGTCAGTTATTGAAAAAAATTTATTAACAAATTAGCCAGTTAACAAAAAAAATACCTGTTGTGTGAAATGTCAATTGGACACCGGGACATATGTGTCTGCTTTGCTCACCGTGCACAAGGCTTCCCAGTCTGAAAGCGGACGGGGGGGACCTCTTTTGTAAACTCCTGCGCTTCGGCGCGTACTTTTATACCGTGCACGTGTGCGTGTCAATCCCCCGCTCCCGTGCGGTGTGCTGCTATTGATTCGCTAAAAACCAGGACATGTCCTCACTTTAAAAAATAAACCGGGACGCCCAGGTTCTCTATCCGGGACACGTTCTCTATCGCTGTTATTATCCAGTTAACAACCAAACACAGCATGAAGCTGCTCTGCCGGTCTCACAGTGTGACGTTGATTTACTTCAAAACTAAAGAATCTCTGGATGTTCTATTGATTTATCTGCTGTTAAGCTTCATCCTCATCGGTGGCTCCAGCATGTTTAGTTTCATCACCGTGCTGCTGCGTTCATGTTCGCAGAGCTGCATGATCCACGTTCTTTATTTGTGTGAAGGTGAAGCTCCCGCAGTTTGGAATTAAACCGGAGCTTTTTTCTGCATTGGCTGTGTTTCATTTGTGCGATTTATCAACTTGTTTTGCAGACTCCGCCTCGTTCTGTTCAACCCGCTATTATTTTCCAGCGTTATTGAAGCGCTGCAGGTGACGAAGGCGGTTACGACATTGCGAGTAATGCGGAAATCGCGCGACCCAACGAATCGATAATGGAAATTCATTATCGATACTTTGGATAATCGATTTTTATCGATTTTATCGATTCGTTGTTGCAGCCCTAGTGAAGACACTGCACTCTATGGGAGTGAGGTAGGATGAATTGCATTTAGACAGGGATTAGGTAACATATTAGAGTGTAATTTAGTTTATATACACACAATGCTACATATTGTGTCAGTGTGTGTGTGTGTGAGAGAGA
The DNA here is from genome assembly GCA_019802505.1 of Corydoras sp. C115. NCBI lineage: Eukaryota > Metazoa > Chordata > Actinopteri > Siluriformes > Callichthyidae > Corydoras > Corydoras sp. C115. The sequence continues at coordinate 432,168 of JAFMOC010000359.1, read as the reverse complement.
TTTGTGTTTAATTGCTTTTTGGGCTACTTAGATGCCTTAAACTCATACTGTAAATAAAACAAGACATTTATAGACCTATTTATAAAGACATTTATTGATTTTTTTAATATATATATATTCGATTCATCAATTAATCTGAAAATAAATACAGATTAATCGATTATCAAAATAATAGTTAGTTGCAGCCCTAATGTATAGATACATTTAAGAAATCTCACAGATGATCGATTGGATTGAGATATGAGGAAGCTGGTGGTAGGGTCAACACCTCTAGTTGTTGTTCTCAAACCATCCTGAAACATTTCTGCGATGTGTTAGGACCATCATCCTGCTTAAAGAGGCTATGCCCATCTGAAATACGTTTCCATGAAGGAGGGAACATGGTCTCTAATGATGATCAGGTAAGTGGAGGTTTCAAGGGCATCACCCTGCCTCCACCAGCTTGTCTTCTTCCCATAATGCATCCTGGTACCATGAGTTCCAGGACAATCTACCTGATGTTGAAGAAAACATAGTTCATCAGACCAGATTACCTTCTATTGATATATTCTATTGATGGTCCATTTTCTGATCATTGTTAATACTTTCAGCACCGGACAGCAGTCAGCATGAGAAGATTGCTTAAGGCTCCACAGCTCAATAAACAACAAACTGTGCTGTACTGTGTATCTGACAGCGTTCTATCAGAACCTTCAGCAGGTCTGTTGAATTGGACCACGTGATACTCCTTCCCCCCATGACCCTGTTCCCACCATTCCTTCCTTGGACTACTTTCAAGGTGCCACATTTTCTGCCAGTCAACTGACACACGGCAGCCAACATGGTAAAAAAAAAAGAAAGAAGAAAACCTTGCCGGTGTTTTAATTCGGGTCGGTGTGCGGTAACCTAACAGCATGCAGGAGGACCACATTTTTCTGCAACAATGTCCCAGCATCATACTTCAGATCTGTGAGATTTTCTAAACGGAACACGGCTTGTGTTGAGGTGCATCCGTTATTTTCAACATAACATCATGGAAATCGGAAAATTGGAAAATGGCGACAGCGCCATCTTCACATGTTCCGTTATTCATGTGAAATAAAGTTAGCGCATCGGGTTTCAATCAGACCCCGAAATAAACCAAATTAAAATAGGCCAAAAACTCATCACGCGCCTAACGATGATCATTTGCATACCAATCAGTAGCGACCGGAGGAAACGCACGCCGCTATTAATTACTACAGCACGCGCTTCTATTAGAGATTAATGAGCGATGGAAGCGTGCCTCACTAACCTTCTATAAACAGCTTAATAGTTTCTAATCAGTCATTAAATACTAATTAATTCAACTGTTTCACTCAAGTGATAAATGACACTCCTCTAACATGGGCTGAATAATGGCACAGTGGGGGGGTACTGTATCCACAGTTCGTTGTGTCTGAGGAGTGGGAGTAATTTTACACTGCGTTATTTTACATTACGTCAATTTACACTACGTCAAGTTATACTATGTCACACTAGTTATTTTACATTAGTTTTATGTTTACATTAATAAATGTGTGTGGTCGTTATAAGCTAAAATATCACATGACGAAAGAAAAGAGATCGAAATGTGATGACGTAAGAATGATACCGCTGTACTTCTGTCTTAATAATCTTCTCATTTCATCTCATATTATTATCTTCCTCTTAGTCCTCTACTAGGGTCGCATGGAAGGGTGGGTGGATTTCCCAAGACCATCCAGAGGAGAAAATTTCAGGCGCTGGGCAGAACAGGGTGCCAATCCATCACTGGGCACACACTCACACTATATAGGGGCAAATTAAAGCATTCAATTCACCTTTTCAATCCATATTTTTTGACTGTGTGAGGTAACTGGAGAACCTGGAGGAAAACCCATGATGGTGTAGTGGATCCAGGTTCGAATCCTGACCTGGGTGGACACTCCATGTTCTCCCCATGTCCATGTGGGCCATCTCCAAGCTCTCCAGCCTCCCCCCACATATGGATACAAGGTATATTGAATGTTCTGAATTGCCCCTATAGTGTGTGTGTGTGTGTGTGTGTGTGTGTGTGTGTGTGTGTGTGTGTGTGTGTTTGTGTGTGTGTGAATGTGTGTGTGTGACCACTGATGGATTGCCACCCTGTCCTGGGTGTATCTGCCCAACGCTTGAACCATACACCATACACCCCAACCCACGTCAGATGGATGTGCTTTAAAGAACCAGTGAAGACAAGTTGATTGTACTTTGTTGGCCGGGGTTCCAGCGCTCTCGATATGATCTCGGATTAAATTTCTCCTGAAACACGTTTAAATTCCGTTAATCTCATCAGCACCGAACAAATATAAAATACTGAATCAATTTCTACCTCTTTACTTTTTGCAACTGTGAAACGAAATGAAGTGCGTGACACCGTGATAAGACATGATTCGAAATCAATCTCGCTTTTATCGCCCCGTGTTTGTGAAAATTTCCGAATCCCGTTCGCTGATGGACCGAACACCCCACTTTATCTCATTATCAGTTCTGTTCCAAACTTTTTCGCTTTAAGTGCATTTTGCGACGTTCTGGCGGGACACCGATTTTCTCACGGAGCGCGCGGGGTTCTGGCGGATGGAGAACCGAACAGAACTGTGCTGTGCATTCTGCAGAACGTGTTTAAACCATCATTAAATCGAATTCCAACTCAAAACCGAAGTTAACTCAAACGTTGAAATAAGAAGCCCGATACAAACCGCCCGAATGCAGAAGTCTCACCGAGTGAGGACAGCAGGAGGCAGAACAGGAGCAAAGTGGTTCTCTCAGCACGGAACATGGAGCCTCCTTGATGTTCTCCTGTCCAAAAAATCCACAGAACAATCAGAACACGAAAAAAGTGAAGCAAACAAGCCGAATTCAGACCTTCATCCGGAGCGACAGACGCTGCTGACGGAGCTCCGATGATCCGAGCAGGGGGGGAGTCGATTCGCCTGCTCGACTCTTCGAAGGAGTCGACTCAATTATTTGAAAACGTTGGTCCTGCGGGGTTCACTCCCCCTTCACACCCAACACACCGCCTTCAAAACAGTGTGCTTAAAAATAAATGTCATTAATAATTGTGATAATTCTTTTGTTGCAAATTATTCTTTTGTTGCATTTATTCATTATCTTCCTGTTAATTCTCTACTAGGGTCGTTCCCCATGCCCATCATGGGTGCTGGGCAGATACACTCAGGACGGGGCACCAATCAATCACTGGGAACACATTCATTCACACAGACACTCAAACACACTGACACCATATGGGGCAATTTAGAGTATTCAATTCACCTTAAATCAATGTTTTTGAACTGTGGGAAGAAACCGGAGATCCCAAGGGAAACCCACAAGGAAACTGATAGAACATAGAAACTCCACCCAGATCAGGATTCGAACCTGGATCTCCAGTGCTGAGAGGAAAACATGCTAACCACTAAGCCACTTTGCCACCCTTTGTTGCAAATTGATTCATAAATGAAAATGGATTTTACATGTTCTCCCAGTGTCCATGTAGGTTTCCTCCAGGTTTCTTCCCACTGTCCAAAAACATGGATTCAACGTGAATTGGATACTCGAAATTGTGCCAATATAATATGTGTGTGTTTATGTGTGTTTGTGTGAGTGAGTGTGTGCCCAGTGATAGATTGGCGCCTTGTCCTGGGTCTATCTGCCCAGTGCCCAAAACATTCTCCCCTGGATGGGCATGGGGAACCCCCACCCCCATCCCGTGACCCTAGTAGAGGATTAAGAGAAAGATAATGAATGAATGAATAAAAGTTTAAAGGTTGGCATCATAGTGGCGTAGTGGATAGCATGTTCTCCTCTCAGCGCTGGGGATCCAGGTTCGAATCCTGATCTGGGTGGAGTTTGCACGTTCTCGTCGTGTCCAAGTGGGTTTCCTCCCACAGTCCAAAGACATGAATTGAAGGTACATTGGATGCTCTAAATTGCCCCTATATAGTATGTGTGTGTGTGTGTATGTTTGTGTATACCCAGTAATACAGGGGTGCCCACACTTTTCTGGCCTGAGATCTACTTTTCCATTGGACAGGTCATCGAGATCTACCAGGGTTAATCTTTTTTTTAGGCTTTTATATTGAAACCTGTTTACACACATCATGCTAGTATTGTCGAATCTGTTAGATTTGCTCCTTTATTAAACACATTCCAGCAAATAGCATGAAGACTTGATTGTAGTACACCCAAACGACCAAACACACAGTATACAGCACAAATGTAAAACAATCACTGTAACCTGCATTTTGAGCATTTTGAGAAAAAATATTCATCCTCCTGCTCTAAATGAAAGTGGTATTTTAGATCTTTTGGAGCGAAGTCCTTCACTCGTCTTGTCAGTCAAATAAAGTGCAAAAACACATCGCAATCGACGTATTGGGCACCCCTGCAGTAATACATTGGCACCCTGTCCTGGGTGTATCTGTTTAGTGCCTGAAACTTTCTTCCCTGGATGGGCATGGAGAACCCAAAACTGGCCCAAGTAGAGGATTAAGTGAAAGATGAATGCTTAAAGAAGCATGTTTTCCTCTCATCGCTGGGGATCCACGATTGAATCCCGATCTGGGGTGAGTTGGGATCTGGGTGGAGCATATTTTCCCTGTGTTTGCGTGGGTTTCCTCCGGGTTCTCTGATTTCCACCCACTGTCCAAAAACATGTATTCAAGGTAAAGTGGCTGCTCTAAATTGCCCCATATAGTAAGTGTGTGTCCAGTGATTGATTGGTGCCCTGTCCTGGGTGTATCTGCACAGCACCTGCAAAATCTCACCTGTATGGACAAGGGAAGCCCTGTTCCTTTCCGGATCCACCCGAGCAGATCACAATGAGTCTGTGGGAAATGATCATGGCTGTAAACCTACGAGCAGCATCGAGGCCACTTACAGCATACAGACAGCAGGGGGAGAGGCACAATTGAAGGTGTCAGGCTGAAGTGGTAATTTTGTTTTCTATGGATAAATTGCCCTACTACAAATATATCCTTCATTCATTATCTCCCACTTTATTCTCTATTAGGGTCGCGGTGGGGTTCCCCATGCCCATCCAGGGGAGAACGTCTCGGGTGCTGGGCAGATAGACCCAGGACAGGGCGCCAATCCATCGCTGGGCACACACTCACTCACTGAAACACACTCTATATGAGGCAATTTGGAGAATTCAATTGACTTGATCCATGTTTTTGGACTGTGGGAGGAAACCGGAGAACCCGGAGGAAACCCACGCAGACACGGGGAGAACATGGAAACTCCACCCAGATGGGGATTCGAACCGGGAATCCCTAGCGCTGAGAGGCGAACGTGCTAACCACTAAGCCACCGTGCTGCCACTACAAATATATTTTCTACTAAATTTTATACTTCACAAGCAGAACTAATTTAGGATAAAATAATTTAAGACATTATATAGGGGTGGTTTTATATTTTGCCTGTTTAACTCTTAACATACAACTCAAAAGCTCCCCGCAACTGATTCGGAGGTTTGGACATGAATCGAATCATTTAAAACAGGATGATTCGATTCCTTTCGCGCGTTGCTTCAAATGAATCATAGAATCGTTCAGGTGAAATGAGTCTGAGATTCAGGGTGAGGTCAATCGATTCAACGGCACTCTTCCAGAGGTCAGAGGATGTTCTCTGTGTGTTCTCAAAAACAACTGAAATGATTAAAAAATATAAAAAAAATAATTAAATAAAAAAGAAACATCAGGAGTCAGTGTTTGGCTTTTGATCCATTCTGTAAATCTGTTTGATTTGATTTGAATCACATTAGGATTAAAATAAATATCTGAAATGAAAATGACATCACAGCTCATTACTTTCTCACGCTCTCGCTGCTAATCCCCAAGCCTACAGTGCTTTCAGCATATTGATTAATCCAGTGTTCACGATAAACCCAGTGCTCTGCTGTATGGAGAACAAGAGAACAGTGAGCAAGGAGAACAGGAAAACAGAGGGAGTGCAGGAGGAGAACAGGAAGAGAAGATGAGAACAGGAGGAGGACAGGAGAACAGGATGAGAACAGGAGAATGAAGAACAGGAGGAGAACAGGGAACAGGTGAACAGGAGGGGAACAAGAGAACAGGGGAACAGGAGGAGGACAGGATAAGAACAGGAGAACGAAGAACAGGAGGAGAACAGGGAACAGGTGAACAGGAGGGGAACAAGAGAACAGGGGAACAGGAGGAGGACAGGAGAACAGGATTAGAACAGGAGAACGAAGAACAGGAGGAGAACAGGGAACAGGTGAACAGGAGGAGGACAGGAGAACAGGATGAGAACACTAGAACGGAGATCAGGAGAACAGAGAACAGGAGAACATGCTTTCAGATATCTGTTGCAGCATAACTGTACATGAAGCAGGGGTCTGTTAATATGCTTTAACATTTGTGTTTTAACCACTGGTGGTGGTGCAAACGTGCGGTCGGTGCTGCGCTGAATCCGCGGGGGGGCGCACATGAGCATCCCATACTTTACATTCCGTAATTTAGTAGTTGATGTAAAAGCAGCTCCATCCTCTGTGACTTTCAGTAACTGCAGAAAGCTTTTAATGATGAACCTGATGAGAGAGAGACTTTTTGACATTCAAAGGCCTTTTTTATATTTTGTTATTTTATCTTTAATTATTTAAATCCAAAAGAAAAATCACAAATTCCAGGTTTTTCTAATAATAATAATAATTATAATAATAATAATTGAAAACAGCAACAAATATAATAATAAATAATTATTCATCTACAACTACAATTGTTTGTCCGAAACACCACTTTAAACCGATCCATGTTCTTTGTTTGATGATAGTATGCATGTTCTATTACAATCCTTGATTCTATTAAGGATTTAAAAAGACCTAATTTATCAGTTATCTGGCCTTTTTGAATGCATTAGTGAGTTTTTCAAATTTGCAAGTTTTGCTTGTTCAGAGAAAGATTAGCAAGAGAACATTTCTCTCTCCAAGCCTGTCTGTATTGGCAACCAAATATGAGTATTGTTGTGGTAAAGATATAACATAAGCTGTTGACTTTTTCCAGTATTTTGAACAGGGGAGTAAGTCTGGAACATTTATTGTGTTAAAACTGTTATAACAGTGCCACAGCATCGCAAAATGGGCACTTTGGAAGCACCGCTTCCTTAAATTTTGATACTAAACTGGTTGTAGCTTTTATGTTGTAAAGGATCATCCATTGAAGGTTCCCTAGTCTTTTTGGTATGGGAGGGGGGGTTTATAACAACCTCCATGATGGTGTATCTTCTTTTGATACTGATAAATGCTCCCGCCATTTTGTATCAATTCTATCTTTTAGGTTTATGTAATTTAGTGTTTTAAAACAAGTAACATATAGTACCCCTTTTCCATATCAAAGAACTCAAAAAAAAATTGTGTGTATTTCAGTAACAATGTTTTATTATCCCTTTTATCCTCAGCCCAAACTTTAGGGATGGAGATTCCTTGTAGGTATTTTTTCAACTGATTGAGTAAAGATTCAATAAAAAAAAGTGTATAATAATGCAGTGTACAACCTTGATGCATATCTCTGGTAACCTGGAAAGGTTTTGTAAGGGTGCAATTCATTTTTAGCATGCTGTGTATATCAGAGTAAAAATCGTTTATGTATGACAAATAACATGACCCAAATCCAAAGGCCTCCAGTGTTTTAAAAAGAAAAGAATGGTCAACTTGTTCAAAGTTTTTTTTCATGATCCAATGAGAGGAATCCTATATTAAGAGTAATCTTGTATTCAAGGTGATGGGTTTCTTTGGCTCCAATCGGTCCCTTTCAGAAAGCTGAAAAAGAGATAGCAGATGATCTGATTTCTTTTTGGTCCGTTGTATCCCTTCCATCTGGAAGTTTATATGATGTACATACTTTCTTTCTAATGATTGTCTTTTAAAGCCAAAGAAAAAAGAGGTTGGCGCATTCATGTCATTCAACTTACTAAAGTATGCTCTTACTAATGCTCTTAATTCTCCTTTGCAACGTTCTTCAATCAGATTCTTCAAGAGAAGCTTGTTTATTTCAATTTCCTAAGTTTTTGAGTTACAGTTTTTAAAGTTGCTCTTTTCTAGTATTTTCTGTTCCTGATGTTTATTTTTTTTTCTTTAAGTTCATTGGTATTGTGTAAAGTAACTGTAAACTGCTGACAAATTTCTTTTATATGAACCCAAATCCCACCATTGACTTGCTCTAGAAAAACTACTTCTCTTCTGCCTCCAGAAATTCCAAAAGAGGTGAATGTGTGAAGGAGTGATCTTGTAATAATCTATAATTAAAGTACCATTGTGAACTGTGATAATTAAAAGAAGGAATTGAGACCAAGGGCGGCAAGGTGGCTTAGTGGTTAGCACGTTCGCCTCTCAGCACTAGGGATTCTCGGTTCGAATCCCCATCTGGGTGGAGTTTCCATGTTCTCCCCGTGTCTGTGTGGGTTTCCTCCGGGTTCTCTGGTTTCCTCCCACAGTCCAAAAATGGATCAAGTCAATTGAATTCTCCAAATTGCCCCATATAGAGTGTGTTTGTGTGCGTGTCTGTGTGAGTGAGTGTATGCTCAGCGATGGATTGGCGCCCTGTCCTGGGTGTATCTGCCCACCGCCCGAAACGTTCTCCTCAGGATGGGCATGGGGAACCCCCCGCGACCCTAATATAGAATAAAGCGGAAGATAATGGATGGATGGAATTGAGACCATGATCGAAATAAAGTGATTATCAGATAAAGGCTTTATGAGCTATTAAAGATTTGATTTCATTACAGGATTTGATATAGAAACGATCAAGTCTTGTGCCACATATTTAATTTTTATTAACTTTTAAAGATGTATACTGTTTGGCTTGTTGATAACTATAAGATTTTGCTAATTAACCAGAGAATTTAATTCCTCAGCTGAACGAGGATGCTCTTTGTGGTTCCTGTCCATGCTTGGGTCTAGCGTACAGTTATAATCTCCACCCAGCACTATTATATTTTCTTTGGAACAGTTAGCTCATCAACAAGAATTTTTAATTGAGTCACTATTTAATGTCCTGATTTGGGGCATAAATATTGAAAATGGCCCCGTTGAAACATGACCCGTTGTCATTGTTATATTATTATATTTTTATTTTAGTTTCTTTTGGTTAAGCATTCTTTTAATGTGCTTCATGAATTCGTAAATTTACACAACCATGGTAATTTATTATTTACCTTCAAGTTTAAATTTTCTGACAAATTATTAGTAAAGAGAATTAAAAGAAGGAATTGAGACCAAGGGCGGCAAGGTGGCTTAGTGGTTAGCACGTTCGCCTCTCAGCGCTAGGGATTCCCGGTTCGAATCCCCATCTGGGTGGAGTTTCCATGCTCTCCCCGTGTCTGCGTGGGTTTCCTCCGGGTTCTCCGGTTTCCTCCCACAGTCCAAAAACATGGATCAAGTTAATTGAATTCTCAAAATTGCCCCATATAGAGTGTGTCTGTCTGAGTGAGTGTGTGCCCAGCGATGGATTGGCGCCCTGTCCTGGGTCTATCTGCCCAGCGCCCGAGATGTTCTCCCCTGGATGGGCATGGGGAACCCCACCGCGACCCTAATAGAGGATAAAGCGGGAGATAATGAATGAATGAATTATTAGTAAAGACACTGAACTGTGAGAGAGAGATAACCATAACCTATAACTTTAATCGCAAACAGGTGAGCGCATAAACAGGTGAGAGTGTAAAAAAGTGAGTGAGTGAACAGGTGAGCGAGTAAACAGGTGAGCGAATAAACATGTAAGAGTGTATATAGGTGACTGAGTGAACAGGTGAGCGTGTGAACAGGTGAAGGAGTGTAATGCTGAACAAATATACAGGTGAGCAAATAAACAGGTGAGAGTATAAACAAGTAAGCAAGTGAACAGCTGAGCAAATGAACAAGTGAGTAGGTAAACAGGTGAGCAAATGAACAGGTGATAGTGTAAACAGGTGAGTGTGTGAGCAGGTAAGTGTGTAAACAGGTGAGTGTATGAACAGGTGTGTAAACAGTTGAGTGTAAACAGGTGAGCAGGTAAACAGGTGAGTAAGTGAACAGGTGAGAGTGAACCTGGTCAACATGGCTTAAGGTGGCTTAATGTATTAAAACAAAAAGACCAAACTTTCTTCCTCACTTTTCTCTTAATCCTAATAAACCTGTACTCAAAAAGAAAAGTCATCATTTTCACTTTAACTCTTTTTTTCTCTTATTCAAACCCATTATAAGGATTTGACTTTTGAGCATTTGTGGTTTGGTAAGCGTGAATTGACACCACTTAATGGAATTTACATTTTGCAACAAGTTTAACAAACATTTACATTATTTTTATTAAACAAATACAACCATATGTGAATAGTGGAGTTATATTCATTCATTCATTATCTCCCGCTTTATTCTCTATTAGGGTTGTGGTGGGGTTCCCCATGCCCATCCAGGGGAGAACATTTCGGGCACTGGGCAGATACACCCAGGACAGGGCGCCAATCCATCGCTGGGCACACACTCACTCACATAGACACACTCTATATGGGGCAATTTGGAGAATTCAATTGACTTGATCCATGTTTTTGGACTGTGGGAGGAAACTGGAGAACCCGGAGGAAACCCACACGGACACGGGGAGAACATGGAAACTCCACCCAGATAGGGATTCGAACCGGGAACCCCTAGCGCTGAGAGGCGAACGTGCTAACCACTAAGCCGCCTAGTGGAGTTATATGATTTGTATAAACACTTAAATAAACTTGAAAATAAAAGATGGAGCATAGGTATATAAAAATATACTTGAAAGTAACTTCCCTTTAAGTGCTCAATAAGTCAATTACTATTATAAGTCTCTATATACAAAGAATTGTATTTTGTTTGATATAGAGTTACTGATTATGTAGATTTATGGATCATAACTGCGATTAGACACTGTATTCCATTTTATACCTGAATTTGTTTACAGTTTTTACAGTCGTTCCTCACTATATCGTGGTTTCAATGTATGGTAGGGTATGTACTATACCATATTACAAAAGGTTTAAGAGTGTAGAATGTTTTTAAAAGCATATGGAATGTTAATATTTTGAGAAATGTTAATAAGAGAGTGGGAAGTGTTCATAAAACCTTAAAAATATATAACTAATAAAATGTATATAACCCTGCTACTTCGAGGATTTACAGCTATCGGGGAGTTGCAGCTCTGGAACCCCCACAAGGTGAGCGATCACTGAATTGAAAAACAATAAATATGTAATCTTTACATCGAAATATAAATTAATTTTGGAACTATACTTATATATTTTTTAATGATAGTAACCTGCAATCCTTCCAAACTAATACTTCTAATATGATATGCAACATCCGCAGCAATTTACTAAATAGACCTGAGACGGAACCTTGTTCCTTAACTTTGTTTTCAAGCCGGCTAAACTATGATAACACATGGCTTGTCCAATAGAAATGGTCCAGCTTAACTAAGTGAAAACTCTAACCAGGTACGAAGAAGGTTTGTTCGAATGTATATGTTGCTGTGGTAACTGAGAGACGATTAGGTCTAGCCTCTTTCGTGGAACTGAATTGAGCAAAACAAGCCAGGCTTGTCTTGAAAAGCCTGGCTTACTGAGTTAGCTCACTTCGTGGAACAGGCCCTTGGTGATCAAGTAAACATGTGAGCAAGTAAACAGATCAGCTTGCGAACAGGTGAGTTAATAAAGAGGTAAGCACCACCATCCCGCCCACAGAATAGAAAATCCCGGACACTCCACTACGCTTCACTGGATCCACGGTTCAGGTGACTGCTCTTTCTCTGGCGTTGGTTTTCAGTCCTGTTGACTCTTCAGTTGTGAGTACCTGTTATGACCTCATTTCAGAACAGACATCCTTTCTGTTTTTCTCTTCATCTTTTATTTAAATCTGTCTAAAAGCAGGACATTGCATTCCAGCCGTTAACGCCGCATCTTTTCTGTCACGCTTTTCTTTTTCCTTTCCTCTTCTCGTTTCACCGTCGTCACCCCAAGTCCAAAAAAAGCCTTTTTCATGTTCAAGGCAGAAGAACTTCAATAAAAAATAGAAACGTAGAGATAAAGCCTCACTCGGTGGAAGCCGTTAGTTGGTCTGACTTCCTAAATATTTTATTTCACATCCACAATACCTGAGCTGAAAGCTCGTCCTCTTCCTCCTCTTCTTCTTCAGCTAAAACACTAAATATGGAACCTATTCATGGAACTTATTCATCATGAAAGCACACACAGGACTGTTGAAGATCACATGGTTCCTTGACCATCTGTCCATCCTCCACATGGTCTGCTCATTAGGCCACAGTTTTAAAACGGGATTCAGGGTAAAGGTGACACACACGTCAGCTCTACATCATCATGTGGTTCACATCACCAAATATTAGATATTATTTACTTTTATTTCTATAGCAACCTGACATCTTGTATTTTGTAGATTCTCTGATCTTTTATGATCATTACACTCCTCCCCACTGATGAACCCCGCCTGTCAGTGTGTGTGTGTGTGTGTGTGTGTGTGTGTGTGTGTGTGTGTGTGTGTGTGTGTCACTATGTAAATGTAAATGGGAATGCCAGCCTCTGGGAAGAGAAGAAAGACCTAAACTTTAATGAGAAGTAATTAGGGAACAGATGACATTTTGTGTTGACATCTGTGTGTGCGGCTGTCTGTGTGTCTGTTTGTGTGTGTGTCTGTGTGTCTGCCTTTGCATGTCTGCCTGTGTATGTGTCTGTCTGTGTGTGTGTGTGTGTGTGTGTGTGTGTGTCTGTATGTTTGGGTGTCTGTCTGTCTGAATATGTCTTTCTGTTCGTGTGTCTGTCTGTGTGTATGTGTGTCTGTATGTGTGTGTCTGTTCGTGTGTGTGTCTGTGTGTCTGCCTTTGCATGTCTGCCTGTGTATGTGTCTGTCTCTGTGTGTGTGTGTGTGTGTGTGTGTGTGTCTGTATGTTTGGGTGTCTGTCTGTCTGTATGTGTCTTTCTGTTCGTGTGTCTGTCTTTGTGTATGTGTGTCTGTATGTTTGTGTCTGTCTGTCTGTATGTTTGTGTGTCTGTGTGTATGTCTGTCTGTCTGTTTGTGTGTCTGTATGTTTGTGTGTCTGTATGTTTGTGTGTATGTCTGTCTGTCTGTGTGCCTGTCTGTGTGTTTGTGTGTCTGTATGTTTGTTTGTGTGTCTGTCTGTCTGTTTGTGTGTCTGTCTGTGTGTGTGTGTCTGTTCGTGTGTGTGTCTGTGTGTCTGCCTTTGCATGTCTGCCTGTGTCTGTGTGTGTCTGTATGTTTGGGTGTCTGTCTGTCTGTATGTGTGTCTGTCTGTTTGTGTGTCTGTCTGTGTGTTTGTGTGTCTGTATGTTTGTGTCTGTCTGTCTGTATGTTTGTGTGTCTGTATGTTTGTGTCTGTCTGTATGTTTGTTTGTGTATCTGTTTGTCTGTGTGTCTGTCTGTCTGTGTCTGTGTGTGCACACTGCTCCTCATCAGTTCTTAAACACTGGTTTTCTGTAGATGTTCTTCTCTGTCTGAGGTCGTAATAAAGAACGCTTCACGTTGTAAAGATTTACCACATGAACTATAAATCTGAAGTTCTATAATTCCAGACGCTGTGTATGACAGGTCAGTCCGGCTGACCAAGGTGCAGTGCTATGTGTGTGTGTGTGTGTGTGTGTGTGTGTGTGTGCAGGCTCAGTGTAGTTTGTAATACTAATTCATCTGTAGTATCTGTAGTATTTGGGGTTTGAACAGATGCTCTGTCCTGCTGTGCATTTCCTTGAGTTTTTTTTTTTCATCTGTTTTTTTTGTGCCTATACACATGCCTGGTGTGATGGATGTGTGAGGGTAGTGTGAGGGCAGTGTTAGGGCATTATGAGGGCGGTCCGAGGGCATTGTGATGGTGGTCTTAGGGCAGTTTGAGGGCGGTGTGAGGGCACAATGAGGACAGTATGAGTGGGGTAAAAGGGCGGTATGAGGGTCGTATGAGGGAAGCCCTCAGTGGACTTTTAGTTTTCCAATTGTTAAATACGGGTCACCTGATCATCACGCAATCTGAACATTAATCTGCAGCATTAACAATATCCTACATTGTTGATGCTTCCCGGCCGCTCAAGGGGGATGAGTCCCCTACTGAGCCTTGGTCCTTCAAATGTTTCTTTCTTAAGATATCAACATAACAGGGAATTTCTTTCTTGCCACTGTTGCTTGGGCTTGTTCTTTGGGGTTCAAAGGCTTACAACACTGTAAAGCTGTTTACAAGCAAACTACTTGTAAAAAGCGCTACGTAAACAAATTATTTGAACTTGTATAGGGGCAGTATCAGGGCAGTGTGAGAGTGATATGAGGGCATTATTAGGGCATTATAAGGGTGGTATGAGGGTGTTCCATGGGCAGTGTGAGGGCACTATTAGGACAGTATGTGGGCGGTATGAGGGCAGTGTGAGAGCGATATGACAGCAGTATGAGGGCGGTATGAGGGCAAAATTGACTCTGTATAAGTGCGGTATTGAGGCAGTATAAGGGCATTATGAGGGCATTATGAGAGCTGTATAAGGGCAGTATGGGGGTGGTATAAGGGCAGAATGAGTGCAGTATGATGGAGGCATTAGTGAGGTATGAAGGCAGTATGAGGGCATTATGGGGGCAGTATAAGGGCAGTGTTAGGTTGATATGAGGGCAGTATAAGTACGGTATTAGGGCAGTAGTGTCAGGGCAGTGTGTGGGTGATATGATGGCAGTATGAGTACAGTATGAGGGCGGTATGAGAGCAGTATAAGGGCGGTATTGGGGCTGTTTAAGGGCATTAAGCAGGCGTTATGAGAGCTGTATAAGGGCGGAATTGGGGCAGCATGACGACAGCTTCTGTGGGACAGCAGTTGTGTGTACAGTCGGAGACAGGATTGATAATGAATATAGACAGTCTGTCTCTCTGTCTGTCTTCTTCTCTTGCGCACACACAGACACAGATCAAAGTAGTGGGTCAGTGATGCAGGAACGGAGAGAGCTTCCGTCCTTCCGCTAGGCCGAACTCAGTTGGGGGGGGCGGGGGGGGTAAATGCACGGCTAATGATTTAAAAGCTCTGAATGAGCATCAGAAGCACTTTACCACTGTGGTGAAAGCTTAGTGTAGTCGCAGCATCAGAGAATCTGAGTATCAGTGTGTGTAAACTGCCCCGTCAGCAGAACACGCTACCCGGCGATCATGTGACAACGCGCGGTGTATCGATCCATATCATTATGAATCACTTACACTGCAGTTTGGGACGCATTATTTTCATCGTTGCACTAAATGAAATGGCAACGGGAGTCAGGTGAGGGTGCTGTCACTCCTGTCACGTCAACACTGCTCCAACCACTCGAACCCTGAACCATTGCCATCACCCTCATCATGACCTCATCATTCATAATCACAGGATAATAATTTCATAACCCGAATCTCACATTCCAGATGAAACCCTAATTCAAATGTTATCATTCAAAAATATACAAAAGTATTGGGACACCTACAGGAACTTACAGGAAGTTGGTTCACCTCCTGCAGCTGGAACGCAGTCCCCATTGGGGTGTTCCCAATGCCCAATCTGGTGAGAACGTTTTGGACGCTGGGCAGATACACCCAAAACTGGGCGCCAATCTATCACTGGACACAAACACACACACACAGGGGCAATTTATATGGGGCAATTTAGAGCAGCCCATTTACCTTAAATTCATGTTTTTGGACTGTGGGAGGAAACCGGAGAACACAGAAAGAACCCGAAGAGAAAGTCTCGAAGAGAACTCTGTTGGACATGCAACTTTACAGGTTGCCAGGTTGCCACTGGAATCCTCGTCCACTCCTTCATGATAACATCACAGAGCTCCTGGATGTTCGATCATGTGCTCCTCCAACCTGGTGCCGTGCTCCTCCTCAGGTCTGGATGTGTTTATAGTTCTCCCACTGAACTGTAGCTCCCCACAGCCAGTAGAACTCCTGCAGCCCTGAACCATGCCACTCGCACCACCGTGCTTAATTACTCCGCCTTCACACCTGACACCTAGTAACACTAACGAGTCACACGACACCGCCATAAAAACTGGAGGATTCATCCTGATTCGTCCAATTTTTTACGGTTACACTGATGATCCATTCCACTCGCTGCGTGGATTAAAGGTGATCAGGTGGACCACACATGTAGGTGGCACTGCCAGACCCTACCCGGATGTGGTTAGGAAGATGGGGACCGTGTGGTTTTTACCATGTCAGTGTCACTGCAGTACTGAACATGATCACCATCCTAACTGTACTTTAACTGTGGAGGTTCAAATCATTAGAGAACAGAGGGAAGGACTGTTGAAGTCCTCAATCAGCTGTGTTGAGCATGCTGAGACACTAGGGGCAGCTGTGCACACCAGCTGCTCAGAGCACACATCACCAGACTTGAGAGTTCGTAACAAAATTTTACAGAATACTCACTCACATAGACATACACACACACACACACTCTATATGGGGTAATTTGGAGAATTCAATTGACCTTGATCCATGTTTTTGGACTTTGGGAGGAAACCTGAGAACCCGGAGGAAACCCACACGGACATGGGGAGAACATGGAAACTCCACCCAGATTGGGATTTGAACCAGGAATCCCTAGTGCTGAGAGTCGAATGTGCTAACCACTAAGCCACCATGCCACCCGGTGTGATCTGAGATTCATTCATTCATTCATTATCTCCCGCTTTATCCTCTATTAGGGTCGCGGTTGGGTTCCCCATGCCCATCCAGGGGAGAACATCTCGGGCGCTGGGCAGATACACCCAGGACAGGGCGCCAATCCATCGCTGGGCACACACTCACTCACACAGACACACTCTATATGGGGCAATTTTGAGAATTCAATTGACTTGATCCATGTTTTTGGACTGTGGGAGGAAACCGGAGAACCCAGAGGAAACCCACGCAGACACGGGGAGAACATGGAAACTCCACCCAGATGGGGATTCGAACCGGGAATCCCTAGCGCTGAGAGGCGAACGTGCTATCCACTAAGCCACTTCTTCGGAGATTACATTACAAAAAAGATCCATTGAATTCTGCTTTTGTTTTCTCAGTTCGTTGACTTCGTATATCATTGGATTCGGTGTTCGTTGATTTTCGATCGAGTTAAGGAAGGAAATTGTTAAAAATACGGGAGTGGAAGTTGTAACGTTATTATTCATTTAAATCAAAAACAATTCGATGGAGAGAAATGTGAACAGCGTTCTGTTAAAATATTAAATGTTTATTTACAATTAATATATATTTTTTATAAAATAGCATAATATATATTAATACTGTATAATATTATATTTATATGTATATAATTCCGTCGTTATGGCCTGAGACGTTCTCCACTGGATGTTTTTAATATTAAACACAAGTTATTCTATATAAAATGTGTTTTATGTATTTTGGAGTCTCTAGGATAAATTAATTCGATTTAAATTTATTTAAATGGAAATAAACACTTTTTCATCAATTTCACCAATTGTTTGCGGACGGATTAGCAACAAAAACAGAGGTTCCATTGTGTTATTTGTGTAGACTTTACGGGCTGCATCTGAGAAACTTCAAGGAAACCCTCATAATGATGCATTTGTTTAACAAGCTTTCTGGCATGTTTGATGTAGCAGTGTTAGCTCACATTCTAAGATGTAAAACAACATCAGAATTCAGAAAATCCAGTTATATACACAGAAAAATGTCCACGAAGGAAAACGTTTCAGGTTCTGAACACATTGGACATAACGAACATGATATCAGTGGTGTACGTGAGATACATGAAATTATAACGAACCATCTGTAACCAAATAATATTTTATTGGTTGTTAAGATTTTTTGAACAGTGATAGAAAACATCCGCCATAGTTTGGTCTCCTTTTAGCCAGTTAAAAAGTGAAAAATGTGTTTATTTACAAACACACTCTGAATATATATACACACACAAAAAAAGTCATCCAACATTAAAAGACCTAAACTAAAGAAGTACAGGATATTAGTCTGATAGTTTAGTGTAAATCGTTTAACTGTTAATTGTTAAATGGTGTGATGTGCGTGTTAAATGTGTATGACGTTTTAAAAACGACTTTCGGTTGGGATTCGGTTCTGAATGGGGTGTAAACAAGTTGTGATGGGGTTTATACGGGGTGAGATGGGTTTTTGTAAATGAGTGTAAACAAAGAGTGACGGGGTGTAATCGAGTGTAAACTAGGTGTGATAGGATGTAAACGGGGTGTGATGTGGTGAATACAGGGTGTGATAGGGTGTAAACAGGGTGTGAATGTGGTATAAAGAGTGTGATGGGGTGTAAATGAGGTATGATGAGGGTGTAACTGGGGCCTGATAGGGGGTAAACAGGGTGTGATGTGGTGCGACGTGAGGTTAGGATTAGGGCTGGTCAAGTTAGTTTATTCGAAGCTTTTAACAATAGTTCATTGTCTCACATCAGCATTGCAGTGTTCCGAATCCACGTCTGTCCATGGTATTTTCTTTTTAAAGGAAGAGCCCTTGTGAGGACCAAGGCCCAAGGCTCAATGGGGGTTTTAGGTCATCACCGCTCTAAAGTACATTGCTCCCCCTACTGTCAGCAGGTTTGGCGCAGCAGCTCAGATCCGCATGCACACCTGTTTGTCCTTTTTTTTTTTTTTTTTTGCTCTAGGTAGGTTTTTTTGCTCCTCAAAGGTAACTGTGGTCAGTAGTTAGAGTAGCGCCACCCAATGTTTGTTTGTAGGGGTCACATGTAATCGGTCCGGCAGGAACAAATTTTTTCCCAGCATGCCGTGTCCCATAACTCTTATTGTATGTAAATGCTAATTTATTGATAATAATGTTAAGTGCTTGATCTACAGTTTGTGTTTGTAGGAAACATGAGAATGTGAGACTGAACCAGAGGTTCAACATGACATCTGTTCGCCTGTATGGACCACACGTGTCGCCTGCAGGATATGTCGAAAAAACAGTAAATATCGCTAAATATACATTTTGTCGTAAATGGACGTGGAATGCCACAGACAGGAACACACCACGTTATGTAGAGAATTTGATTTTATAATTATTCATTCATTCATTATCTCCCGCTTTATCCTCTATTAGGGTCGTGGTGGGTTTCCCCTTGCCCATCCAGGAGAGAACGTCTCAGGCGCTGGGCAGATACACCCAGGACAGGGTGCCAATCCATCGCTGGGCACACACTCACTCACACACACACTCTATATGGGCCAATTTTGAGAATTCAATTGACTTGATCCATGTTTTTTGGACTGTGGGAGGAAACCGGAGAACCCGGAGGAAACCCACGCAGACACGGGGAGAACATGGAAACTCCACCCAGATGGGGATTCGAACAGGGAATCCCTAGCGCTGAGAGGCGAACGTGCTAACCACTAAGCCACCGTGCCACCTTTTATAATTATATGAGACGTATTAATGATGTGCTCACTAGAACTGTGCGGATCGATACAAATATCGATAATATCGATACCAACGCTGGTATTGGTATTGAACAATACTTGCGTAAAAAGATCGATACTCAAGACAGCGGCCACGTGGCCTCAGCCTGACCCGCCCAAGTCGACACGTCACAGTACGGAGAGAGAGACTCGGAGTGGGAGATAAAAAAAAGATGTCTGAAAGAAAGAGAAGCGCTGTTTGGCTGTATTTTACAGCCAAAAATGCGACATCAGCAACCTGTTCAGTTTGCAAAAAGTCTATTAGGTACACAGGAAACACAGAGAAACAAAAAAGAAACAAAGAAAGAAAAAACTGTCTAGTGAGGGGAGCATTTTTACTTTATATTTGTATTGTCGTTTCTTACCTCAAAAATATATATTTTCCTCACGTTAAAGCAAACTTTGTTTTATTACTGTTATTTGTTTTTGTTGATTGGGATACATTATTTTGTTGTCACCTACAATGTTTGGCAAAATGCTATACTAGGTCTTTTGGATCAATGAAATACTAAATATTAAATATTAAAAAGTATCGGTATCGGTATTGAATATCGCAATATTGGCCCTGTATTTACTTGGTATCGGATCGATACCAAAATTCTTGGTATCGCACAGCTCTAGTGCTCACCGCTGTCTGTGAAATGCCTAGGGAAGTGGCGACGTGAGAAAGTTTGTATTAGTGTCCCAAAATCGTTTCAATTACGTTTTATAAATCCTGACTGAACGGATAACAAAGTACACTCTTTAGATTTTGTCAGAATCCTCTGTCAGTTTATTTATCTGTGTAAATCCAGTACAGACAGAATTGCGGCGGCGGCACTTCATACTTGTCGGTGAGGGAGCGTGTACAAAATATGCTCGCTGTACAAACACATCGCTGACATGACGATTAAACGGTTGATCTTTAAAAAAGCTTCAATGAAACCAAATTACAGATACGAAGTGAAAATAATAACTGTGCTCGTGAAGTTTTTAAGTATTGAATGATTTCAGGAAATGTTTAACGTTTTTGTAAAGTAACTGCAATTGTTAGACACTCCCTTGCGCTCATAACCGTCATCTTTTAGGCGCTTTTAGCTATACTGAAATAAGTACATTTCGATGAAATATAATGACTGTAGTTTGTTCTCGATTCAGTCAGGATTTATTAAAAGTCATGTATTAAAAAAATTATTTAGTAAAGAGCAGCTTTAAAACAGGAATTTCAAACTTTACCAATTGTAAACAATAGGGGTGAGCTGTAATATTCGCTGATTCGACGATTCGATTCGGAGAACCGTAGTCGACTATGAACCTCATAGTCGAATGTACCATTTTGACCACATTGGGGTGCCCATGGCTGCTGCTAAGCATTAGTTTTTACATGAAATGTCTTTGTTTTCGTTATATATATAGCCTTTTGTCAAATAAAATCATCCTAATCATCCTAAAACTCATTGATCTGAGTGTTTTAGGTTTTTCTTTGAAGTGGAAAAAAAGTCCAGAATGGGGATCCCATTTACGGTGCTCTAGAAAAACAAGTAAAATATAAAAAAAAAAACTTTTTTAAAAACCACGCTTATAGCGCCATCTTGTGGTGAAATTTTAACTGATTCGACTATCAGTCGACTATAGGGAAAATCTGACGAATCAGATTCGACTATAAAAATCCTTAGTTGAAGACACCCCTAGTAAACAAACACAGCACTCCTCATATTGCTTATTAGCTCTTAATGTTTAAAGGTCGTGACCCAGACTAAAACCTCAATGTAAAGGTCATACGGGAAACGCAGTGAACGAACAGCCAGGAACGAACGCTGAGCCGAGGAAGACATCGGAAGTTGGAGTGGAGGTGCGACGTGTGATTCACTTGTCCGTTGCTACGGGTGTGTTGTAGCTCTGGAACAGCGGCTGAACGAAGAGACCGAGCGTCCCGACCACACACACGAGGATGAACACCCAGAGAAACAGGCGGTCGATCACCATCGCTACATATTTCCAGTCCTCGATGATCTGCAGGGTCACATGCACAAACACACAGGCACACCTTCTTAATATATAAATACAGTAATATATATATATATATATATATATATATATATATATATATATATATATATAAGTGGGGTAATGTTATGTTGTATTCGTCACAAAGCATTTGGTATGGGCCTCATGGTTCAGTATAGTACACGCTTTCGCATGCAGAATACAATGGTACGGAACATGTGAAGACAAAAAAACCCATGGCGGAACTAAAATTAAGAGGCGAGTTGTTCTTCCGAGCCATGTGGAAAGTTGCACCACCTCACTGTAAACACCACTAAGCGTGCCATGCTAAGCGTAGGTCAGTTTAGAGGCAGAGCCTGGAACGTGGGTGGAAAACATACACGCAAATGACACACTGTGTGTGCTTTGGTTTCTGTGACTGACAGCAGCGCAGGGGTGGGAAGGAGAGTAGTTTGAACACGCACAGTTTGATGGCGTCGTGCGGCTATGTGAGGTATGTTTTTGAAAACATGCTAATGCTGACTCAGCAGATTCCTCCACATCAAGAACCAGAGCTCAGAAAAAACCTGCAACACAATGATTCATCTCCAAAGCTCCAAAAAAAAATCAGACAGAACTAATCCATTACTGAAGCAATGAGCATGCACAGTAATCCCTCACATCGCCGAGGTTACATTCCAGAGACCCTGCCGGATTATAAGTAAAATGATTATTTTATGTTTTTTTTATATATTATTTATATTAAGGCTTCTTGAATCCTGCCCACACTCATATAAACACTTCATATACTATTAAACACTTAATTAAACACTTAACAGAAATTTAGTAACATATAGAGCGTAAAATGGGGTGCAAAACTCTTGGCTTAGTGTATTTCTTACACTTGGTTTTATTCACAACATGCCAAACAAAATCTCGCTCTCATAAACAGTTGCTCTGTTAAAACTGGAATTAATTTATAATTAAGAGATGAGTTCGGTCCATTGGTCTCACCACATACTGCAGTAAATGAAGGAAGAGTCTCTGCTCAGCATACACTTCAGTCACAGGAGTTTTAAAGAGATGCTATTTACTGGCTATTACACAACACAGTGAAAACTCTGATACAGAATTAAATATATAAAAAAAAAAAACCTGTGATACGGTGAAGCTGCGAGAAGAGATCTGTGACATGCTTCATATGCTGTAGTGGAGGAGCCTGGTTTTAAGCATTTAATAAAAGCGCTAGAAAAAAAAAAATCTGATGCATGCAGTAAGCCCCCTTGTACCGAACCGTGAGTTTCATACCACGTTGTGATCCAAACCATGACTTTTGTGTACTGTTACACTATATACACAATACATATATTTCTAACAAGTCGATGGAGACTTTTTGTTCCACCGAATTAATAAAAACTAACAGTCTGACGAACTGTGATCAGATTTCACATCGTGTCACTATATGCAACCTCTCATTCTTAATGTCCCCACCATCTGCACCACTGTGCCATCCTTCTCCCCCACAGACTTCACATGATGCCCAGACGATGCAACATTAGTCTGTAGGATAATTACGATTTAAATATGACCAAGGTCAATGAAAAGTCTTCAGAGCAGAAATGTGTGAAAATTGCTCAAAGCCAAAATACTGAAGGTCTGTCATTAATTACTTTATTTAACTTTTTTTAAGGGTGGCACACCTTCACCTCTCAGCGATCGAAATCTAGGTTCGAATCCCGATCTGGGTGGAGTTTATATGTTCTCCTCGCGTCCGCATGGGTTTTCACCGGTTTTTACTATAAATTGCCCCTATATAGATTGGCGCCCTGTCCTTGGTGTATCTGGCCAGCGCCCGAAATGTTTTCCTCTGGATGGGCATAAAGACCCCCCCAGGACTCTAGTAAAGGATCAAATAGAAGATAATGGATGGATTTTATTTAAATAATCATACTAGTGATTTTCATTCAGTTTCCACCTGCTCCCCAGAACTGGGCTGATAAGAAGGGGCTCAGAGAGCCCCTATTGCTGGGCTCAGAGAGCAAAAAGCAGGGAACCCATTGGACCTGGTCTCACCTGCCAGTGCAGAAAAGACTTGGGAGCTTGGTAGTTCGAGTCTACGGTTATGGATCTAAAGGTTGGTAGTTTAAAGCCCATATCCAGCAGAGCTACCACTGTGGGCCCTTGAGAAAGCCCTCAACCCTCACTGTTTCAGGAGGGCTCTTTCAACCTGGGATACACTAACCCTCATACCACCTGCATTTTCAGTAACACCACCACACTCCACTCCATATCAGTCCTACTCACCCCTTCATCATCATCCTCACTCTTCATATGCTCGGCGATGAAGCGCACGCCCTCAATGGCCTCGTCTACCTCAGTGTCGCGTCTGACTCTGACCCTTTGCCCAAAGTCAGAGCCTTCAGGGAGCTCGGCTGTTCTCCAGGGGCCAAGTGAGAATGAGTCCCCGGAGAACAGCTTGCCACGGTTCTTCCGGCGGAAGCGCTCACGCACGTTGGAGCGTCCGGGCCGGCGCATCAGCAGGAAGACGGGAAGCCGGTGTAGGAAGACCCGCTGCACCCAGGCCGGCATGTGGTGCGTGGATGGTGAGCGGTGGTGCACATTAAGCACACACACGCTGGTCACAATGGAGAAGGTCACCAACACCATGGTGAACATCAGGTACTTGCCGATGAGGGGCACAGCCAGGGAGGTAGGTGGCACTATCTTGGATATTAGCAATAGGAAGACAGTGAGGGCCAGCAGCACAGAGATGCAGAGCGTGATTTTCTCACCGCAGTCCGACGGCAGATAGAAGACAAGCACTGCCAGCGAGGTGATCAGCACACATGGAATGATCAGGTTGATGGTGTAGAACAGCGGCTTCCGCCGGATCACAAAGTCATAGGTCACGTCCATGTAGGTGGCGTCGTGGGGGTCTTCGTTCTTGCGGCCCGGCAGCGAGACGATATCCCACTCCCCACTGGGCGTGTAATCATCACGGCTGGCGAAGTCCGAGGTCAGAACCAGGTCGAGTTCTGTGCGGTCGTACGTCCACGAGCGGAACTTGAGCGTGCAGTTCTGCTGGTCGAAGGGGAAGTTGCGTACCTCGATGGCGCAGGCACTTCTGTAGATGGCGGGTGGGAGCCAGAAGACATCGCCCGTGTTGGAGACAATTGCGTTGCTGTAGAAGGAAACCTCGTAAACGCCGTCTGCACTGAGACAGTAAAACAGATCGTAGAACTAGGAACTATACTGTACACCATACACAGAATGAATTACCATACAAAGAGATACGACACTGACACAATTTAATAAAATATTTCATACTGGTTGGTATGCCCACATCAAGCAAAGCAGACAATAGGATAATTTAAGACAGGGGTGCCCATCTAGAAGGGAAGGGGTGGGAAAGGAGAAAGAAGGGAGGGAAGAAAGGAGGGGAAGAGGGAGGAGGAGAGGGAGGAAAGAAAGGAAGTAAGGAAGGAAGGAGGAGATAAGAAAGGGAGGGGGAAAGGAAAGAGGAAGGAAGTAGATAAAGGAAAGGAAGTAGACAGAAAAAGGAAAAAGGGGAGGAGATGGATGGAGATGAGAAGGGAGGGGGGGGAGAGGAAGGGAAAGTTAAAAACAGGGAGGCCATTTCTGTGATAATTTTCTCCTGTTCCTTCAAGAGCCCCAGTTTGTTTAACTGGCAATAAACTGGCAACCTGCCAAGGATGTCTTCTTAGTCCTATAAATGCATAGGCTCCAACACCCTTGTGACCCCGATCAGGATAAACAGCTTAGAAAATTTTCATATTTATAACTGACACAAAGATCAAACATGAAATCTGATTCGTATATAACAAAACAGTACATTAGGGGTGCAACAACGAATCGATAAAATCGATAAAAATCGATTATGAAAAGTGTTGGGTCGCACAATTTCCGCGTTACTCGCATTGTCGTAACGTCACCACCAGTGCTTCAACTCCTGGAAAAAAAATTGCGGATTGAACAGAATGAGGAGGAATCTGCAAAACAAGTCGTACGAATGAAACACAGCCAACGCAGAGAAAAGCTTCCGTTTAAATTATCAAAACTGCGGGAGCACTTCACGCTTCACACAACTAAAGAACGTGTAACATGCGAGCTCTGTGAAAATGAATTGAGCTGCACGGAGCACCACGGTGATGATACACCACCTGAAACTAAACATGTTGGAGTCACCGATGAAGCTGAACAGCAGAGTAAATCACTACAATATCCCGAGTTTCTTTAGTTTTGAAATGCTTCATGCAGTTTTTGGTTGTTAACTGGATAATGACCGTGATAGAGAACGTGTGTTTTTATTTTTGTTTAATTAGCTTAAGCAGTGTATAAATGGGCCTTATAAATCCATACACCTTGTACACAATTGTGGTAATTAATGATCAAGCTTCACGATTTTATTTTTTGACAAAATATGAGTGAAGGCTATGGGAGTGCACTCTATGGGAGTGATGGGAATTAGGTAACATATTACAGCTACACAAATTTGTGTAATTTAGTATTTTTTTCACACTATGCTACATATTGTGCCAGTGTGCTTGAGATTTGTGTTTAATTGCTCTTTGGGCTACTTGGATGCCTTAAACTCATACTGTAAATAAAACCAGACATTTATTGACCTCCTTAATAATTCTACACAGGGGAAGTTCCCTTTTCTTTAATTCTGCAAAGCTTTAGCTTTTTCTCTGGGGTACAGCCCACTATGTCCATTTGTCCCCAAAAATAAGTAATAGCAAAATCTGTGCTTTGGTGAATCACTTAATTTTATTAATCGTAAAAGAAATTGTGGCTTGTTATAACCGCTGCGTATTTGGAGCAGCTCGGTAATAAAAAACAAACTTTTTTCACTCTTTGTTTCCAAAGCCGGGATGTAAAATTGTCCCATTTCCTAACATGTGCTCAGCATGAATCCGCTCACCTTCACTTCCTTACAGTGCACATGCGCACCCATAGAGCTCAAAAACATTATAAAACCTCATGCACATTTACCCCATGAAACAGTATCCACCTGCATGACATCCTGTAACAATACCCCCACTCTGGGTGGTGAATAAACACCACTCCAGCATGTGATATACAGTTGTGTTCAAAATAATAGCAGTCCCATATGACTTACCAGATTAATCAGTTTTTGATATAAATTATATTACCACATGACAAACAATTTGCCAGTTGGTGCAGTAGATTCTTAGAAAGCCAACAGTCTCAGCATGAATGATATACATGCTATTGAGTCTGTGTATTTGAATTATTAATTGAAAGGCGTGTGTTCGAAATAATAGCAGTGTGAAGTTCAATTAGTGAGGACAATCATTCTGTGAGGAAACAGGTGTGAATCACGTGGCCCTTATTTAAGGGTGAAGAAAGAACATACTGTACATGCATTTCTCATTGAAAGCCTGAGAACTATGGGTTGTTTAAGACATTGTTCAGAAGAGCAGAACTTTGATTAAAAAGTTGATTGGAGAGGGTAAAACTTATAAAGAAGTGCAGACAATAATAGTCTGTTCAGCCAAAATGATCAGAGAGATTTGGAAGAAAATGCTACCATTCGAATTGATCAAAGAATAGCCAGAATGACAAAGGCTCAGCCAGTGATCAGCTCCAGGATGATCAAAGACAGTCTCAAGTTACCTGTGAGTACTGTGACAGTTAGAAGACGCCTGTGTGAAGCTAATCTATTAGCAAGAAGTCCCCGTAAAGTCCCACTGTTAAAAAAAAGACAATTTGGAGAAACATATTGTGGGCTGATGAAAGTAAAATTGTTCTTTTTGGGTCCAAGGGTCTTATACAGTTTGTCAGACGACCCCCAAACTCTGAATTCAAGCCACAGTACACTCTGAAGACAGTAAAGCATGGTGGTGCAAGCATCATGATATGGGCATGTTTCTCTTACTATGGTGCTGATAAATAGGCCTATTTACCGCATACCAGGGATATATCAGAATATATCAGAATACTTGAACAGGTAATGCTGCCTTGCGCTGAAGAGGAAATGCCCTTGAAATGGGTGTTTCAACAAGATAACGACCCTAAACACTAGGGCTGTATTCAACTAAGGTTTTTCATAGTCGAATCTGATTCGTCAGATGTTCCCTATAGTCGACTGATAGTCGAATCAGTTAAAATTTCACCACAAGATGGCGCTATAAGCGTGTTTTTTTTTAAGATTTTTTAAAATATTTTACATGTTTTTCTAGAGCACCGTAAATGGGTTAAAGCGCACACATCATTAAAAAAAAATATTACCAGAAATTAGGATGTGTAACAATCACCTGCAGCACCTGTCCCTCGTTTGCTTTCTGATTATCTCACTTGGGTGATTGGTTGGGTTAGTGCACGTCTTTAATTTGTGGTTACCTTACCCGATGTTGCTTTGTTCGTTTACCCCCTTTCTGTTGGTGCTTCGGCACCACTTTTTTAATAAATTCTAGTTTTGGTTTTTATCCCGGTGTTCCAGTTTTCCTCTATCAGCATTTCTGCCACGGTGTGTTATTGCGCATTCGTTCCGCGCAGGTCGCACTCGTGAGAGCGTCTCCCTCTGTTTAGACCAGCTGACGCTGTGGCTTACGCGTAGCCGGATCCCGGGAGACGCTCATGCGCAAGCGGCGCGAGCCGCTCATCTCCGGGGAAAGACAGACATTTGTGACAGGATGATTTTATTTGACAAAAGGCTATATATATAACGAAAACAAAGACATTTCATGTAAAAACTAATGCTTAGCAGCAGCCATGGGCACCCCCATGTGGTCAAAATGGTACATTCGACTATGAGGTTCATAGTCGACTACGGTTCTCCGAATCGAATCGTCGAATCAGCGAATATTTCAGCTCACCCCTACTAAACACACCAGTAAACAAGCACAATCTTGGTTCCCGTCTAACAAAATTGAGGTTATGGAGCGGCCAGCCAAATCCCGGGACATAAACAAATGTTCCCCATGCCCATCCAGGGGAGAACACTTCGGGCGCTGGGCAGATACACCCAGGACAGGATGACAATCTATCACTGGGCACACTCACACACACACAAACACACTCTATATGGGGCGATTTGGAGAATTCAATTTACCTTGATCCATGTTTTTGGACTGTGGGAAAAAAACAGAGAACCCAGAGGAAAGCCATGGGGAGAACATGGAAACTCCACCCAGATTGGGATTCGAACTGGGAATCCCTAGCACAGAGAGGAGAACATGCTAACCACTAAGACACTATGCTTGCCTCAAACAGAATCAAATAAAATCAAATGCATTTTGAGTTTGACATTGTAAAAAAATATTCACCCCCCCCACTCTAAATGAAAGTGGAACATTTTAGTTCTATTTCAGTCAAATAAAGTGTAAAAACACAAACAGAAACTATCTAATGTAGATTATTCAGGAGGCAGTGCTTCGGATTTAGGCACGGAGGCGTGGCCACGGGCCGGTTTTGGGAACAGCGAGAGAGACGGGGGGGCAGACCACTCGCTTGCAGAACGATAGAGATTCAGATTCACTATGAATCACATTGTGTGTGAATGTGTGCAAGAGTGTTTATAAGCGTTTCTGTTACTGTGTTGTAAAAAAGCGCCGATACGTGATAAGCTCTTTTTTTTCTCAAACCTCCATCACGATCTACCTGACACCCCTACCTAATCGACGTATTGAGCACCCCTGTTCTAGTGTATGTGTATGTGGAGTATAAGTCCCAAAATCCAATTTTAGACAAGGATCTAAAAACAGAATAAGAAGAGCAACATCTCCATACAAGGTCCAGTTTTGAATTGAATTTGTTCCAAAGTGATGGACAGCACAGTGTTGAATAAGTTCCAGTATGACAGAGGGCAAGCTTATGATATAATAACCATAAAGTCACTGGTGGATCATTGTTTTTTTCCAAAAGGGGAAGAGAATGATGAATGACATTGCAGTTGAGCTACATACTAGAGCTACAACTAATGATTATTTTGATAATCGATTAATCTGTCGATTATTTTTCAGATTTATCGATAAATCTGATACAAAAATTCAATAAATGTCTTTATTAAACAGCTCAATAAATGTCTGGGTTTATTTACAGTATGATTTAGCATTTAAATCATCTAAGTAGCCCAAAGAGCAATTAAACAAAAATCTCTCACACACACACACACTGGCACAATGTGTAGCATAGTATGTAAAAAAATACTAAATTACACAATTTGAGTAGCTCTAATATTACCTAATCCCAGTCTAAACGCAATTCACACTACCTCACTTCCATAGAATAGTGGTAGTGTTATATTTTGTCAGAAAATTTAAATGTGACGCTTGATCATTAATTACCACCATACAGTTGTATGTATTTATAAAGCACACTTAAACACTGCTTAAGCTAATTAAATGAAAATAAAAAGTAACTCACATTCTCTACCACTGTCATTATCCAGTTAACAACCAAAAACCACATGAACCGTACTCTACCGGTTCACATGGTGTTAGTGCACCATTATGTTTATTCACTTAAAAACAAATGAAACTCAGGATATTGTAATGAATTACTCTGCTGTTGTGCTCCTTCATCCTCATCGGTGACTCCATGTTTCCGTTTCAGGTGCTCTATCATCACCGTGGTGCTCCCGTGCAGGTCAAATAATTTTCTTATAGCTTGTATGTTATATGTTCTTTATTTGTGTGAAGCGTGAAGTGCTCCGACACTTTTGATGATTTAAGCCAAAGCTTTTTTTCTGCGTCCGTTTCATTTGTAGCATTTATTTAACTTTGTTGAACTTGTTTCATAGATTCTGCCTTCGACTCGTCCTGTTAAAAAAAATCTTCAGGGTTGAAGAAGTGCTGCAGGTGACGTAAGCGGGTAAGACATTGTGAGTAAAGCGTAAATCGTGCAACAAAACGAATCAATAATGAAATTCGTTGTTGACACTTTTTCATATTCAACTTTTATCAATATTATCGATTCGTTGTTGCACTACTACATATTCTGGTGGAGATTTAGTTTCGTTTTGTTCCGGCGGTAATCAAGCAATGAGGTCAATTGGCTTAGTTAATTCTCTGCTGAACAGCATCCTGTTTAGAGAAAACCCAGTTGAACTGTGCTTGGTTGCTCTGTAGGCCATAGCAGAAAACAGAGTTATTAAGACCCAATCCCAATGGCATTGTCAATGGTTGTCGCCAAGATCTTCTGCAGAGTGGAATTAAATATTTCCACCTGACCATCCTGAATAGAGTAGTATGTGTTTTCTCAACACTCAACAGTTTACACAGTCCTTGGAAAACATTAGATTCAAAGTTTGACCCCAAAGACTCTGGGGTAACCCAAAATGGCTCACCCATTCAGGCGCAAGAACTTCAGCCACAATGTTAGATTGATCATTTGGCAAAATGAAAGCCTCCACCCACTTAATCTTAGGCCAACTAATCTTGGGCCAACAATGTGTAACAATTATGTTGTTCTGTCTCGTTCATTGGGCCCATGAGGTCAATGGCAATCCTCTCAGTCAGCACACCTACGCAAACTGTACCCATTGTTTCCTTAGGCTTCTTGGAGAGGCTTGCTTTATAACTGGTATACTGGGTATACTGGGAATAACTGGTGCAAGTGTGACACCAAAGAGTAACATCATCTTACACAGTATGCTAGTAATATCATAGTTGGATTCTTTATATATCTGCTCCACACCAAAATTACCTCCTACTGGACCATCATGCATAGTTCTTTAAACATCCTTACAAAACACACAAGGCAAGAGGATTTAAGGGTGGAACACAACATTGCCGGCAGAATTAAAGAGTCATAGAATAACTCCATCTCACAAGTAAAGTTTCTTCCATTTACTCCATTAAACCTTCATTGCTGGCTCAAAAGGGGATTTGTCCACCCAAGAGGGCCAATCTCTGCGATTCACAGTCTTACAATTGAACTAGTATAACATATTCTCTCTACATTTCGTTGTGCACAGCCAGCTGTTGCATCAGGAGTGGGTTGGATTCGTGGCAGGGGATATGCATCCTTGGTAGTGCATGCATTTGAGACATGATAATCCACACATAGACGATAAGATTGGCCTTTTTTTTCGCACTATGTCCAGGGGTGATTCCCAGTCACTGCAGTTTTGTTGAATTTGCATATCAGCTTTTTTTGCAGTTGCTTTTCGAATGCCATGCGTCGAGGTTGTTGGTTTACTGGAAGGCCAGGAAATGATTGGATATCATGTTTTAACCAGACTTGTGCAACCAAGGTCAGTGGATCTTGTAGAGAACACATCTTTATAGGTGTTAATGAACTGAGCTAGTGCTGGGTGATCATCTGGATTTACTGCTGTTGCACTCTCTGTGAACAAGGTCTGTAAATGTGGGGGCATAGCAGGATAAATCCAGTCATTCATAGTGCATGGATTTGCACTTTCTCTACTTTAACAAGATCAGTTCCAGGATTTAAAGATGTAAAGGAACAGGTTGATGGGTTGAAGCACCAATTACAACCCTAGCCACCAAAATGTGGTGTTTCTTAACAAAACCCGTTGCTGTGACGGTCCCACTTAAATTGCATTATTTAAGTTGAAGTAAGCTACTTGCTCTCTGAAAAGTACAATATTTCAAAATCTAGCCCAAGCCTGCTCCATGAAGCAGTGACCAAGGATGGCCTCAGAGGCCAAAACAGAAAGGCAGATGGCCTTTCTGTTTTGGGTGCAACAATGAAATTTACACTTACTGTGTACGTGACGACTTGGACTAGCACATGAAATTCACCGTGTACCTTCACGTTCTCGGGACCAATGTCCTGCAGTGTCTGGTCCTCATTCTTACACTGTTCTGAGTTCATTTGTAATTACAGTCCTCACTCTCTGTGCTATTGTTTGCTTAATAGGCTGCTTAACTGGGTAACACAAGGAGTGGCATGTTTAATTGTTTCGTACTTACGAGCTAGTTCAAAAGCTTTTGCCAGAGTGTGTGGTTGTTCCTCCAGGAGTCTTTGCATTGTAACTGCATCATCCAATGCATTAATAAACACTTCCACATTAATTCTCTCCTGTTCTGCCTCAGGGGGATCTGCATACACAATTGACACCTTCTCATAAATGTTGTCTCTTAGAGCATATAACGGCTCACCTGGCTTATAGACTCTACTCCTCTACTATGTGGCCATAATCCAAGGGTTCTCAACAGGAGTTCTTGTGGACAACTGCCCCTGCAGCTCCCACCAAACAAAACTATCTGGACAGATTTATTTTTCTCTGACCAATGGTTGGCTTTAGTACAGCTTGCAAAAAGGTTCTGCATGAGTAACAATTATGGATACACAGCAGTACTTTTTGCATAAAACCTGATTGGAACTGTAGAAAAGCATTAACATGGCACCCGTGCGAGGGTGAAGAAACATTCACTGCGTTTTCTTTAATCCTGTGAACCTTTGGGGACCGAGATAAACTTGACTTTTTCTCTGGGGTACGCCCCAGTATGGAGTAAAACAGCATCATGGGCTTCTGGGTAAACTTAGGGCCTGTGTGTGTGTATATATGTTGTTTGGTAGTTTTATATTTTTATATGATCATTAAAGTAATAAGAACGCTGTTTTGTTCATGTTGTCTGTTTTTCTATGAGGAGGGGGTGAATGTAAACATCTGTATTAATTAATGACTCACTAATCCACCTCTGAAGTCACACATGGTTAAAAATCAGTGCTGAAATATGATCTTCAGCAAGAGATTACACAGACCAGTGTGTGTAGAGCATCACCGAAATGTCTTTAAAGAAGATTACAGTGTCATCCGAACATTACTATGTTCCTCATTTGGTGGAAAACATCTGTTTGGAGCCGTGATATCAAATTAACCCGAAAAGAGTCTCATCCTCTGAGTTCCTGCCTTCCTTCTACATGTTAATGTTCTTTATCATATTCAATAATTATAAATATTCACCAACCAGCCAAATGACTGACTGACAGGCCAAATGACTAACACTGATTAGAGAAGCATGTGAACATTTCATTTTTTGGTTTAAATAAGGATTAAACTGGGATGAGCAGATGACTGGATTAGAACATCTTACAAACCTATTGCACCAACGGGGTGTCACATGATGCCTCCGTAAACCCAACATCAGTCTACAGACAAACAAAAAGTCTTCAGAGCAGAAATCTGCAATAAATGCTCAAAGCAAAAGAAAAATTCAGTTATATCAGTATTTTCTTTATATGGTTTTATTTAGTGGTGACACACATTCTCTTCTCAGCACTGGGGATCTGCATGTTGAATGTTCTTCATGTAAGTTTCCGCCGGGTTCACTGGTTTCCTCGCGCAGTCCAAAAAACATGGATTCAAGGTAAATTGGCTGGTCTAAATTGCGTGTGTGTCTGCGTGAGTGTGTGCCCAGCGAAGGATTGGCACCTGTAGTGGGTGTATCTGCCCAACGCCCAAAAATTTCTCACCTGGGTGGGCACAGGGAAGCGGAGGATAATGAATGCAGAATGTTTCAGCAGCATCAGGGCCAGGTTTTCATTTGATTTGGATGCCGTCGTACAGTGGGGTGCAGAGTGTCCTGGGTTTGATTTTGAGCAAGCACACAACCTCTCTCCTCTTTTGTATCAGACATGATGTAAACATGCTCACTGTATTCAACCTTACACAGTGCTGTGTCCTTTATTTATTACATATTAAATGCAGTGGAGCTCTTACTTGTTGTACAGCACTATGTCGGGGAGCCAGATGTGGTGCGAGGGTATTCTCAGTTTTTGGATGCCATCGTAGTCGTCTGGGTCCCACATCAGTCTGTAATCATTCCACTCCTGCAGGGATACAGAATTACTGGTCTGAGGAGAGGGCAATGCTGTGCAGTAAGTCGTACACGTTCCCCTCCGTCAGTGGAAGAGTGGTGTTTCATAATCATTTCTTATGTTTATTTAAATAGACTTTACCAACTATTATTAGGGATGGCATGGTGGCATAGTGCTGATCAGTGCTGATGATCCAGGTTTGAATCAGTGGAGTTTGCATGTTCTCCCCATGTCCACGTTTCCTCCGGGTTCCCCGGTTTCTTCCCACAGTCCAAAAACATGGATTCAAGGTAAATTGGCTTGCCCCATATAGACTATGTGTCTCTGTGAGTAAGTGTGCCCAAGGATAAATTCTGGGTGTATGTCCCCACCGCCTGAAATGTTCTCCCCTGGATGAGCATGGGGGATTGGATCCCCAGCACTGAGAGGAGAACATGCTAACCACTAAGCCACTCTTCATGTGTAGGACTAAAAACTGTATAAACTTTAAACTGCTGAGTACATTTTAATAAAACAGGCTGAGGTTTATGGATCAAAAATAATATGTACACTGTTATTATGGAAATATGTACGCTTTTATTACGTTACACTCTTAATTAGTTTAGGACGTGCATTTTATGCTGTTGTTTGTTGAGGAAATGTTTGTAATCTGATAATAAGATCATTATAATTCACTTAGCAGGAAAACAGACATTATATTCAATAACAAGAGCCTTCTGTTTGCTACATCTTCATTGTTATAAAACAAGTAGTTCCAGTCCTTAAATCTGATTGGCTGATTTTGGCTGACTTTATTTTAAATCATAAAACAGATTAATATACACAGGGAGCCGATTCCCAATCAGCACTAAACCTGTTAGACTGTTTTTATAAACTGTCTTCTGTATTTTAGCCACTAGATGGGAGTGTTTGAATGTTAGAGAAACTGGAATCCTGTTACTCAGCGATCAGCATTCACTTTAAAAACCAGATTACATTGCAGAAGACCACATTATTAACAATTTTTTCAATAAATGCGTTTCTGATTCAAACGTTTTTTTTTTATTATAGTGTGTTTGCAAGCATTTTATAAAAATAACACTTGAGGTCGTGTGTTATTGTGAATAAATCACAGGACAAGGTGTATCTGTACTTCGCTATGCATCCGAACTAAGAACACCTTTTTCCCATGATTTATTCACAATAATGCCACGCCCTCTCGTACTATATTGCTTTAGTAACCTGTCATCATTTAGGATATTTTTGTAATGATATTTTTTATGATCGATTTAAATATCTGTTGTATAAAATCACTCTTTAGTTGTACTGAATCTTCATCCTGACCCCTGTCTTAGTGTTCAGTTATCATCCACCAGCAATAAAGTGCCAGTCATAGGCTTGTGGTTAAGGAACCAGCCTTGCACTACGACTGAAGTGCACATGTGCAAGCCACCTAACCCTAATTGCACTGTGTACACCACTCTGAACCCAGAGCTCCAGGCATGTGGGCTCACTTCACTTAGTGTGCGTGTGTGTTACTTTATGGTCGGATTAATTGTGGAGGACAGATTTCTCTGTGTGTAGATACAGTAGACAAAATATGTCACTTTCTTATTTTGTGTCCTAGTAAAAGTAGAAATAGAAGAGTGGTAGTGGAAGTGCGGAAGATGGGAGTGACAATGGGGACCTGGACGTCCATAGAAGGCCGAGAGGACAGAGATAACGCACCTGATGGATGTTCTTTAGGAGAGCGTGGGCAGATGTGTGCATGGGGCTGAGTCCCTCTCTGATTAGTTGCACTGTATTGGTGTCACTGACGCACTGAGAATGAACCACCATCCAAATTATAGGAAACAGTTACTTGTATCTAATGTCTGTGGGTGGTTTTTGAACTACATTGTGTATATGATACAAATCTATTATTCAAAGTGAATGTAGAAACCGGGATTAAATGTCGTGATTATCTGAGTTTAAGGAGTTTAAGATCACCAAGGTCATCGTCTTGGAGACAATCTGCAGTCTTACCTGAGTGAGCCACACGTTAGTCGTCATGATCTGCTCTCTCTCGTTCTGTGAAAGATAAGGAACAATATTGGGTTTCAGCTTTCAGGGTTCAGTATACTGTATGTACGTAAGTGGACGTGTGTGTGGTACCCACCACACTGATCAGCTGAGCCAGCGAAACTTTAATGCCGATGGTCACCTGCTGACTCTTATTGACGGCAGGTCGGATCAGCTTATTGTACCGATCAGAACCCAGGAGAACGTCCACTAGCCTCTCCTCTGCATCAGCTGCTATGCTCCCTAACATGAGAACAGTGAACACAGAGGTCGAACAGAGAGGTAGAACAGACAGTGGTTGAACAAAAAGGTTGAACAGACTTATGGGTTCTCCTCGGTTCTCTCCGCAGCTCATGCAATAATTAATCTGTTTAACATTAATGTTCTGGTCCATGTTCAGATGGTTTAGGTTCTTTAGGTTAGGAAGCTTAATGTGTCTGAACAGAGACTGTACACCTCCACAAGTATATCAACGTGCTCCATCAGATTTTACAAAAATCTGATACAAAAATTAAGATAAAAATTTAAGCTTAAAGTAAAACATTTGGGCCATTCAGAGCCATCAGACACAACATTTGACCGATCATTCACCTGATTATTTAACCAATAACAGAGCTTCTTCACTCTCATTCATGCCATAATTGTTCATTCAAAATCATTTTGTTTAATCTGAATTTTTTTAATGTAAACATTTTTTAAAGCAAATTTACAAAATCACAAAAAATGCGTTGTAAATATTTAAATGTATAAATAAAATATGCAAACATATACCATATTCTGATTTGAATACTTCTGTGAGTGCTCGTTAATACAGTACTGGTGTCAGGGTTGGGAGTGCTAGGCCACTCCCCCGTTTTCTAGTTTTGGTTTTGTCCGTTCGGGGTTCCCGTAGGTAGGGCCCTTCCCCGAGGCTTGGGATTGGGTCCTACCTAATCACATGTGGCCTGCTGATTACACTTAAGGAGCGCATGCTCCCTGAGTTAGCAGGCCAGCATTATATTTGTTAATGCTTATGTTACTTTGGGTTGTTCGTGCTATGTTTTGTTCTGCGTCGCGTTGGTGTTCGTTTCGGTTCAGTTTTTGATTTTTGCGTCTTCATTTATTAAACACATCTCTGCTGCTTACCTGGTCGCCTGGCTCACTTATTAGCACCGAGTGCATCTCCTTTGGACAGACTGCGCCCCCCACTTTTGTCAGAATGCTGGCCTCCTGACACCTAGCGAAGTCCAGGATTCCCCATCCAGGTAAGCACCTCTTTTCTTTTTATTATTCCCCGCTGCCGCGTATCCCATTTCATCGGTCCGTCCAGGCAGTCGGTTCGTATTACCTTTACATTACCTTGGCGTTAGCCCCGCCATTAGCCGCTTCTCCGGCTGAGGCGCTAGCTGCATTAACATCGGCGCTAGCCCCACCATCTATTCTTTATCCGCCCTCCACGTGGATATACACAATGAGGGTTATCAAGTCAAGTCAAGTCAAGTTTATTCTTCACATGCATAGTTATACACACATGTATAGTTTAATAAGCACAGGTTGGGGGCCCGAAAAAAACACCTTTTAGCACACAAGCAAATACAAACATAAAGACATGGACAGGAAGAAGCTGTAGAAGACGTGTCCATAAGGGATCAGAAAGGAGGGGCAGTCCATAGGAGAGCAGGGTAGAGCAGTTCATCAGGAAACCATAGCAACAGTTCTTCTGGAGGAACTTCAGTAGCAGCTCTCAAGGCCGAAGCTGATAAGGAAGCCAAACAGCAGATAAGACTCCGTTTGTTTTGGAGACAAATTTTAGCAGCTCGAAACAGCTCGTATTCCTGATCTCCAACTCATCATTCGATCGCAGAGCCGATAGACTCTCCAGGATTGATTCCATGTGGCGATTTAAATTCGCAGTCTGAGTCCCTATGGCTCTGCCCAGCATATCAATCATGCTGGGCAGTTTCCTGGGGCTGTTGACAACCGACCCAACTCTCATAATTTTGCGATACACCAGGACCATGCATAATCCAATCAGCAGAAATCCCAGGATCATAAATACGAATAGGTAGACATCTTCATCTTCCACGGACAGGGGGGCTAGACACACAATCCGCCAATTCCCCCAGGCGTCCATCGTGTATCCAGACGGCAACGTGCCGTCCGGGCAAGCTGGCTCCTCCGAACCACGACTTCTCCTCGAGAAGATAGCGTCAATAGCGTTGAGAGACCATTTAATTAGTTCCATATTTGCGTTTCGAAGTCCCGTATCGATCGCGTCCCGGAGTATGGGGAGTTTGTTCTCCCTCTCTCCGTTCCATGTAAGCTCCCGGCACCTTGCAATGGAATGGCTTTGAAGCCGCTCCCGTACATCATCGGAAGTCGCAAGGTGTTCGAATGCGTTACCAGTCGGGAGCTATGTTCTAACTCTCCAGACTACTGGGACCCGCGCGGAGGTGGGCCGAGGGCTTAGTGGCCACCGGGGATGACTGCCTGACTTCGGCCGGCCGGTTCGAGGCGGCCTTCCTAGGCAGGTTCGCCCCGGGTTCGGATGCCCGCGCCATCAGCGAGCACCTGGGTGCTGTCCATAGACAGCTTCGCAGCTTGCGGGTCGGGAATCCGCCATGCAAGCCGCCATGCACCGCCAGCAAGCCACTGCGCACCATTATCGTGCCGCCGTGCGAGCCACCCCGCTCCATCTGTATGCCGCCGCGTGCCGCCGCGAGCCGTCAACGTGCCGCTCCACGTCATGAGCAATCCGCCTCGCAACCGCCGGACCAGTGATCTGCCCTGCGAGCCGCTCCGCGCTGTCAGCGAGCCGCTGAGCGAACCGCTCCGACCCTCCAGTCATCCGCTCTGCGAGCTGTTCTACGCCACCAGTAATTCACTGAGCGCCGCCAGCGTGCCGCCCTGCGTCGGGAGCAATCCGCCTCGCAGCCGCCAGACCAGTGATCCACCCTGCAAGCCACCCCGCACTGTCAGCGAGCCGCTCCGTGAACCGCTCCGCTCCACCGGTCATCCGCTCCGTGAGCTGTTCCGCCACCGGTAATCCCCCGAGCACCGCCAGCGTGCCACTCCGTGCTGTAAGCAATCCACCTCGTAGCCTCCGGACCAGTAGTCCGCCCTGCGAGCCGCTCTGCGCTGTCAGTGAACCGCTGCAAGTCGTCCGCGAGCCACCACACGCCGTCAGCGAGCCGCGACGAGCCGTCTGCGAGCCACCGCGCGTCGTCAGTGTTCCACCGCTGGCCGTCGGCGTTCCGCCCGCTCCGCCGGTAATATGCCGAGCGCGCCGTGAGCAACCCGTCTCACAGTCTCCAGTCCAGTGTTCCGCCCTGCGAGCCGCTGCGAGCCGTCAGCAAGCCGCTGCACGAGCCGCTCCGCTCCGTCGGTAATCCGTCCCTTGAGCAGCCACTCACCACGAGCGTTCCGACCCTCGTCGCCAACGTTCCGCCGCTAGCCGTCAGCATGCTACTCCGCTGTCCACGTTCCGCCGCTCTCCATCAGCGATCCGCTGCACGCCGTG
The DNA here is from genome assembly GCA_019802505.1 of Corydoras sp. C115. Lineage (NCBI taxonomy): Eukaryota > Metazoa > Chordata > Actinopteri > Siluriformes > Callichthyidae > Corydoras > Corydoras sp. C115. The sequence continues at coordinate 392,452 of JAFMOC010000359.1, read as the reverse complement.
AGCGAACCGTCCCGCTCTACGCTAAGACTTAGTATTATGTGGTGTTGCCGTGGTAATGGCCCTCTCTTTTTGTGTCCAGGAGGCAGAGAGGAAGGAAGCTGGGAGACAAGGCGAGGTGTCCAGCGCATCACCTGGGTTGCAGTCCAGTGATCCCCGCTCAGGACCAGCCGCCTTCGCGCCATCTACTAGCCACGTCACTGTTGCGTCCTCACAGGGCCCTGGAGGGCCCCGGGTCCCCTTTGTTTTTTTTCTTTTCCCCGGGTGGCTATGCCCCCCGGCTGTTTTCTAGTTTCGGTTTTGTCCGTTCGGGGTTCCCGTAGGTAGGGCCCTTCCCCGAGGCTTGGGAATGGGTCCTACCTAATCACATGTGGCCTGCTGATTACACTTAAGGAGCGCATGCTCCTTGAGTTAGCAGGCCAGCATTATATTTGTTAATGCTTATGTTACTTTGGGTTGTTCGTGCTATGTTTTGTTCTGCGTCGCGTTGGGGTTCATTTCGGTTCTGTTTTTGATTTTTGCGTCTTCATTTATTAAACACATCTCTGCTGCTTACCTGGTCGTCTGGCTCGCTTATTAGCACCGAGTGCATCTCGCTCGTGCATAGCACCATGCCATTGGACGGACTGCGCCCCCCGCTTTTGACAACTGGGTTTATTATTGAGGCGCCCTCTGTTAATGCACCTGGATAATGCAGGTTAGCAGTGGAACAGATTTAAAGGTTGTGGTGAAAACGACATAATTCATAAATAATGACACTCGTGACTTCCACAGCTGAGTGCTTCCCATCATTCCTCTCTGCACCTGCAGTATTATTGACCAACAACAACAAGAACTGACACACTATGAGATCTATGGTAAAGAAAGCCATAAAAGAATTTCACTAAAACACTCACTCTCTGTGAGGTCTATCCCTGCACAAAGCACCAATCATCACAGAATGATCCCAGCAACATGACAGAACGTTCTTACTGCTCCTATGGCAGCACGTCGGGACACATTCGGATCTGTTAGGACCCCACAGACCTAAGCTCCCTAATTACACTGAGGGGTAGTCTTCAGGATTCCAAGTCAGTTCAGACAATTACATGCCTCAATTATTCATCTATCCATCTTCTGCTTAATCCCATATTGGAGGGGGAGCTAGAGACAGAAAACTACAGACTATTATTAGTCTCTATTTATTAGTATTATGTAACGGGTGCCTAGGGCACCTGTTTTTTCAGCCGTTCTGTTCTTTTGTTTTTGGGTTCTGTGTTTCTGTGTCCCTGTGTTTAGTTAATTAGCTGTCTCGTCTGGGTGTTTTAGTTAATTAGCTTCGCGGGTTCATTGGTTGTTTCAGTGCACGTGATGGGATGTGTTAGGGTATTTAGTTCCGGGGTTTCTTGTCATCCGTGCGCGTCATGGACTTTGTGTTGCACCTGTCTCTATGTACCTGTGTGTTTGGTGTTTGAGCACCGTAATAAATTCCATGTTCATACTACCTGCGTGCCTGGCTCCCTTCTGCGCGTTAGAGCGCTGCGGCTCTGCGCTTTATTTGCGCAGCCGCGCTTAGTTCCAGGTCGACAGGTGTGACATATTATTAGTAAATAATGTGTGGGACCATTCATTCATTATCTTCCGCTTAATCCTCATGTCCATCCAGGAGAAAACATTCCAGGGTGGATACACCAAGGATAGCGCACCAATCTAGAGCCAATTTTCAGCAATAAATTCACCTTGAATCCATGTTTTTGGACTGTGGGAGGAAAGTGGAGAACCCGGAGGAATCCTGCACAGACAAGGGGAGAACACGCAAATTCCAACGTGGAACGCAAAGGATGCCACTGGGGGGGCCCTGGTTTGCGGCGATGACCGAGAAGATAAGAACAGCACACATAAAGAATGGATGTCCAGACTGGGGATGAGACGATTCATCGGTTTCACAATTAATCACGATTAAAAATGTTACAAATAATTTAGAGCAACTTAAAGTCATTGTGATGTTTTTCAGAAGAAAAATATGTTTAGATTAAGGGACGCAGATTCCCGGTTCGAATCCCCATCTGGGTGGAGTTTCCATGTTCTCCCCGTGTCTGCGTGGGTTTCCTCCGGGTTCTCCGGTTTCCTCGCAGTCCAAAAACATGGATCAAGTCAATTGAATTCTCAAAATTGCCCCAAATAGAGAGTGTCTGTGTGTGTGAGTGTGTGCCCAGCGATGGATTGGCGCCTTGTCCTGGGTTTATCTTCCCAGCGCCCAAGACGTTCTCCCCTGGATGGGCATGGGGAACCTGGATGGGCATGGGGAACCATGGGGACCCTAATAGAGGATAAAGCGGGAGATAATGAATGAATGAATGAATAATATACTTATGTTTAGTTTGGCAGTTATTGCAAAATAATGGTAATAATTGTGTTTATTTCTTATTTCTTACAATAATGGTACCATCAGAATCTGTAATCATCTCTTCTCTATTCCAGAGTTGTGTGCGTTAAGGCAGGTGTGCACATTGCTGCCAATTGTTTAAAACCCACATCCAATATTGCCAATAAAATATAAATTCACCTAACTTCGCCCTGGAGTGCCATATATGGAAATAACTTACACTCTTAGTAGCAATTACACTAACAATTCTGAACACTGAGTTTATTGATGAATCAGAACAGTTATGATTATTCTCTTTAGCTTCTTAAACAGCATTAGCATTAGGGAGGAACCAAACTGGTGAGAAACCCAAGGTCACCTTTGTTTTCGGCTGTAAGGAGGACCAGGCCTCCCGCGGTAAACCCCAAACCAACTGCCGACTGTGAGGGTGAAGGTGATGATGCTCGCACCCCACTGGCATTAATGACGCAACCCTCAGGCATCGCTCTGAGGAGCGATGCCGTTTGAAGGACAAACGGCTCCCCCCAGTGTCGACATAGGCGGCGTGGCTTAGAACTAGATCGGTAAGCACCTTTACCTATTTTTTGTTTATTTGCCGTAGAGGTCGTGCACTCTTTTAAGTAAGTAAAAATACTTATTTTATTTCCTCTTACACACAGCAGATGTCACTTCACTTACCACGAGTAGTGACATCTGCTGTGTGTAAGAGGAAATACAATACTGTATTTTTAATTACTTAAAAGAGTGCACGACCTCTACGGCAAATAAACAAAAGAAACAAAAATACTGTACAATACTGTATTTTTGGTTCTATCTCACATATTGGGTCCTAAATACATACCTTTCCAGCATGCCGTGTCCTTTAACAAACAGCATAATGGATCATTGGTATGAACCGAGTGGTACGTTCATGTAGTGGTTAGTATGTTCTCCTCTCAGCCCTGGGGATCCAGGTTCGAATCCCAATCTGTTTCCATTCCAGGGAGTTTCCATGTACTCCCTGTGTCCTCGTGGCTTTCCTCTGGTTTTCTCCCACAGTCAAAAAACATGGATTCCAAGTAAATTGAATGCTCTAAATTGCCCCATACAGAGTGTGTTTGTGTGTGTGCCTGTGTGAGTGACTTGTGCCGATAGATTGGCGCCCTGGGGGGCATGGGAATGGGAAACCTCCGTGAAACTAGTAGAGGATTAAGCGGAAGATAATGGATGGTTGGATAGATGGATTGTGTTTGTGTGTGTGCCCAGCGATAGATTGGCACCCATCCCCTGGATGGACATGAGCATAATTCATAATGAATGAATGAATTTAAAAGTTGGGCAGTACAGTGGCGTAGTGGTTAGCATGTTCTCCTCTCAGTGCTGCGGATTCAGGTTCGAATCCATATCTGGTTGTGAGTTTTCATGTTCCCGTGTCAATCCATGTTTCCTTCAGGTTCTCCAGTTTCCTCCCACAGTCCAAAAACATGGACTCAAGGTAAATTGAATGCTCTAAATAGCTCCATATAGTGTGTGGCTGTCTGTGTGTCTGCGCTGAAACGTTCTCCCACCCCACCCCCCCTCCCACCGCCCCATGTTCAGGAGTAAACAAAAGATAATGAGATAGATTAATGCATGATTGAAGGGCATGAAGAGTGTTCTAGTTCTAACGGTTGTGTTTAAAACTTCCAAATGCCTACGGTGTAACATATTTTCACAAAACAGTTAAAAAAAACAACTGTTATATCTGCGTTTTAATGACCTCTTTAATAAATGTTTATTGAGTTATAAGTGCTCAGTTATATAAGTTATATAACCAAATACGTAGAATAATGCCATTTACTTCTGAATGCAACACATTAACCTGGTTCAGCGATACATTTCCGAATATATCTACAAAGTTCCTACAGTGAAACTTGAAGAACCTTTTTTCCTTTTGGTTATTTAAAAAGTTTATCAAACTGAGAAGAATAAAGTGCCAAAAAAAACTACTTACTCTCAGCCTGAAGAAAAAGCAGGAGAAGTCCGAGCGGCCACTTCACTGCCATCCCGAGTCCCAAAGCCCTCGCGGAGAGGTTTTTAATTCGTCAAATTCCGCCACTTTAGAACATTTTCGCGCTGACAGGAGATCACGGAGGATGGCGGAGCGGCGACGCCGCGGACTGAACGACCCGCTTAACCGCCTTAAATATGAACGCGGGGAACGCAGCGCGCGCGCTCTCCGGCACCTCAGGACCACCGCGGAGCGCGCCTACCCCGTACGCCTGCCGCCGCCTACCCCGTGCCCGCGCCTCCGTGAAACTCGAGGTGTCGACTGCAGGGATAGGACCCGCGCAGTGACCCACAAACTAGGTCAAAAAATAAGAAAAGTAAACACAAATAAAGAAAATGTACACGAATCTAATAAAATGGGCGGCACGGTGGCTTAGTGCTTAGCACGTTCACCTCTCAGCACTAGGGATTCCCGGTTGGAATCCCCATCTGGGTGGAGTTTCCATGTTCTCCCCGTGTCCGCGTGGGTTTCCTCCGGGTTCTCCGGTTTCCTCCCACAGTCCAGAAACATGGATCAAGTTAATTGAGTTCTCTAAATTGCCCCATATAGAGTGTGTGAGTGTGTGCCCAGCGATGGATTGGCGCCCTGTCCTGGGTGTATCTGCCCAGCGCCCGAGACGTTCTCCCCTGGATGGGCATGGGGAACCCCACCGTGACCCTAATAGAGGATAAAGCGGGAGATAATGAATGAATGAATGAATCTAATAAAATGATCTGATAAACTTACATTTAGTCATTTAGCAGACGCTTTTAATAACAAAATTAACAAAGCTTCTAACACTGTGTTAAACCTTGATAACTCCTTAATTGGACCCAGTTCATCTGTAAATCTCGATGTCATTATTGATTCAAATCTCTCCTTTATAAAGCACATTAGCAATATTACTAGAATTGCATTTTTTTCACCTTCGTAACTTCTCGAATCTGTGGAATATCTCCCTCCAAGATGCAGAAAAACTAATTCATGCTTTTATCACCTCAGGGTTAGATTATTGTAATTCACTTCAGACAGGATGTTCTAATAAATTAATTAATTCATTCGTTATCTCCCGCTTTATCCTCTATTAGGGTCGCGGTGGGATTCCCCATGCCCATCCAGGGGAGAGCATCTCGGGCGCTGGGCAGATAGACCCAGGACAGGGCGCCAATCCATCGCTGAGTACAGACTCACTCACACAGACACACTCTATATGGGGCAATTTTGGAGAATTCAATTGATTTGATCCATGTTTTTGGACTGTGGGAGGAAACCGGAGAACCCGGAGGAAACCCACGCAGACACGGGGAGAACATGGAAACTCCACCCAGATGGGGATTCGAACCGGGAATCCCTAGCGCTGAGAGGCGAACATGCTAACCACTAAGCCATAAATTATTACATAAATTACAACTTGTGCCAAATGCTGCAGCTACAGTTTTAACTAAAACCAGAAAGTTTGATCACATCAGTCCTGTGTTATCAACCTTGCACAGGCGACCAGTTAAGTTTTGTATTGAGTACAAAATTTTATTGATAACATAAAATTCTACATAATCAGGCTCCACAGTATCTGAGTGAGCTGATTCAATTGTATAAGCCAGCACATGAGATCAGATCTCAAGGTGCTGATTTAGCTCCTAGAATAAATAAAATTACTGCTGGTGAAGAGCGTTCTCCCACAAGGCTCCTCAACTTTGGAATAGCCCTCCAGTTACTGTTCGTGATTCTGAATCATTATTAATCTTTAAAAGTAAATTAAAAAAAACATTTATTTAATCTTGCGTTTAATTAATTTCCTGTAGAAATTAATTAAAAATTAATTTCCTGTAATTAATTTCCTGATAAAGGTGTAGATCTCAACCTTGGCTTTGTTGGGTAGGGTAATCTGCGATCAGTGTGTGCTGGTGTTTCACCTCTTCACCCACCTCATGATTAATGGGGTGTGTGGCGCTTAAATCATGCTGTTCCAGGGAGCCATCTCAACTATGTAGAGTCTGCAGTATCTGCCTCTTTTAGTTATGCTCTAACTGCTTTTCTTGTCTGTTTCTTTTGAGGTGTGGCCGGTTTCCTGAGGTGTAGTCAGATCTTCATCCATGGCTCTGCCGAAGCACTGCGGCTACGACGAATACTGGATGGAACCTGGATATTAATTGGACTGGTGGTCCTGCAGAACCCCCTTAATGGACTCACATATAGTTTTCCAGTTAGAGTTTTTCCATTTGTTAAATATAGTCACCCGATCTCGACACTATCTGTACATGGCTGTCCTACACTGTTGATGCTGCCCAGCCGCTCAAGGAGGATGAGTCCCCCACTGAGCTTTGGTTTCTTCCTTAAAATAACAACATAACAAAGACTTTCTGGCCACTGCCGCTTCGGCTTGCTCTTGGGGGTTTAAAGGCTTTTCATTCTGGAAAGCTGCTTTGTGACAATGTACTGTTGTAAACTGCACTATATAAATAAATCACTTGAATTTATGCATATTAATTCTATAACCTATATATACTACTATATGCATCTAATAACATACTAGTTTTATTCATTCTTCATTTATTCACTGTATGGGTCGCTGTATGGGTTCCCCATGTCCATCCTGGGGAGAATATGAGGTGCTGGGCAGATACACCCAGAACAGGGTGCCAATCTATCACTAGACACACACATACACACTATGTGGGGCAATTTAGAGCATATAATTTACCTTGAATATATGTTTTTGGACATGTGAGAGGAAACTGAAGAACCCGGAGGAAACCCATGCTGACATGAGGAGAACATGGAAACTCCACACACATCGGGATTCGAATCTGAATCTCCGAACGCTGAGAGGCAGAAGTGCTAACCACAAAGCCAGCATGCTGCCCACATACTATATATATTGTATATCTCACTTATGTATATCCATCCATCCATTATCTTGTGTTTATCCTCTATTAAATTCACGGGTGGTTCCCCATGCCCATCTAGGAGAGAACGTCTCGGGCGCTGGGCAGATACACCCAGGACAGGTTGCCAATCTATCGCTGGGCACACACTCACACAGACACACTCTATATGGGGCAATTTGGAAAATTCAATTGACTTGATCCATGTTTTTGGACTGTGGGAAGAAACCGGAGAACCCGGAGGAAACTCACGCAGACACGGGGAGAACATGAAAACTCCACCCAGATTGGGATTCAAACCGGGACTCTCTAGTGCTGAGAGGCGAACGTGCTAACCTGCTAAACACTTGCCTGATCATTATCCGATCCCAATTTTTTTTTTATCAGGTGTTTGTTGAAGAGATGTGTTTTGAGTGAGATAGTGATCACACTCTTCAAAATTGGCTTAGTCTATTTGAAATGGGAAAAATCTGATTCAAAGTGGTGTGACTTTGCAAAGTGCTCTCAAAAACTTTTCAAAAATTTAGCTACAAACACAGAACTCATCAATTGTAATCACACTTGCATTTTTGAATCCCAATATGGGTGGTGTTTTCATGTTTCCCCTGTTTCTGTTTCCTTCGGGTTCTCAGTTTCCTCCCACAGTCCAAAAACAAGGATTCAAGGTAAGTTGGCTGACCTAAATTGCCTCTATATAATGTGTGTGTGAGTGTGTCCAGCAATAGATCCTGGGTGTATCCTGGGTGCCCTGTCCTGAGTGTAACTGTCACAGTTTGACCCGCTACCAGAGGAAACGAGGGAAGTGTGGTTCGTAAAAATGAAACAAAAGTTAATTTCTCCTACGTTGTAGTGAAAGGGGAACACCCCCAACAACGAAAATATCCACAGTGTATAATATTATGGCAATGACGTCACCAGGCATCGCGGCTCTCATCCAAGCCGGTGAGGGAGTGGCAAAGAACGCTGCAGTGACGGAGGCGCCAGAGCCAGAATCCCCGAAGCCTCTGACGTCAAGAGGGAGTGAGTCAACAAGGTGAACGTAGGTCGACGAGGGACACACGCCGAAAGAACCTTGCAGCATGCAAACCAAAAAACTCTGCGCTGGGGAATCCGGGGCGGCGGCTTAAGAAGCCACTGCCACAGATGGGGCGCACCTGAACCTAATAATCAGGAGAGGGTGATCAGTGGTTAGTGGGATGAGCTGCAGGTTTCGAAGTGGGTGTGTGTGGAGCGATGAGTGGAGAAGCGCGACGTGTATGTGTATGAGTGACAGTATCTGTCCAGTGCATGAAACGTTCTCCCCGGTGAGCAAGGGAACCCCCCCCCCCCAACCGGGACAATTGTAGAGCACCAAGAGGAAACTAATTGATAGATGGAAGTTGATTTTAGTCATATCCAGTAGTAGGACATTTCTCATGTTCAGTGCTAAACATTTTTGCAATGCTGTGATAATATTACAAATCATTGCAAAAAGGTCAAGTAATGTTTACTGGCAGATCAGTTCACAGCCGAGTTTACTGAGAAAACAAACTGAAACTTATAGTGACAAATGTGCATCTTCTGAGTATTTACTTTTCAGATCAGCCCACTGAGCATTAGGTCTGCATGGGAATGGATGCTCTGGACTGTCGATCTTGTTGATACAGATATGTATCTAAAGTAAGGGAGGCTTTAGAGTGTGGAGAAAGGTTAGATTGTTTGTGCTTAACTTACTCTGTAAGAGGTTTAAATAAAAGTTGGGTAATAATACAAACATTTTCATCTTTAAAGTCATAACTGTAATATGAAATATGATTTTATAGTTCGTCTGTTTTTGGTTTTAGTTGGTACAAAGAAAACAACGACAAACAAATTCCAAGCTGTGTAAAATATCACATGAGATTTTAACAATATATCAACAATATTATACTCTTGGGTGAAAGAAATCAGTTCTGATGCTTTAAGGCCTCATCCAGAATATCATACTGCACACTACATAGTACAACTAATATGTCATATGCTGCAAAAATTCCCTGGATGATCTAATGCAGGGGCCACGTTCTGAGTGGGTGGTGGACAGCTTGTAAAAAATAAATACAGTGTATCGTATCCGGTGTTTGTCAGCCTCTTTGTTTTCGAGAGTTGCTTTGAATTTATGGCATGATCACCTGCCACAGACATGGCTTATTTCATTCATTAAGTGTCCCTTGAGTTTCCAGACTCACAATCCATCATCCAAAAATATGAGAGCAACATTAAGATTGCTGAAATCCATGATAAGTTTCATTGTGTATTAAACACAACATTTATTCTCTATAAAATTAGTTTGATATATATTTTAAATTCTTTAGAACAATTTAACTGGATTTAATTTGATTTAAATGGATATTACCCTTCTTTTTAAATTTGTGATGATGTTCAGAGAGATGGCGAGATGTTGAAGTGCAACTCTAACTCTTACTCTATAGCTTAAACCAGTTGAGGACCCCAGATCTAATTAACTAGACAGCTTTTTGAAGTTCTCTGTTTTTTCCTGATTTAACCAGAGCTGACGCAAGTGATCAAGCTCAAGGGAGAAAAATGTCAGAAAGCAGTTAGCAGTTGCCAAGTGGAAGTTACTAATATGGCAGAAGTCACATCAGAGGTTGCATTGCATACTGACTTATTTAAAAAGCCTTCCATGCCACCAGTTGAATGGTACCTACTTAAGCAAATTTGGCAACTACAGTTTGGTAGGTGCTTTAAGACGCAGATATCCTGCACTCGTGAAGGTGAGGCGGAGTCAAGAATGTGAGGGTAGTAACTGACGCACCTGCCTGGGGTTCTGGTCCGGTGTGCAGAGACAAAATAGGGGGCGTTTACCAGTCTGGTCTTTGAGGAGCTACATCAACTGTGTTAAGACACTAGGGGGAGCATCTGTTCTATCTGCTTGGAACAAGCATGGCCTGCTGGGTCCATCACTTAGGAGAGTGGATGCAGCTATGCCACTCTGAAATCATTGCATGAGCAGCAACCTGGGCGGCTTACTGCATTCTTACTTTTAGCAAATGGTTCCTGCGAGCAGAACCGAGTATTACTCGGATGGCCCATGACCCCAACAACCCCAACTCTACATTGGGGATCACGTTGTTCTTATCACAGAGTTTGCATAGGGATGTTTACCTCAGAGATTGTGCGCATCTTACAAAAGTCAGATGAGGGGGCACCGATTGCCCAGTCCTTGTCCACCCTAACTGCTTGGAACAAGAGAACTGCCTGTGGGGAGCAAGCGTGGCTATAGACCTCTGGGTTCGTTAGATGGAAAGCAACTTTACCCATGCTTTACTTTCAGTGGGAGAGCCAGCATAACCTATGGTGCAATGTGGAAAGTAGATAATGAACCATGGACACGCTGCTCAAGAGATTTCAATTGCATCACCAGAATTCTATCCACGGTGGTTTAGTGGTTAGCATGTTTGCCTCTCAGCACTAGGGATTCCCGGTTCGAATCCTATTCTGGGTGGAGTTTCCATGTTCTCCTTGTGTCCGCATGGCTTTCCTCCAGCCACTTCGGTTTCAGTTTCCTCCCTCAGTCCAAAAACATGGTTGAAGGTCAACTAAATTCTCAAAATTGCCACATATAGAGTGTGTTTGAGTGAGTGAGTGTACCCAGCGATAGATTGGCGCCCTGTCCTGGGTGTAATTTGCCCAGCGCCTAAAACGTTCTCCCCTGGATGGACATGGGGAACCCCATCACGACCCTAGTAGAGGATAAAGCAGAATATAATGGATAGATGGATCGATGGAATTCTGTCCAGATTCTGTCCAGTAATCGTCATTGCCGCTGTGATCTGGCAGTATCATTTATGAATCACTAATAATACCTCAAAGAATTGAAACAGTGCAGCATGTGACTGACCAAAGAAGCAGAAATAAAAGGGGCAGATACTGCAGGGTACTGTGTTGGGAGGGCTCCTCCTACTGTCATCATTACAGCACCACACTCTCTATTAATGATGAGGACCCAGAATAATATGGCAACCTTTGTTTAAGAGAAATTATAGTTGTTGTGGCAACTGCTGCTGAACCACAGAAGCACTTCACCAACTCCTTAATGCAGAGCCACAGAATCGACTCTGTAACATAGAACCACTGAACCACATCATTGACTCCATAAAGCAGAGCCACAGAACCACATTACTGACACACCATATAGTGTGTGTTTGTGTGTGTGTGTGTGTGTGTGTGTGTGTGTGTGTGAGTGAGTGTGAGGCCAGTGATAGATTGGTGCCCTGTCCTGGGTGTATCTGCCCAATGCCTTGAATCTTTCTTTCCTGGATGGACATAGGGAACCCCCCACGACCCTAGTAGACGATTAAGCAGAAGACAATAAATGAATGAATTCTAACTAGTCCACCATGCAGCAGTTGAGGTTTTACCTACAAACAAAAAGTTGTATTATATAAACATTGTTTAATTTTATCACAGACCAATGTTAAATATTACATTCTTGAAAAACAAAAATTTTAATCTTCATCTTCAATCTAACAACATTTATAAAATAGTCAGATGTACTGTCTCAGTATAGCACTATAACAGTGTGGAAAGAAGTTGATGATTTATTAATACTCAGTGTCCTATAGTAAAAGTCTTCAGCCCTGTAACTTCCAGCTTTGGGGTACTTCGTTGCATTTCTCTCTCCCTACTTCTCTCTCCCCCTCTCTCCATCTTGATTTAGTGGCTGCATTGCTGTATTCTACTGAGCTCTTTTAAATCTTTGATACTTTGTTCTGGTTTCTGGTAGTTTGTTTTAAAGCATCTTTACAGCACATCTGTGCTTTTCACTATTTAACATGCATGTTCTGGATTTTGGAACCAGAATCCCCAGTGAAAACAAAGCTTATTTTATTATCTCTTTATTCCATTTCCACTTCCTACTGATTTAGCTTGTTCATTCTAATCTGTTCAGTGCCATGTGATTTATATATCATGCCTTTCTGCATGTTTACGCTCCTTTAATATCATCCAAAATGAATTTAATAAAATCTGGCAAGTTTGATTATCCTGTTTAGTTCTTGTGAAACTCTGGATGCTTAATTCTACACCATTTGACGCTTATGCGTTGATTTTTTTCTCATTTTATTTTAATCTTACCATTTATCTAACCCTGCAGTTAAAAAAGCATGAATTTATTTAATTGGATCTTAAAATTACATTACACAATCTGATGCAGATGAATAATTTTTTTAAACTGGACCCTGGACAGTGACCCATTAGCGATCTTAGATCAGACATTGTCAGAGAGTACCAATGTCCTAGTCAATCAACCAATGAACTCTGTTAAAATACAGAATTTAAAATATCAGAAGGCACTTCTGCCAAATTGAGTCTTTAATGCAGCCAAATATAATGGTTAACTGTTAATTCATTTTTTATAAATTAACCAATTCACACACTACTTAATACACCATACATCATAGACTCCATTCCACAGACTCCACTGACTCCATAAAGCAAAACCACAGAACCGACTCAATAACCTAGAACCACAAAACCAACTACAGAACATACCACAGAACCACATCACCAATTCCATAACACAGAACCACATCACCGACTTTATAATACAGAACTACAGATGAGACTCTATAACACTGAAACCCAGAACCACATCACCGACTCAGAAACACAGAACTGATTCCAAATGATGCAGAACCACATCAATGACTCCATAACGCAAAACCACAGAACCAAATCCATAACGCAGAAACACAGAACTGATTGCATAAAACAGGTTCACAGAACCGATTCCATAATGCAGAACCACATAACCACATCATTGCCTCAATAACACAGAACCACAGAACCAACTCCATAATGCAGAGCTACAGAACCACATCACTGTCAGCATTACAACCCCACACACTCTACTAATGATCAGCTGAATGAATAATGTGGCCTTTATTTATGAGGGATTATAGTAGTTGTGGCAACTGCTGTTGCTCTGGGGCTAATAATATATATTGTTTATTTGTCTTCTGTTTGGAATCTAAACTACATTTTTGGAAAAATACCCAACAATTGTTAAATGTCTGATATTTTCGTTAAGTTCTCTAAGATGATGACAAAGCTGGACGAGGCTTATGATGTTCCTCTGTCGTTGGAACAGAGTCTGATTATGACAACAATTAAAAGAAACAGAGAAAACATCCAAACAATGAGAATTCACAAGGACGAACCATGAGAATGAGGTGATGCATCCTGTTCAGTGTGTATTTATGACATGCTGCTGTACAGAGCCCCCCCCCCCCCCCCCCCCCCCCCCCCCCCCCCCCCAGAGCCCCCCCCCCCCCCCCCCCCCCCCCCCCCCCCACACACACACACCCTGTTTTATAAGAGGTGATGAAGAGCCCAATTTTCTGAAAGCCGTTTGGATGGAATAAAGGAGCGAGGGCAGTGATAAGGTCCGGGTCTGAAGGAGCAAGTGTGTGTGATGGATCAGTGTGATATGGAGTGATTGGTCCTGATGTGATTTTCGACAATGTAAAATATGTTATAGTCAAGCTTGGATGTTAAAAAGAAAGGATCTTTCAGTTCCACAATCCAGCTGCTTATATATGATGTTCTCCTGGTTCTTTAAATCATCTATACCAGGGGTGCCCACACTTTTCTGGCCCGAGATCTAATTTTCCATTGAACAGGTCATCGAGATCTACCAGGGTCAATCTCTATTTTTTAGGCTTTTATATTGAAACCTGTTTACACATATCATGTTAGTATTGTTGAATCTGTTAGAATTGCTCTTTTATTAAACTCATTTCAGCAAATAGCACGGAGAAAACCTGATTTTAGTACACCCAAACACACAGTATACAGCACAAATGCAAAACAATCACTGTAACCCACATTTCCCCAAACAGAACATCCATCCATCCATCCATTATCTTCCACTTTATCCTCTATTAGGGTCACGGGGGGGTTACCCATTCCCACTGGGCAGATACACCCAGGACAGGGCGCCAATCTATCACTGGGCACACTCACACACACAAACACACTCTATATGGGGCAATTTGGAGAATTCAATTGACCTTGATCACACCAACCACCAACCACCACATGTCTACCACATCTTTATTCCTCTGGGTTCTCCAGTTACCTCCCTCAGTCCAAAAACATGGATTTAGAGCAGCCAATTTCCCTTGAATCCATGTTTTTGGACTTTGGGAGGAAACTGGATAACCCACACAGATATGGGGTGAACATGGAACAGTACAATTTTTTTGTCTTTATTAAGTGTATTACAGTACTTATTCATTCTTTCATTATCTTGCACTAAATTGTCTACTGGGGTCACGAGGGTGGGGGGTTCCCCATGCCCATCCAGGGGAGAATATTTAAGGTGCTATCACTCGGCACACACTATGTGGGGCAATTTAGATCATTTAATTTACCTTCAATCCATGTTTTTGGACTGTGGGTGGAAACCGGGGAACACCATTTGAACACCAAGGAAACCCACGCGTATTATGGTAATTCTTTATCTCTGTAAATTCTACTGTTTATGTAAAAATGTGCAGATTCAATTAAAACTCATAATAAATTTGTTACAGATCCTGTGGAACCCTCATAAAGTGTGGAAAACAAGAACACCCGCTTACACTTGGTCCTGCCACAGAACATCAGTCCTGGTGCACGCTGACAGGGGTTGGAACGGTTCTGACTCAGTCTGAGCCTCAGGGGCAAACGGCTCCCAGCAGAGTCCAGCGGAACCATGTAACTGTTCTCTGTTTCTGTCTGTCTGCATCTGTCTCGCTGTCACACTGACACAGAACCACAGAACAGACTCTATAACGCAGAACCACAGTAGCACATCACCAACTCCATAACGCAGAACCACAGAACCACAGAACAGAGTCCATAACGCAGAACCACAGAACCACATTACCAACTTCATAATGCAGAACCACAGAACAACAGAACCAAATCACAGACTCCATAACACAGAACCGAGTTGGTTTTGTGGTTCTTTGTTTATGTGTTATGGAGTTTGTTCTGTGATTCTGTCTTATGGAGTCGGTGAAGTGTTATGGCGTCAGTTCTGTGGTTCTGTGTTATGGAGTTGGTTCTGGGGTTCTGTGTTATGGAGTCGGTGATGTGGTTTTGCATTATGGAGTTGGTGATATGGTTCTGTGTTATGGAGTCACTTCTGTGGTTCTGTGTTATGGATGTGGTTTTGTTGTTTTGTGTTATGGAGTTGGTTCTGTGTTACGGAGTCAGTTCAAGCCTAGTTATTTTTTATGTTTTTTATTTCCCCGATACATATTTATTATATTGCCAAAAGTATTCAGTCACCCATCCTAATCCGAATTGAATTCAGGTGTCAGTCACTTCCATAATAACATATATAAGACCTTGCCTTTAAGTTCTTCTCTTAAGGTCTAAAAATCTCTGAATCACAGACTGATGGTAATTAGATTTTGTCTATGAATAATTGTCTGGTTCCTTTTATAGCTTTTCCCCCGGTTACACCACTTCCAGGCGTATGTTTTCTTTTTAAAGCATTTACCCAATTACATTTCAGCATAATTTGTTGCCAGTGTCAAATAATCTGCCTGAAGGCCTTTACTATCAGATATGCATAAAATAAGTGTCGATCAACATGCTGCTCAACCAATCAGATTTTGAGTTGGTAACACAAATGTGCTCTAGTAGGAGGACGTTAGGTCAGTGTATTCACAGCCTCTATAAATTAAAACTTTTGTCAGAAATAGGATGCAATAGAAATGACTTCTTAATGGAACTGATTACACTCTTTTTAAGGAATAATGGAGGATGGATTTTGTACAAATATTACGATGTTAATCAGGATTTTTGCTTAGTGTACTGTATATATTTTTTTACGAGAAAACAATTCTGACATTATTTTTGGTGATCTTTTATGTGCGGGTACACAAGTTTTTTATCAGCGATACAACAGCTCTTTATACTGCATTTATTCGTAAAAAGATATTTTGATAGCCCTAAAATAGTTATTGACAGATAGATTAATTCAGATTAATTCAGGAGCGATACTGAAGAGATAGGTGTGAAATTCACAGCCGGGCACTGGGTACTACAGAGCTTTGTCTTCATGAGAACATTAAATCAGCTCAGGAACAGGACTCCACATCACTTTTTCCTTCAGTTCTCAGTTTCGATCATTAGGTACATCATCATCTCAGCCCTTTCTCAAATACAGTTTTTGCTGACTCGGTTATAGAAGCTCTTCCTTGCATCAATAACTTCTCAACCCTTCACACTAACACTGCATCCAGTACATCCAGTACACCCAGCGCCCGAAACATTATCCCCTGGATGGGCATGGGGAAACCCCCCCCCCATCCTAGTAGAGGATTAAGCAAAAAATAATGAATGAATGAACTCCACCTTCTCCTCCTTCCAACACCTCTCTGTCAGCTGATGTCTTTGCAACATTTTTCACAGAGAAGTTTGAGGGAATCATCCCCCCCTTAATACCCCCCATTTCCACAACACTACATCTCACACCTCCAATCAAGATTTTTTTAAGTTTTTTTTTGTTTTGTTTTTTTTTTTTTCTTAGCAACCCAACTACTTCATACACTCCTCCCTCACATCTGCTACATTTTCAGTATTTCAGATTCAGTGTTTGATTAACCTCCAGCCAAAACAGACCTGTATCATGTTCACCCTTTCTGTCCAAAACACTTAAAAATTTAATATTAAAGCAATAAGGTACGAGAGGGAGTAATTGTGAATAAATCCCATAAAGGGGTGTTATTAGTGAGATGTAGTGTGATGAGGTATAATGAGGTATTAAGGTTTCTTGCACAAAATTACCTTTTGCAGTCCATCTGGCTCTATGTGTTTTTAGGAGCAGCTACATCCAAAGCTTACATCATCAAGCACAATACAAATCATTAGATGCAGAAGTGTTCTCTGGAGTGACGATTTTTTCTCTGTCCGACAATCCAATGTACGACTCTGTACGGGATCAATCTGTGCTACTGTTTCACCTCTTCACCCAGCTCATCATTAGAGGGTGTGGCACTGAAATAATTCTGTTCCAGGGAGCCCTCACAACTAAGTAGAGTCTGCAGTATCTGCCCCTTTTAGTTCTGCTGCTCTAGTAAATTATACCGGAGTCACATGCTGCACTGTGTCAATCAAACTCTGGTTATTACTTAAATGCTGTGATTTATTAGCTCTAACTGCTTTTCTTGTTTGTTTCTTTGGAGTTGTTGCCTCATTTCCTGGAGGTGTCTTCAGCACTTTATCTATGGCTGTGCCGAAGCACTGCAGCTACGACAATTACTGAATGAAACCTGGATTGTAAAGGACTGGCAGTCCTGCAGGACACACTCAATGGACCTATAGAGATTTCTAATTGTTAAATATGGATACCTGATCATCACACAATCTGTACATTAGTGCTTTAGACTATTGATGAACTTGACTGGTCTTAACCCGATAGAACATCTTTGGGATGAATTAGAGCGGAGAATGAGAGCCAGGGCTTCTCGTCCAACATCAATGTTTGACCTCACAAATGCACTTCTGGAGGAATGGTCCAAAATTCCCATAAACACACTCCTAAACCTTGTGGTCAGCCTTCCCAAAAGAGTTGAAGATGTTCTAGCAAAGGGTGAATACACCCATATTGAACCCAATGGATTAGGAATGGGATGTCACTTAAGCTCATATGTGAGTCAAGGCAGGTGAGCAAATACTTTTGGCAATATAGTGTACATCCATAAACATGGATAAGCGAATTTGGGGTGACTGGTTTGCACTGGTCTGAGTCCTGACTACCTGTACAACATCTTTGGGGAAGAATTACAGTAGAGTAGAGACTGTGAGCCAACATCAATTTCTGACCTCGTGAATGCACTTCAGAAAGAATCATCCCATAAAATCCCATTCATCCTTAACAAAAACTGCATTATATTAATTTATACGAATTAAAAATGGAACATTACTCATGTTCATATTCATGCGATCGGGGCCAAGTGAATACTTTTGGTGATACAATGTCAGTAGGTGAGTGAGGACAACCAAGACATCTTGCATAATGGACCGTCAGAAAGTTGTCTGTCCAGCCAGCGCAGCAGGCAAGGACGTTTAGGATGAGAAAAGAAGCTTATGTCACTGATGAAGCCCAGGAGGCCCAACAGACCGATAAAAGACGGCTGGCAGTGATGGAGATGACTAAAGACAGACGGGATAACATCTCCCTGTAGCCCTGTCACAGCACATTACATTAGCACTGCTGATGATGTGAATATGGTTTTTAAATCGAATCAGAGAGATCGAATTAGTGGCTTCCAAATATCACTTGTGCAGCATTCTTACCTCCAGCAATAATTTATTTAATGACATTGTTTTTTTGGAAACATCCTTAAGTTAAATTAAAACAAAAAAAAGAACTGTTACAGACCGATGACTTTCACTCTGGATTTCATTTAAATAAAATAAACAGAGTTTTATTCTGAAAGAGGTTGGCATGGGGCATAGTGGTTAGTAGTTCTCCTCTGAGCGCTGGGGATCCAGGTTCAAATCCCGATCCTGGGGGAGTTTCCATGTTCTCTTCGTGTCCGTGCGGGTTTCCTCTGGGTTCTCCGGTTTCCTCACACAGTCCAAAAACATGGATTCAAATTAAATCCAATGCTCTAAATTGCCCCATACGATGTGTGTGTGTGTGTGTGTCTGAGTGTGCCCAGGACAGGGCACACTCACTCACCCACTCAGTGAGTAAGTGAGTGAGAGAGTGTGCACTGTCCTGGGTGTATCGGCCCAGCCCCTGAAACGTTCCTCCTTATATGGATTAAGTGAAAGATGATTAATGAATGAATTAATGTATTTTAAAAGACAATTATATATGAACAATAAGATGAACTGAAGATTTATAATAAAGATGTGCATTAGAACCTTGAAAATGTTTAAAGTATTTCAAATTGAGATAATAATATATTGAGTGTCATGGTGGCTTAGTGGTTAGCATGTTCTCCTCTCAGCAATGGGGATCCACGTTCGAATCCTGATTTGGATGGAGTTTCCATGTTCTCCCCATGTCCATGTGGGTTTCCTCCAGTTCTCTGGTTTCCTCCCATAGTCCAAAAATATGGATTCAAGATGAATTGTCAGCTCCAGTCCATAGTATAGGATTGCACTTAAGATGATGGCCGGATAATAAGGTTCATCAGAATTCGGTTATGTTCCCAGCTGTTAAACCATCTTTCAGAGCTTCCGCATATCAGTAAGGAAAACCTGATATGCCTTCCTATGGGCGGTCACATCAGTGTAGCGTCAGTTTTAGCTGAGGTATGTATTTTTCCTCCGACCATTCTGGCAGTCGTGCTTAGTGGGGTGGAGCTTTGGCAGTGTGCAGGGTGTGGCTACTATGTGTAGCACTGTTAGCTACAACACATCCCACTAAATGCCATAAAATTTGCTTAATGCCACTCTTGTATTTTTGGAAAATTTCCTTCTTTAACTCATTCTCTAAGTCTGGGATTTTTTACATTTATTTTACCATTTAAAATACCATTTTAAAATGGTACCTTTAAAAAGGTACAGTGTAAATAAATGTCTTTATTTTTAACAAGCTGTCCACAACCCACTCAGAACACGACCCACCAACTGAGAAGCTCTGAGTTAGATGAAAACAATACATTCAGAAATAAGTAGTGAACATAAATAATGTGATTTCAATTATAACTGTTGTTACGGCGGGGCGCGCTGCCCGGAAAATGGCGGTGCAGCGCGGCGTGGTGGAGAATCACAGAGCCAGGAGACCAGGTAAACAAACACAAAAACGCTCTTTTAATGGCTGATCGCGGAAACGCCGCTAGAACGAGCCGAGAGCTCAATACACCTAGAAGAATCGGTGCAGCGGGAACGCCGCTGCGGACACGATGGCACGTACCGAGAATACGTGGAGACAAACGCAACCGCGGAAAAGCCGCAGGAAGCCGAACGAACATTAAACTAAACCACCATACGAACACCCGACGTGACGATATACATACACCATGTATATCCACACACAGAGACAATGCTGACCTACTGGCAGCTCAGCCGAGATTCCTTAAATCCTGCCAGTCGGTCGCCCGTGATTAGGTAGGGCCCAATCCCTGCTCAAGGGGGTGGGTCCTACCTACGGAAGCCCGACACGGCCGAAACCCGAACCACGGGAGGCAGGTGGGAGGGGCCCAACCCTCCCAACCTGACAACTGTCATATTTTTGCATCATATTACGGTTTAGAAGTTTGCCGCTGCGAAAATCAGATTGAACACATCAGCAAACAATGTAGTTCCGAATCAAATGTATATGGTCTGAGCTACTGTGGTACTAACAAAGTATGGTTTGTTGCTGCTTTTTTGTAGTTCAGATGTTAGTTAGTTTAACAATGCATCATTCCATGTTAGTTCAAAGCTAATCTCTGTCGTTATCTCTTGTCTAAAACCAATCGGCTTGTGACTTCCTGTTGTCTTTAAGAGCCTTGTGCAGGGTGTGAGACAGAATCCCTGCGAAAGCATTAAATACACATCAACGGCAAACTCCATGTATAATAACATTAATAAATCAACTCTTGCAGGGTGGAGGTGCACTGCCCTCACATAGAGAAAAAAAAGAAGAGAATATTTATAATCAAAGAGATCAGCATCGATTACACATGGTTCTGGATGGGAGGAACACATAACGGGAGGTGTGTGGGGAACATCAATCACATTCTGAGTGGCGTGGCACAGTCAATGGACAGCTGGAGAGAGAGTATTTTATTAATCATGTGGAGAAGTCTCTGTCTCTGTGGTGTTTCAGCTACAAATGCTCTCCTCTGTGACATCAGCGCTAACCTCTAAAGGGGCAAATCGGGGGGAATTAAGGCAGAGTGAACCACTCACTGGGTCTCTCTCAGGGTCTTTGTCTGCTGATGCGTGGGGACAAGTTGGGGAAAAAGACTGTAAGGAGGTCGAAGACAAGTTGAAAACTTTCCTGCAGTGGGGTTCGTAGGGTGAAGGTTTAAATGATTCAAGAAATCCGATCTAAATTGTAGAGTGAAACCAGAGAACCCAAGAAATTGTGGTAATGTGTTCTGAGATTAAACAAATCCATATCCACTCTGATATTGAGGAAAACAAAAAGTTGGATTGGATGTGCTGAGGATAAAATCGTGAGAAAGACCTTCACCGATCATCTGAGATAACATGGGGGGTGCATTAACCAGTTCGATGTAAATGGGAGGTGTCAGGAATCTGGAGCAGTGTGGAGACAAAGCTGAAAACATGTGTAATATGTAAATGAAATTTCGGAGTCAAGGCAACAGGACAGTTCAGCAAACTCACTTTGTCTGTTTTAACTGTCCGTGTGTGTGAGGGAGCTCAGGCTTCAGTTACTGAATCAGTATCAGTTTTATATAGATACCTAAATTTATGCATCCGAATGACTTTGAAACATTACAAAAGTCCAGAGATTTTAACACTTTCCAGAACTTTCCAGAAGTCCAGAGATTTTAACAGCTTCATCCAAAACCACGCCCTTCAAAGATCTCATTCAAAAACGGCTTTAAATCGAATGTCCTGAATTGGGACTCACCTCTTAATCACCATATTACTTTATTCAATCCAGTTGTTGGAGATGAAATCACGCAGTTGTTCGTGCCTTTGCACCTCTTAGAAAACTGTTGGAGGAAAGCCTCTTCCTGTATGACCACCAGCCACTCCCTTCAAAGATCTCGTTTTAAAATCAAATGTTTCCACAGAATTGGGACTCACTTTTTAATCACCAAATAATTGTATTTAGTCCCGTTGTAAGAGACTACTGGTGCACTTGTAAGTCTGAGGAAATGGTTTCCTGTTCCAGCATGATGATGTTCCTCAGAGAATCAGGGCAGATCTGTAAATCCATGGTTGGGTGAGTTCTTTGTGGAGGAACCTCGATCTGAACCTCATCAAACTGAACTGAGATCAGCATTTGACCTCATAAATCCAGATGGAGATGACCAGCTGAGACTGTGGTGTCATAAAGTCCTTTCTACATGTAACGTGCAGGTGTATTGGTAATTGGTACCAAGCAGATCTTGGTAACTTGGTAACAGCAGATCTCCTGGGTTTGAGGTTAAGGTACACTTGGAGCCTTATGGGTGGAATTTATATGTTCTTCCCACACCTCCTTTTTTCTTTTTTGTCTCTTGTGGGGTTGTGCAGCTGGCTGCTACATGTCTTTATTATTCTTCATCCAATTTGTTCTCATCTCTTAAAACAATAGATAAAATGGGTGAGGCTTAAGCTCTACAATTAGCCTGCCACTGACACAAGCTCCACCCACTCATATGCAGAAACTAACTCCCTACACTGCAGGTGGATAAGATCGTTCTTTCAGGTTGGATGTTTTTTCTGGAAACATCTTTTCCACTACAAGGTCATGCACATCCATTTGATTCTGCCCACTTTACAGACTCTGCATTGGCAATATATAATAAAAGTCTTGTTTGTGCAGAATTGGTACTTGGTCGAAATCTCCTTATTTGCTTTAAAAGGAAACCAGTTATAACTGGAGAGGTACATTTCCTGAAGAAAATGCAAGTGTGATTGCCGTGTGGCCGTAGGATACACAGTGCATACGTATATCAAAGCAATACTGTCAACAAGGTAAAAAAAATGGGCGTGGTCAGGTAATAGGGTGTCTATAAGCCATGGATGGGACAGTTTAGAACTGAAATGGCATTGATATTGCAAACTATTTAAAAATGTTGCAAGTAAATTAGACAAAAAAAATGGGTGTGGCCAAGTAAGCTAGGACATGTATATAGTATATATACACATATCACAAGCCTGTGTTACCTCACTAGGACAGATGATTCAGAGTTGGAACGGTGTTAACATCTCAAACTGTAGACAAATTAATGTAAGCGAATAGGAACAAAAATGGGCACAACCAGGTTTATGGGGGTGCACAATCAGTCCTTAGGTGGTCGAGGTTTCTGCAAATCACTCTGGACGTAGTGAGTTTTGTGTTTGTAGCTCCGCAACTTTGAATATTAGATTTTTCCCATAGAAAATGAACTAAGCCAAATATGAAGAGTGATCAGGTGTGAACAGAGAGTGTGATCCTTCTGCAAAGACCGGTCTGGCTGCAGCCGTCGAAATTCAGAGAATTTCGTTTTTGTAGCTTAAAAATTGGCGAGTCACAAGAGTAATAACCGTAATGCAAAGTGAATGGGAATTTTGGCTTGGAAAAACAGGAATATGTCAGGAACGGCTCAAAAATTGGCCAAGTTACAGGAGTGAAAATATCACTGTAATGCAAAGTAAATTTTGGCTCGGAAAAAAAGGAATATCCTGGGAACACTTCGACTGATTCCATAGCTGTATAAAACCATTCATCTCATAAATTAACTGGATTTGTCCTGCAAAACCAGCATCGATAACTCAAAAATTGTGGACGGAGAAACGGAGACAAAAACTGTGGAATAACAAAGTTTAATGGAACCAATCCGGTGTTCAGTAGAGAACCCAAGTCCTGTTGTCATGTTGAAGTATAAAGGATCTAGGAGGGTTTGTGCACTCGGATAAATCAGATCAGATTAAATCCTTAAACTCACACACACACTGTCGTAAACCACCAGGTTCTTTACTATTTCTTTGCCATTGAAATCAGTCCCAGAATGCATTTGTCTCTAATGCTGTGGAACTGAAGATAGACTATATGAGGCAAATATTAGAAAACCCCTGTGTCACACCATCGCCCAGAGTCAAAGTAGGTCAACCCCTACCTGCCTTGTCGCGTTTACACATGCAGACAGGCCATGTTCTATGCCAACGGTGCGCACCAGAGGGCAAAAGAGAGTTAAGACACGGGATAGAGGGGGCATCATGCCTATTCTGCACCAGAACAGCCAAGTGCACGAACAGCTCGGAGTCAAAAGCCGGACCAGATTCGTCATCCTTATCCTCCTCCTCATCCTCACATGGTCCAAATGAAAATGTAGCAGAATATCCTGAAGCCATGCATAAAGCGTGCGTCCCTCCCGTTCTCTCTAATGACTGAAATCGTCTGCTGAAGTTAACAAGCCGTAAATAAATCAAATATGGATGAGAATTCACGCAGCGTGCTTAAATCTGAACAATATTTCAGTTTGCTTTGAGGAGAGTTATGTAAGAGGGAGCTGTGTGTGTATGCAATCTGAGGTACAACTGAGATACCGCTACAATACTGTGGCGATACCGCAGAGATACCAGTACGATACTGTAGAGACGCCACTGGGATACGGCTGAGACAAAGCTGCGATACTGCTGAGATATAGTGGAGACACCACTGCGATACTGCGACAATTCCACTGAGATACCGCTGAGACATAGCTGCGAAACTGTTGAGATACAGCTGAGATACAACTACGATACTGCGACAATACCACTGAGATACTGCTTAGACACTGCTGAGATGCCGCTGTTTATACTGTTGTAATGTTTTTTATCAGTTTAGTTTAGTTATCATTATAGCTGTGGACATGGAATCTACCTCCGTTGCTGCGTGTAGGACTGCGTGTTTACATCAGAAAATAGCTGCTAGCACTCTGAACAGAGGGACGCGCTGACACGAGGTCACTGAGGAGCTACAAAGACCCGACCGGCTGTGTGGATGTGCGGTTATTTGCACATTAAGGATTTCTGCATCTTTTTAGAATAAATGAAACAATAAAGAAATCTGATCTTATAGCTGAATATCAAACCCGTTACAATAGCTCCATCTGCAGGTCACAACAAAGAAAACACATTTTCTCTGTCTGTCGTGTCTGTCTTCATAAGGAACACTTACAGATGTATAGTTTCAGTTGTAGGGGTTCATACCCCCTGCAGTTGGAGGGGCAGTTTTATGATATACATTCTACACTTTGATTTTATCTGTCATGGTGGAGGCAGAACCCTCCTCGCCACCTCCATCTCCACCTGCTGTTCCACATCGTTTATCTTCAATGGACAGATTCTGAGGCTGACGTTCAAAAGAAAACCTGTGAGGGGACATTTAAAAGTAACGGCTGGGTTCAAAGCAGGTCATTCCTTTCAATGCTAAATGTTCTAAGCAGGTCATTCCTTTCAATGCTGAATGTTACGTTAAAAAAAACATTTTCAGGTTCCTCTGGACCGAGGGTTTAATGATATTCCTTCTCTCTGGATTAATCCGCTCTTCCTGGTTTACAGATGACTCCTGACAGGACATCCAGCGTCCTGATTAAGTCATTATGACCTACTTCAGCCCCCGCCTGTGTCTGATGCTCGGCGACGTTCAGGACAGCCGGAGGAGACTCGTCGGCATTTGGAACAGCCGGAAGACCTTACTCTTACTGCCATACCACACCTCGATGAAAAAATCGCAGAACATGCTGCAATGGCTCAGGATCGGTCCTTTCTTTAAAAGGTTCTGAAAACAGATGGAGGCTCCGTAGTTCTCAATAATTCATGGATAAAAAGCCTTTCTGGCAAAAATACAGCTGAGCGGTTCTGTTGGAATGAAAGCATGTTTCTCACATGGCAGCACGACAGAACCCATTTACTACAAACGGAAGAGTTGGGCCTTTAGTTAGAACTCGACCTGAATGAATACCTTTAAACCAAACTGACCATCAGCATGGAACTGAACAGCTCTCTGAATAATCCCTCTGAAACAGAGAGAGAGAGAGCAGGACAGAGAGAGAGAGTGAGATAGTGTAAGACACTGGGACAGAGAGTGAAAGAGAGAGAGTAAGACAGAGTGAAACACTGAGACAGAGGAAGACCCTGAAACACAGTGAGAGAGAGTGAGACTGTCACAGGTGCCTGTGGCACCTGTCCCTCGTTTGGTCCTTAATTGTTTCAGTTGGGTGATTGGTTTGTTTTTTGCACGTGTTCAGTTGCTTTTGTATTTATTCTTAGTTTTCCATCTCTTCGGCGCACGTCTTTGTTTGTGGTTTTGTATACCCAATGTTATTGTGTTCGTTCTGTTCCCCCCTTTTCGTTGGTGTCCCATCACCAATTTTTATTAAATTCTACTTTTGGATTTTATCCCGGTGTCTCTCTCTCCTTCCGCGTACAACCACGTTTGCGGCGCTGCGCATTGTCTCCGCGTGGGTCGCACTCGTGGGAGTGCTTTCCGTGGACCGGCGCACGCTTTATTCCCCACGTGGTCGGTACCCGGGGAGCGCTCACTAGACACGAGCGGTTGTACGCAACAACTCCGCGTAGCCGCCCTCTCCCGGGGGAAATACGGACAGTGGTAACAGAGACACTGAGACAGAGGAAGACACTGAAACACAGTGAGAGGGAGTGAGACATTGAGACAGAGGAAGACACTGAAACACAGTAAGAGAGATAGAGAGAGTCTTTTTTTTTACTTTTTACGACACTTTATTTTACCATTTATAAATTATAGTTCAGATACAAATTTTTGTATCATCATCCTTGAGCACACTGCTTCCCCGCAACACTATACTGATTTACAGTTGTGATCAAATTTATTCAACCCCCAATGCTGCGAAGGGTTTTATGGAATTCAGTGCACATTTGTAATTGTGTTCATAATGAAATCTTACAAGGACTTGTTAAAGAACTAAATGCAACTAAGATAGCATCAATTGTTTTTGTCATAAAGTATTAAATGGCCTTTTTGTGATTTCTTCATTGACACAATTATTCAACCCCTTTACAACTACCACTCATAAGAACAGAGGTTCATTCCAGTGTTTTCAATCAGGTATTGAAAAGACCTGTGGATGTCAACGAGCAGCAATCAAGCATGATAAGCACCAATTAGGCAGATTTAAAAGGACTGTGTGATACTCAGCTCCTTCTAGACATCTACTGGTGTGTTTACAAGCATGGTGAAGGCAAGAGAATGGTCCCAGAAGACAAGAGAAGAGGTTATTGCTCTTCACAAGAATGGCAATGGATATAAAAAGATTGCGAAGTTGTTAAATATTCCAAGAGACACTATCGGAAGTATCATTCGCAAGTTCAAGTTAAAGGGCACAGTGGAAACGTTACCTGGTCGTGGCAGAAAGAAGATCGTGACCGCGACTGCTGTGCGCTACCTGAAGCGTAATGTGGAGCAAAATCCCCGCGTGACTGCTAAGGAACTGAAAAAAGACCTGTCAGATGTGGGCACTGAAGCTTCAGCTCAGACAATAAGGCGCGCACTGCATAACGAAGACCTCCATGCCAGAACTCCCAGGCGCACCCCCTTGCTGACTCCAAAGAACAAGAAAAGTCGACTGCAGTATGCCAAAAGTCATGTGGACAAGCCACAAAGGTTTTGGGACAGTGTACTGTGGTCAGATGAAACTAAATTAGAACTGTTTGGGACAATGGACCAGCGCTATGTTTGGAGGAGGAAGAACCAGGCTTATGAACAAAAGAACACCTTGCCTACTGTGAAGCATGGCGTGGGGTCAATTATGCTTTGGGGCTGTTTTGCTTCTAATGGTACAGGAAAGCTTCAACGTGTGCAGGGTACCATGAATTCCCTTCAGTACCAGGAGATCTTGGAGGAAAATGTGATGGAGTCAGTCACAAACCTGCGGCTTGGGAGACGTTGGACCTTCCAACAGGACAATGATCCGAAGCACACATCCAAGTCCACTAGAGCATGGTTGAACATGAAAGGCTGGAACATTCTAGAGTGGCCATCGCAATCACCAGACTTAAATCCAATTGAGAACCTCTGGTGGGACCTAAAGAAGGCAGTTGTAGTGCGCAAGCCTAAGAATGTGACTGAACTGGAGGCTTTTGCCCATGAAGAATGGGCTAAGATACCCATAGGTCGCTGCAAGACACTTGTGTCAAGCTATGCTTCACGCTTGAAAGCTGTCATAACTGGAAAAGGATGTTGTACTAAGTACTAAAAAATAATGTCACTAGGGGGTTGAATAAAACTGATAATGATGTGAGCACAGTAAAGACATTTGTGGTTATTCCATCATAAATATTATGTTATATTTGTCTAATTTATAAGTGCCTCTTTGATATAATTGTAAATAAGATGACTGAAATGATCCAAATCAATGTCAAACTGGCCAAAACACTTTATTTCAGTGGGGGTTGAATAAATTTGATCACAACTGTAAAAGTGTCTAAATCATTCATACATTTATAAAACTTAAAATCAATTAAAATTCAAGATTCGACCAGTCGGCAGAAAATCTTCATCACTTTAGAATCTGTTGCTTGTGCAGCTTTGTTTTTTTTTAAATACTTAAAATCTTGGATAAAAACCTGTGTTGTAAAAATCTCAGTAAGAGCATTTAAAACAGCACTTAAAATTATAAATAACGGATGTAGTCTAAAACAGTTTAAAAACGTGTGAAACACCATTTCTCTCTGGTGACAGAAAGGACACTGGTCATTAATATCTAGGTTTAAAACAGAAATAAAAGCATTTACCGCAATAATACCGTGAAGGATCCTCCACTGGAGATCCCCCACCCGCTTGGTTAACAGTGGTTTGTACAGTGCTCTCCACTCTGGTCTTAGGTCATTACCAATGCCTAAGATTTCTCTCCATGGTGTATCAGCTCTGTTCTTGAGTTTTTTTTTAGTAAGCACAAGTACATTGGCTCTATAGAGGAGTTTCCCCATGGCTGAGCTCAGGTCCATGCCTTGTTCCTTATCGTAGTCCAGTAGAGGCCCCTAGCAGCCCTCCAGTTTGGGGGTGATGGTGGTGTTGGGAAAACGATGCTCCCCTACTGGACTGGCTCCCTCTGTAGCACAGCTCAGAAGTAGCATCCTTTCTCTGGAGGTGAGTGCTGACCTCCACCGTTTTAGGAGCTGAGCGACAATACGTATACAGTAGACCTCACCCCCATCCATGCAGCCAGGTCCTCCGCCCGATCCAGAAGCATTCAATCGGTGGCGCAGGGTGTAGATTCTGGAGGAGATCAGCATGATGTGCAACAAAGGGCAGGCTTTGATGTCTAGTTGGGATCTGAAGATGAGGGGTTCCTCCAAGAGCCAGTGGCAGATCACCTTTAAAAGTCATGTTATAAAATCCTAAAATCTTAAAAAAGCCACGATAAAAAACAGACAAGCTGATGATGTTCAGAGCGTTAATGTTCTGTCCAGACCCAGTCTGACAAGGTTCTGTCCAGACCCAGTCCACTAATGGTTTGTAGGATCCCACTGCCCTCTATACAAGATCCTTGGGGCCAAAGCGGAGTCTTTGCAGATACTGCAGTCTGAAAGCAGCGGTCCAGCTGTCCTGGTGAACCAAACTGCTTGTCCTTCATCCTCTTTTGGCAGGTAGAGGACAGCCTGAGGAATCCAGTGCAGTCGGTCCCAGAAAAAATCAAAAAGCATTGCCTGTATCATGGTTAAAAGGTTAGGTGGGGGATCCACACACATTAATTTATTCCATAAAACAGAGGCAGCGAGGTTGTTTATGACTAGTACCCGTCCCCGGTACAACATCTGAGGTATTAGCCATGTCCATCTTTTTAAACGTCCTTTTATTTTTTCTATAATGTTCTCCCAGTTCTTTTGTACACACTCGCTGCCTCTTAAGTGTACCCCCAGATATTTAAAACCTCCAGTCCATTACAAACTCCATGACAGTACAGTATATCAGGAAATGTAGGTCCCCCACCGTTCCAGTCCCCGATTAAAACTGCCTCACTTTTGGTCCATTTCACTTTGGCATATGATAAAAGGCTATAATTCTTTAAAGCATCAGTTAAAATGTTCACATCATTCTGTGAGTTTAAAAACACCACCAGGTCATCTGCATATGCTGACACACACAATGTTGCATTGGTTTGTAGAATCCGAAGACCAAAATGTAAAATCTCAAAATGTAGAGGAGGGGATCAATAGCTAAAGCATATAACATCCCGGACAGCGCACAACCCTGTCTTATACCGCGCTGTACTTTAAAAGGAGCTAACTTTCAGTACACTCTCAATGTCACTGTACAGCACCTTTATCATATTAATAAAACCAGGGTTAAAAGGCCTCCAGAACCTTCCACATGTACTCGTGTTCAACTCTGTCAAATGCTTTTTCCTGGTCTAAGAACATGAGCCCAGTTTATAAATGCAGAAATCTGGAGAGCTCTAAAACATCCCGGATTAAAAATATGTTATCAAAAATGGACCTACCAGGAACACAGTACATCTGGTCAATGCGAACTATCTGCTCCATCACCTTCCTCAGTCTCGAGGCTAACGTTTTTGAGAGCAGCTTGCAGTCTGTGCACAGTAATGACACGGGGTGCCAGGTCTTCAGCTCGGTCAGGTCTCCCTTCTTTGGCAGCAGTATGAGGACAGCTCTCTGGCTGCTCACAGTGAGCTTTCCTTCCCTTACACTTTCTTTCAGGACATCCAGCACGTCCTCACCCAACTCTGGCCAGAAAACTTTGTAAAATTCAACATCAATGCCTGGAGAAAGCCCCTCTCTGTGTCCTGTCCCTCGACCCACTCACTCTCATACAGCTTCGAGAAGAAGCTGATTGTCTCCTGGCGTATCTCAGAAGGCTCAGAGACGAGATCCCCTGATTCATTTCGCATGGCATGCATAAACCTTTTCTGTCCATTTTTACACTTAGAAGGAGCATCTAATTCATTCACGTTTTGAAAACGTGAGCGAAGCAGCGCCCCCTGTGCTGTGACACCCAGCAGGTCATTAAAGGAGATCTTTTTTTGTTTTAAGAGCGTTGATGTGTATTTGATCTCCTGTGGTCTCTGCTAGAGTCTGGAGTTTAGTGATATCAGACTCTAGCTCTTTTAGAGACCTGGTTATTTCTCTAGTGACATTTTGAGTCACTGCTGGCAGAACATTTTAATCTGTATCTTTGCAATGTCCCACCACTGCTCTGACGATTTAAAAGATGACTTCTGAATCTTAAAAACCATCCAAAAATAAAAAATAAAACACTCTTTAAAATGAACATCATGGGTGTTTGAGCTCACATATACAACATAATTAAAACCATCTATTTTAAATTTTATGGACAGTTCGAGCTCCTCCCTGTCTTTCAACACCATGTAGACTACTCTCCTGTATGAGATCATGTGCTTCTTTTTTGGACTAATAATGAACTTTTTTACCAGGGACACGACTTTTACAAACTGGAAGAGTTCCTGGATAATCAGTTCGTTTTTCAGAAACGGGGGTACGTTGGACAGGATGATCTTTTTCGATGGGGTACTTAGGGGTAGAACTGGAGTCAGTTGTCCTTTTAAAACAATTCCCTTTTGAATTAGATCGTTCACGATTTTGACCAGGTTTTTGCGAAAATAACTACTGATCGATTCACCCGGGACGCCACTAGCAGATTGCCGTGTCCCACCACCTCCTCCACCCCCACCCTGCAATCCACCTTAACTGCATGTTGACGGGTGAGTCCTTCATACACGGTGTCGCTGTATGGAGCCGCCATACCTCAGCCCACATGCTGAAAGCAGACACACCACAGCTTCAAATACGCCTTACTACACTTCTCACACACTAAAACACATTAACAAACACACACTCACAACGAAAACCGCTTTTGAGTACCGCTCAATGCCGCGCATGCGCAGAGACAGAGAGAGAGAGAGTGAGATACTTAGACACAAAGTGAGAGAGAGAGACTGAGACAGAGTGAGACAGAGGGAGACACTGAGACAGAGGTAGACACTGAGACAAAGTGAGAGTGAGCAGTGAGTGACAGAGTGAGACACAGGGAGGGAGAGTGTGACAGTGGGAGAGAGTGAGACAGTGAGAGACGGTGTGAGACAGAGTTAAACAGTGTGAGACAGAAGGATAGAGAGTGAGAGACAGTGAGAGATTTAATCATCAAATGTCTTTAAATCACTGTATTTCCACAGTAGAAGTGCAGTAAGAACAGGAGTGCTTAGAACAGAGTTCCTTCCAGAGTTCCGAGGAGTGAGACAAGGCTGTAGCCTGAGACAAACTCTGTTTAATATTTACATTAATTACCTGACTGAAAAGTTCCATCATTTCGGAGAACATCCCTGATTTTTCTATAGACGACTCCACAACGATGACCTCATTCTGCTCTCAACTACACGAGAGGGTCTACAAAGTTTAGAATTACTGTGAATTCTGTGAAAATTGGTCTTGTAAACCATTCATTCATTCATTCATTCATTCATTATCTTCCGCTTTATCCTATATTAGGGTCGCGGTGGGGTTCCCCATGCCCATCCAGGGGAGAATGTTTCGGGCACTGGGCAGACACACCCAGGACAGGGCACCAATCTATCGCTGGGCACACACTCACTCACACAGACACGCATGCATACACACTCTATATGGGGCAATTTGGAGAACTCAATTGACTTGTTCCATGTTTTTGGACTGTGGGAGGAAACCGGAGAACCCGGAGGAAACTCACGCAGACACAGGGAGAACATGAAAACTCCACCCAGATGGGAATTTGAACCGCGAACCCCAATTCATTCATTCATTATCTCCCGCTTTATCCTCTATTAGGGTCGCGGTGGGGTTCCCCATGCCCATCCAGGGGAGAACGTCTCGGGCGCTGGGCAGATAGACCCAGGACAGGGTGCCAATCCATCACTGGGCACACACTCACTCACACAGACACACTCTATATGGGCCAATTTTTTGAGAATTCAATTGACTTGATCCATGTTTTTGGACTGTGGGAGGAAGCCAGAGAACCCAGAGGAAACCCATGCAGACATGGGGAGAACATGGAAACTCCACCCAGATGGGGATTCGAACCGGGAATCCCTAGCGCTGAGAGGTGTGAACGTGCTAACCACTAAGCCACCGTGCCGCCGGAACCCCAATTAATTTTCCAAATATGAATCTGTTAGAACCATGTTCTCCAAAGTTCCAACAGCACGGAGAAACTCCTGTATATATTAGGAGCAAAAAGAAAAGTCATCATACAGGCAGCTAAATATATTACAGCCTGTCACCATCTGAGAGATGATCAGCAACCAATCAACCAAATCAATCAATCAATCAATCAATCAAATAGAATCAATCAACACCACCTAAAACTGAGGAAATTAAAAAAAAATTGTACAAGTTCCGACAGCATGAACAGGTGAGAGAGTAAGAGAGACAGAGTGAGAGAGCAAGAGGCAGAGTGAGAGTGAGTGAGAAAGAGTGAGATGGCATGACAGAGTGAGAGAGAATGAGACTGTGGGAGACAGATTGAGATAGCATGGCAGAGTGAGAAAGTGAAAGATAATGAGAGAGTAAGAGACAGAGTGAGATGTCATGACAGAGTTAAAGAGTGAGAGAGAATGAGAGCATGAGATACAGAGTGAGAGAGCATGACATTGAGAGAAAATTTGACAGTAAGGGACAGAGTGAGAGAGTAAGTGAGAAAGAGACAGTATGCCAGGGTGAGAGAGTAAAAGACAAAGTGAAAGTGAAAATGAGTGAGTGAAAGACAGAGTGAGACAAAGTGAGATGGCATGACTGAGTGAGAAAATGAGAGCGAATGAGACAGTAAGAATGAGACAGAGTGAGTGAGAACGAGTGAGACAGCATGTCCGAGTGAGAAAGTGAGAGAGAATGAGACAGTGTGAGACAACATGATAGATTGAAAGAGAGAATGTGATAGAGTGAGAGTAAATGAGACAGCGTGAGACCACATAACGGGTGAGAGAGTGAGAGATTGAGAGAGGACTGGAGGCAGGACAACGTCATAAACACCCACCCTACTGTACGGGCCAACAAAGCAATATAAGAGGCAAATAACAGATTTATAAAAGACTAAAAATTAATATGTAATGTATATTGTAAAGGCTTGTTAATTCATTCATTCATTCTCTTAATCCTTTACAGTACTAGGTTCGCTTATGCCCATGCAGAGGAGAACATTTAGTGTACTGGGCTGATACACCCAGGAAAGGGAGCCAATCTATCGCTGGGCACACACACTCACACAAACACACTCTATATGGGGCAATTTATAACATTCAATTTACATGGAATCCATGGTTTTGGACAGTGGGAGGAAACTGAAGAACTCTACCCAGATCGGCATTCGAATTTGGATCCCCAGCACTGAGTAGAGAACACGCTAAACACTAAGCTACTGTTCCACCCTTTCTAATACATTAATTCATTCATTCATTATCTTCTGCTTTATCCTATATATTAGGGTCGCGGTGGGGTTCCCCATGCCCATCCAGGGGAGAACGTTTCGGGCGCTGGGCAGATACACCCAGGACAGGGTGCCAATCTATTGCTGGGCACACACTCACTCACATAGACACACACGCATACACACTCTATATGGGGCAATTTGGAGAACTCAATTGACTTGATCCATGTTTTTGGACTATGGGAGGAAACCGGAGAACCCGGAGGAAACCCAGGCAGACACAGGGAGAACATGGAATCCCAGATGGGGATTCGAACCGGGAATCTCTAGTGCTGAGAGGGGAACATGCCAACCACTAAGCCACCGTGCCGCCCTCCTTTCTAATACAATAAAATTTAAAAACCTATTAAAAACATAATGAAGCTAATCGAATGTGCTTGTTGTTAATTAAAATGAAATTTTAACCCAACATAACAGAGAAGACCAATTTATTCATAAATAACGAATAAATACACTCTACACTTTAATCATCAGGTTTCTGTAGAAATAAATTACTGTGACCACTTACTGAAGATAACCATGATATCAGTTTCATTTACTTTTCTTTGAGTTTGTTTTATTTGTTGACTCTGTGGATGTGCTGCTATTCGCACCTTAAGGACTCTGCTGTATCATTTTAGAATAAAGAAAAGAAACAAAAAAGGAATCTGATCTTATAGTCACAAATGCAGACAGGAACAGACTGGACAAACTCATTATGAAGTCAAGCTCTGTCCTGGGGGAACCCTTAGGCCCGGTGCAGGTGGTGGGAGACAAGAGGATGCTAAATAAGCTTGCAACTCTTATGGACAATGAATCCCACCCCATGTACATGACTCTAGCGGCACTGGGCAGCAACTTAAGTGAAGGGCTGCGTCATCCGAAGTGGGTCAAAGAGCGTTACCGCAGGTCCTTCATTCCTGCTGCAATTAGACTGCACAATTAGCACTGCTCTCAGTAACCACTGTCAAACTGACAAAACACTGTGCAATAAACACTCTATTGTTATGTTTTTTTCTGCAATTACCACTTAATTTAATTTTCGTTCATAAGTGCAATACTTTAAACTTTATATTTCATTGCTGTGCAATCTGTTTTTCATATCGTCTCCCCTCTGTATTATATGCCATGTACAAATTGAGAAGTTTATTCTATTTTTATTTTTGTATATACATATTTTTATTTCTATTAGATTTATTCTTTTTTAAAGTACTTCTTGTAATAGATACATTAGATGCATATAGAACTTTCCCAGTTACTGTTAGTTCTGTTGCTGAAAAATGTGGGACCAATAAAGGATTATCTTATCTTGTCTTAGCTTAGTTGAATATCAAATCCGTTACAAGAGCGCCATCTGCAGGTCACAACGGGGAAAACAGGGAATCTAAGTGGTTTTGATTAAATACAGAACAATGAAAACGCAGCAGAGAACGTGTGTTTCTGGATCTCACTGTCCACCGCTCGGAACGTGCATCTGGTGCCTGACCTGTTGAGCTCACACTGAAGAATGCCCATTAACCCTACAGGTGCTGCTCAGACAGAACGAGAACCGGAGGTTTTATATACACACTGCAACGCAACCACAGTTAAACACACCTGTCCATCAGGTGGTGAATGTGTCGCCGATGCTGCGTTCTCCCATGAAGCGCGAGGCATTCCAGCGTCCTTTGTCGGACCGGTGGTGGTGCTTCCTGATTGAGCGCACTGTGTGTAGGCCCCTGTGGCGTGTTCCTAGCCACTTTATTATGGACTCCTACAAGTTCCTGGGAACAATAATCTCCAAGGACTTAAAATGGGACTGCAACATCAGCACCATCATCAAGAAGGCTCAGCAGAGACTGTACTTCCTGCGTCAGCTGAGGAAGTTCAACCTGCCCAAGGAGCTGATGGTGCAGTTCTACACCGCCACCACACAATCTGTCCTCACCGCATCCATCACAGTGTGGGGCAGCTCAGCCACCAGACACGACACCCACAGACTACAGCGCATCATCAGATCTGCAGAGAGGACCATCGGCGTAAAGCTATCCTCCCTACCAGACCTGCACACGGCCAGAACCAGGAAGCGGGCAGAGAACATCGTCCGTGATCCATCACACCCTGGACATCACCTGTTCCAGTATCTTCCCTCAGGCCGGCGGTTCAGTCAGTTGAGGATCAAGACCTCCAGATTACGGAGAAGCTTTTTTCCACACGCCATTACACTCATGAACAGCTGAACATTTAAACACTACTTCTGGACTCATTCTCCACACCCTCAACCAGTCTTCTTCCACTCTCCACCTACTTAACTATTCATTACAGTTTTTGCACTAGCACTTTATTTAAATACAATCTGCAACTTGCACAACCATCATGTTTACAGGTGTGTCTGTGTATGAGGAATGCTAGTTTGGGTATGTCTGTCACTTATTGTGCACTGTGAGCTATTGGAACCAAAGACAAATTCCTTGTATGTGTGAGCATACTTGGCCAATAAAGTCTGATTCTGATTTATTAGATACACACGTTCTCTATTGCATTTCTTATTTGGGCTAAGACATGGACATGATGGTGGTGTGTTGAAACAACCATTCACCATCCAAATAAGCCCTGCTTTGTAACGGCACCGTGTGTGTAGGGAGGGGGGTCCTCATCCTCTGAGGGGTCTGCAGCTTGACATATGGAGTACAGGATGGAACTGTGGAACTATAAAGTAAAGTTATAAGGTGAGCGGAACCGGAACGTTAGCGTTGAGACAGGAACATAAAACGACAGCAAGTGAAAGAACATTATACATTTATTACGGAACCACTCTTTAAAATCCAACAGGAATCCAAAGGAGCGGGCCTCGGGTTCGAGGCAGAGGAGGAAACCGGAACAAAGTGGTCGCACTACGCTGGTAAAGCGGTACTAATAAGAACTCTGATAGAAAAATGTACAAATGTTTGTTAAAAAGTTTTTATATCAAGCCTTCAAATGATTTTGGTTACAGATATTATACATAATAAGAAACTACGTCATGTTAAACAGACACCGTGCTTTTAATGGAAAACAAATTAAAAGCCTTTTTTTAAAAAAAGTCCACTGCTCTTATATTCGTTTAGCAAAAATAAAACCAAACAAAACAAAAAAAACAAAAAAAAAAAAAAAAAAAAAAAACACCATAAATAGTAAAAATGAGGTAACTGCTATGGTACCAAGCAGGAGAACCAAAACAAACACAGAACACGTTAAAGTGAAGTTTAGTAACATGGTGTGAGGTGTGGAAGAAGGAACAGAAGGGGCGCCGTGATGCGGTCAGGAGACATGGTGAGAAAACACCGTGAGGCGCTGAGGGGACACCATGATGTGCTCAGGGGACGCGGTAAGGGGACGCAGTGATGCGGTCAGTGGACAAGTTGGAAAATGCCGTGACACTGTGAGAAGACACGTTTGGGGATATTGTGACACTGTCAGGGGACGCCGTGACACGGTCAGGGGACGCGACAACATTACCGCTGACAACGGGAGAAAACGGTTGAAAGGCATCAGTTGTTAAGACACTATGGGTTTGTGAGCTACAGGGGACTTACGATTCATCACCATCACTCACGGGGCCAACGCTGCAACCCCCCCCCACCGTTTCATCAGGTGAGGTGCTTCTCACTGTCATCACACAGCGCTCCGAGCTCAAGCCGAGCAGAAGGGGGCAGACCAGAGTGGCCTTCTCACACATGAGGGCGCTGAAGAAACTGACCACACAATGCTTGTCGTGATTTTATAGATTAAATACAGAAACTAAAGCCATCGTGTGTAACCGACTCGTAAATCAAACGCCTACCACCCACCATTCCAAAAGTGAACTATTCAGTGAAGTGCTGAATCGAACTGAATCAAACTAAAATCGAACTCAATCATTCTGAATCAATCAGAATCAAATGCAAGTCTATTGTGCACATGGGTTTTGGATTTCATATTGTTGGTTAATGTGTGAGCCAGATTCACCCATACCGCGCACGCACGCGCACACACACACACACACACACACACACACACACACACACAAACACAAAATGTAGATGAACAAATCGGGTGAATCTATATTAATGGGTAACAGTTTGAATCATGACTCCAGTGTATCAATTCTCTGCTGTTCCCAAGGTAACTCAGGCCATGTACAGACCTACAGAGACACCAGAAACCTGCTGGTGTGGAACCCAGTGACAGACCCAGAGCCGGACCTAACGATGGACCAGGCACCTGATGGGTCAAGGTGGGACGCAGATTTTCATAACTCTGTACTAAAAAAGGAACGGATCATTAATATAGCAATGAAAAGTGTTTGATTTATGTGCAGTTCATCGAGGGCCCTTCAGGAACGAGGGGATTGGAATGGATGGGACAGGGCTTGTGAGAACCAGAATAAAGTAACCATGAATACTAACTTTACTCACAACTACAGCAGCTTGACGTGACCAAAAGGCGTAGTATGATGCCAGCTCACGCCCCCTATGGTGGAGCAGTCCTTATATATTTAAATATAGAGTATAAAACGCCACCCCTCTGATTCCCCAAGGCGCCAATCAATCCTTCTAACCAATCACTGACATGAGCACACGGAAACAGGAAGCCAGTGTTCTGTACCACACATACAGGATAAATAACACAGCAAACGCACCCACACATGCACCCCTCCACACACACAAACACATTCACGCTCCAATTCTACAAGACTGCTAGATCATAGTTAAGCAAAACCCACCATTTCCATGTACATATATAAATCCTCTTATTTAAAGGACACTGTTGTTTAAATGCATCATGAGTTAAGTGTCTTCTGCCCCTCTACACACACACAAACATATATATGC
The DNA here is from genome assembly GCA_019802505.1 of Corydoras sp. C115. Classification (NCBI taxonomy): domain Eukaryota; kingdom Metazoa; phylum Chordata; class Actinopteri; order Siluriformes; family Callichthyidae; genus Corydoras; species Corydoras sp. C115. Next base: position 353,289 of record JAFMOC010000359.1, on the reverse strand, counting down.
AGGTTTTCATTGGTAGCATATAAGGGAGAGAAAGCAAAACATGCACCTAACACAACCTCCTTATTCAGGCTACTTTAGGAATGTTAGTACACACACACGCTCCTTCTCTCACATAAAACAAAATAATAAAATGGCATAAACACACTAAAGGACCAAATGTAAGGGTATGCACCACCACACGGCTCACCAGTCCAGGAATAACTACAAACCTGTGTGTGTGTTCGTGTGTGTGTGGATGAGTATGCTTAATGTAAGGTATTAATGTAAGGTTAATAAAAACACAACCTCTATGTGTGTGTGTGTATGCGTGCGTGCATCTGAGTGTTCATCACAGGAAGCAGTGACGTGAGCGGGAGGTTCAGTCCAGTGTGTTAGGAAATAGTCCAGGCACGCGAGGGTGGGTGAGTGGGCGGATGGATGTCAGATTGTCACTCGGAATCCCGTTGGACTTCGGAAGCATCGGCGCGGCAGATGGGGCAGGTTCTGTTGGCCTGCAGGGAGAGGAAGCAGTTTAAAGGTGGTGGTGCGCTCATTCGGTGGCGCTACAGTACACTCAGGTTAGTTTAGACACTCACTTTAAGCCATTTGTCCACACACTTGGCGTGAAACTCGTGACTACACGGCAGAACTCGTAGAAGCTGTCGAGACTCAAAATCACACATACAGACCACACATCTGCAAATAGAGAGAGAGAGAGAGAGAGAGAGAGAGAGAGAGAGAGAGTAAGAAAATCACTGCAATCCCACTAGTTTTATCAGCAACAAGCTGGCCATTCACGTAAAGGCCATTTATACAAGGTTATACAAGGAAATTAATAAGGTCACCTAAATAAAGTTCTTTATACAAGATTTCTTATACATGGTCATTTATAAGAGGTCCCTTATGGGAGGTCCCAATCCCAACTTTCTGGCTGATATCAGAGCACAAGTTCGGTTATGAATTAGGGCTGCAACTAACGATTATTTTTATAATCGATTAATCGGATAAAAAAAAAAAAAAATCCATGTCCTTACATTTACATTTAGTCATTTACCAGAAGCTTTTACTTACAAATCAGAACATCACAAGTCAGTAGTTATGAAGAAAACCATCTACAATTAGAATTATTATTATTATTTTTTTATATCTCTTTTTATTAAACACTTTTCAACAACGTACATCCATCTTGGGCTTATGTACAAAAATCTAGTGTGAACAAGGATTATATGAAAGAAGAGGAAGGAATATTAGAATATTAACAGTAAAAACTATCAGAGGAAGCCCACCCCTACCCCTAACCCTCAAAAAACATCAACCACTAGGACAAGACAATAAATAAATCAATACAAAAATACAAAATATGAAAGGGAAAACTAAATTAAAATAAAATTGGAAAATAAATGAATAAAGATAAGAAATATAATAAAGATAAAATAAATATCTAAAAATAATAATAATAATAATAATAATAATAATAAAAAAAAAGCCCTTAATAAAAAATAGGTTATTTAGAGTGTGTTTCATTCTGGAGTAATGTAACATCCCTCGATGTACCTATGAACAGGTAACCAAGTTTTTTTAAATCTCAGATTTCCCATCCTATATCCCCCATAGCTTTTCAAGTTTAATATTGCCTAAAATCTCCTGGAGCCACTGGTTATTGGTAGGTGGGGAGGCAAATTTCCAATTAAAGAGAATTGCCCTTCTGGGAAGCAGAGTACCAAAGGCGAGATCACACGTTGCTTTGCAGCATGGGGGTGCGGAAGTATGCCAAACAGGGCCGTGATGGGGTTAATATCTATAGAGATTTCAAGCGCTTGATTTAATGTCCTGAAAACATCAGCCCAGAAGGCATTCAACATGCTACAGGACCAGAACATGTGTAAATGGTCTGCTGGTGAGTGGCCACACCTAGGACAAGAATCCGACCTCCCTGGGAAAATTCTCGCCAATTTGGCATTCGTAAAATGTAATCTGTGGACGACTTTAAACTGAATCAAACAGTGTTTAGCACATATCGAGGAGGAGTGGATCCTACTCAAAATGAGCGCCCACTGCTTGTCAGTAATGGGCACAGGTAAATCCTCCTCCCAGGTGGATTTTAGGTCGTAAGAAGGGACAGTGTCTGTTGAACAAATTGGTATAAATTGAGGAAATTAACTTTTGTTGGGATGATTTAAAGGACAGAATGCGGTCTAATTTGATTTCGGGTGGGCGATTAGGAAAATGGGGGAAAAGACGAGACACAAAGTGCCTAATTTGAAAGAAACGAAATAGGTGGGAATTGGGTAAGTCATATTTGGCCATTGGCGAAGTAAAGGACAGAAAAATACCCTCTTGATACAAGTCGCTGATAGACACCATGCCGTCCATTTACGAAAAACTCGGTCCATGGAAGAAGGAAGGAATTGATGGTTATCAGTAATAGAAGCATAAACTGAATTGTTCTGAAGACCTAAACACTTCCTGAACTGAATCCAGATTTTTAATGAATTCTGAGGCACATGGTTACTTGGGAACAATTTGACAGATATTGGAAGCTTGGAACATAGTAGGGAGTGTAAGGAATGTCGTGAAGACAACAGTTCAATTCGTGCCCAGGATGGGCTGTCGACAGAAGCACCTTCAGTCCAATAAATGATTTTATGGATATTACAGGCCCAATAGTAGTGGCGAAAGTTGGGTAGAGCCAGCCCCCCGTCTGCCCTCCTGAGCTGAAGGGAAGATCTTTTAAACGAGCTAGTTTGTTGTTCCAAATAAAGGGTGTAAGCTTCCTGTCCAGGTTGTTGAAAAATGCTTCAGTAATTACAATGGGAATATGTTGGAAAAACATAAGAATTTGGGTAAGATATTCATTTTGATCAAATTAACCCAGCCAGTAAGGGATAGGGGAAGAGATGCCCACCTGTTTAAATCAGACGAAACCCGATCAAGCAGTGGAGCAAAATTTTCCTTAAATAATTGACGGTAGTTGCGGGTGAATGTAACCCCTAGATATTTAAAATTCCTATGTGCGACTCGGAAAGGAAAGGAAGACAGAGGGAGGGAAAGGGCAGGTCCATTAATTTGGAAAAGTTCACTCTTTTGAAGGTTTAGTTTGTAGCTAGATATTTTACAAAATTTTTGAAGGATATCTAAAATATTGGGAAGGGAAGAAGCCAGGTTTGAAACATATAAGAGAAGATCATCAGCATATAAGGAGATCTTATGAATAGTGTTGTAACGTGAGATACCTTCAAAACCCTGATGTTGGCGTAGCCATATTGCCAGAGGTTCTATAGCTAGATTAAATAGCAGGGGCAAGAGGGGACAGCCTTGACGCGTTCCACGCCCCAGAGGAGAAATGGTGGAGAAAAATTCCATTAGTCAGGATGGTGGCAGTCGGAGTGGTGTACAGAAGGCGGACCCAGGAAATAAACTCCTGACCAAAGCCAAATTTCTCTAATACAAAGAACAAATAATTTCACTCCACTCGGTCAAAGGCCTTCTCAGCATCGAGCGAGACAACAACCTCTGGCAAGTCAGAGGGGTCTGAGTATAGGATGTTCAACAGCCTTCTAGTATTAAAAAAGGAGTGCCTGTTCTGCATAAAACCGGTCTGGTCAGGAGCTATAAGGTCTGGTAGAGTCCGTTGTAGGCGAGAGGCTAGAACCTTGGCTAGGATCTTAAAATCTACATTCAGAAGGGATATAGGTCTGCAGCTACCACGCAAAGTGGGGTCTTTATCCTTTTTGAGTAGTAGCGATATCAGGGCATTTGACATTGAGGTAGGTAGATGGCCAATATGAAGTGAGCCATTGTACACCCTGGTTAAAAACAGAGCAAGCAGGGGTGAAAATTCTTTATAGAATTCTGTGGTAAATCCATCTGGTCCGGGAGACTTAGATGACTGCAGGGATTTTATAGCCTCTTGAACCTCCGTGATTATAATGGAGGAGCCCATCCCGACAAGCTGAGTAGGCAAAAGTTGTGAAAACAGCAACTTGTCGAGAACAGTGAAGTCTGTCTGAATGGTAGGTGAGGATTGAGACTTGTAGAGATTGGTGTAGTAATCTGCAAAAATTTGGTTAATTTGCTTGGTATCAAGTACTGTGTCACCGGAGGGGGACTTCACTTTAGAAATTGATCTGGAAGCTCCCACCGTTCTAGCCTGGTAAGCTAGAAACCTCCCAGCCCTATCACCTTGCTCATAAATTTAGACTGTCTCAACTGCGTTTCGACTTTATGGGTCAATAATAAGTCGTATTCGGACTGAAGTTGAAGACATTTTTTGTAGTCTGAAGGGGAGGAGCTTACCACATATGGGGAGTCCACCTTATGTAGTTTCTATAATATCTCAGACATCCTCCTTCTCACAGCTTTTCTGGAATTTGAAATAAAGGAGATAATTTGACCTCGGATATATGCTTTAAAGGCCTCCCAAAGGGAGTGAATCCCAATCTCAGGGGAATCATTAAGGGGAAAATATAAATTTACATGGGATACTATGAATTTTTGAAAACTATTATCTGACAGCATATAGGAGCTAAATTTCCAATGTCTTGGGTCAGTTCTCTTAGTGGGCATGGTTAGATCAATAGATATAGGGGCATGATCAGAAATAATTATCGGGTGATAGGTGGTTGAGGAAACACCAAGAATCAACGTATTATCCATAAGAAAAAAAAAAATCCTGGAGAAGGTACGGTGGACACCTGAGAAAAATGAAAAAGCCTTATTTAGGGGGTGTCTTATTCTCCAAGGATCTGAAAGGCCAAGCTGGGTAGAGAGCTTCAAGATCCGTTTAGCAGATTTGGATATTGTTTAAAGGAGGATCGGTCCAAAGATGAGTCCTGTACCAGGTTGAAGTCCCCCCCTATTACAACTCGGTGAGTATCTAAATTGGGTAGAATCAGGAAAAATTTTCAAAGAAGTCCACATCATCCCATATGGGAGCATATAAGCAGGCTATAGTTATCGGTAAACCCTGCAGAACTCCCGAAACCACGATGAAGCGACCATTAGGATCTGAAATAAATGTTTGTCAGATCAAAATTAATACCCCTGCGAATAATGATGGCTGTCGCCCGGACCAGAAATCTAGAATGGAAAAGATGACCTATCCAGGGCTTTTTAATTTGGTTAACCAAACACCTTATCCAGTTTGACAGCGCTACATTTACATTTAGTCATTTAGCAGACGCTTTTATCCAAAGCGACTTACAAATGAGAACACCACAAGTCAGGAGCCATGGAAAAAACCAACTATACTGTAAATTCATCAAACCTGATTGTTATTCGATGCTGCGGCATTTTTTTTCTCTCTACAACAGGTATTTGTTAAAGAGATGAGTCTTCAGTAGTTTCTTAAAACTGTTTAGTGATTCTGCTTTACGGACAAAGTTGGACCTATTGGATCTATTTAGACCATTAGTATTCCAGGAGATGAGGCGTAAACTGAGGATGAGGCGTAAACTGTAAATTGCTAGCGGTCATGGAAAAAAAGGGTTTAAGAAATAAACACTAAAAACTAAGAAATAAAAAGGAAATGAAAATAATAAAAACTAAACTAAACATAAACACATAAAACACAACACTTTAACTCTGACATGTTGTATAGTCCCCAAACTTACATACATTAAAAAAAGGGAACAGTCTGCTTGAACTCCCTGCAGCTGTCTAAAAATTCAAAATCAAAAGGCCATTATATGTCTAAATCCACAGAACGGATCATGGCGCAATAAACAAAGGTAAGGCACGTCATGAATAAAACTGGAAACACGATGTAACAACCCAAATTATGAATACCCTGAAAGTTTTGCAATGTTTTGACTCCAGTATGAACTATGGGTATCTTATTATGAGCTGTTCGGTGGCAGCGATCTTCTGCTTCGGCGACAGAGTTCAGCCGTATCTTACCACCGCTCGGCGAAAACACAAAAAGCCTGGCTGGAAATCGTAACGCTGGTTTGTGACCTGCTGTATACAGACGTTTAAGCACGTCCCTGTACTTAGCTCGCTGCTCGAGAATCTCCGGTACATAGTCTTCATAGATGGCCATGGGTTGACCACGGTACACCTGACTACCTCTCCTGGAGCGCGCCTCACGGATAATGTCCTCCTTCACCTGGAAGCGATGCAGCCTGATGACTACGGCTCGCGAGCCTGTCACCCTGCTGCAGTTTGCTAATGAGAGACCAATGCACTCGGTCTATCTCCGGTAGTGAAGCGAGTGTATCGAACACCTCAGAGAGGAATGTGGCAAAAAAAGCAGTAGGACGCAGGCCCTCAAGGGATTCAGGTACGCCAATAATACGAATATTATTGCATCTGCTACGGGACTCCAGGTCGATCGCTTTATCGCGTAGTTTAGCATTGGCCTCCTAAAGATCGGAGCATATCGCCTCGAGAGCCAACACGTACTCGTCCCGCGAACTGGCGTTGGTTTCCAATTTTCTGACCGTGGACAGCTACCGTGACGGTTAATTTATCAATCTTCGCCTCTGGAGCGGCAAGACCCATCCTGTGGTCAGCACATGTAGCATTCCAATTCTCTTCTAGTAACGTGGTAAGTAGTTCAATGTTTACCTGTTTGCCCGGGCCACCTGGAGACTCTGGCTTCGGAGCTTCCTTTCTTCCTTGTTTTATTGATTTGGAAGCCATTGTAAAATTAAGGAAAGACCGTCCAAACAGTTTAGACAGGCAGGAGTAATACTATACACAAAAAGTTGAAAAAAAAAATCGTTGAGACTGGAAAAAGTATCGGAGACTACACACAACACGTCCTACTCACTATCCGCCATCTTGCATCCCCCTCACAATTAGAATTATTAAGCAGGTCAATAAATGTCTGGTTTAATTTACAGTACGAGTTAAACGTAAGCTTTTTTTCTGCGTTGGCTGTTTTATTTGTACGATTTATAAACTTGTTTTGCAGATTCCGCCTCGTTCTGTTCAACCCGCTATTTTTTTTTCCAGTGTTGGTGAAGCTCTGCAGGTGACGCAAGTGGTTACAACTGCGAGTAACGCGGAAATCGTGCGACCCAACGAATCGATAACGAAATACATTATCGACAGTTTTCATAATTGATTTTTATCAATTTTATTGATTCGTTGTTGCAGCCCTATTATGAATCATCTTGTAAAATAGTTTAAAGTTTTGTGCTCTGTAATAAAATATAGTTAAATCAATATAGTGCACTTTCTGTGGATGACATATACCCATGTAGTAAGTGTGTGTTACTTACAAAGTCTGATCAGACTGGTGATTGCTGGGGTTGAATCTGTAAGAAGGCAGCTGTTCTATTTCCGCTTTAGTCAAACCCCGAGGTTTGGCCTCCCCAAGCCGCTCAGCGAGGTTTAACAGAGCCTGCGAAAACACAAACCATAAATATTACCACCCAAACACCAATACGTCCCAACATCAAGTCTCAAAAATAGATGAATGGATATTATTGCGCCAACTACACAACTTTATTTGTTACACCTTTCTGCAGGAATTTGGAATGTGTGTGTCTGTGTGCGTCAACCCCTTTGGGAGGTGGCGCAACAGGGATTTGTGTTATGGAAATTCATCATCATTTCAGCAGCAGATGTTCTTCAGCACTTTGTCATACATTCATTCATACATACATTCATTCATACATACATACATACATACACACACACACACACATACAAGCCCGAAATTATTCATACCCATGACAAATTTTGACTTAAATTTACTTTTATTCAACCAGCAATTTTATTTTTGACTGGAAATGACACAGGCATCTCCCAGGAGAGAATACAACCATATACAAGAGGCATCATTGTGGTAAAAAATATTTCTCAGGTTTTATTCACATTTGAACAAAAACTGGCATGTCCAAAATTATTCATACCCTTCTCAATAATTAATAGAAAAGCCTTTATTGGCTATTACAGCAATCAAACAATTCCTGTAATTGCTGACCAGCTTTTTGCATGTCTCCACTGGTATTTTTGCCCATTCATCTTTAGCGATGAGCTCCAACTCTTTGAGGTTGGAGGGTCTCCTTGCCATCACCCTGATCTTTAGCTCCCTCCACAGATTCTCAAATGGATTCATGTCAGGACTCTGGCTGGGCCACTGCAAAACGTTAATGTTTTTGTCTGCTAACCATTTCTTCGCCACTTTTGCTGTGCGTTTTGGGTCGTTGTCGTGCTGAAATGTCCACTGGTTCCCAAGGCCAAGTTTGTCTACAGATTGCCTGATGTTGTTGAGAATCTTGATGTATAACTCTTTTTTCATGGTGCCAGTTACTGCAATCAAGTTGCCTGGTCCATTGGCTGAAAAACACACCCAAAACATTAGGTTCCCACCACCATGTTTGACAGTGGGGATGGTGTTCTTAGGGTTGAAGGCTTCTACTTTTTTATGCCAAATGGACACACCATTGTGGCCAAATAATTAAATTTTTGTTTCATCTGACCATAAAACAGAAGACCAGAAGTCTTCTTCTTTGTCCAGATGAGCATTTGCAAAGGTCAAGCAGGCTTTTGTGTGGCTTTTCTGTAGAAGTGGCGTACTCCTTGGTCTGCGTCCATGGAACCCAGCAGTGTGCAGTGTTCGTTGGACTGTCTGCCTTGAGATGTTGCTACCAGCCGGTCCCAGATTCAACAGAATGGCCTTGGTGGTGATCCTTGTGATTTTTCTTCACCTCTCTCACTATCCTCCTGGCCAGCACAGGTGTCACGTTTGGCTTCTGACCACATATTCTTTTTTCACAGAGATTTATCAAAGTGCGGAACTTCTTGTATTTTTAATAATACTTTGCACTGTAGCCACTGGAACTTGAAAACATATTGATATGGCCTTATAGCCCTTTCCTGACTTGTGAGCGGCCACAATGCACAGCCGCAGGTCTTTAGTGAGCTCCTTTGTCTTAGCCATGACTGTCCATAAACCAACTTCAGAGAGCTGCTGTTTTTCACCTGTTCAGTTGATTAAAACAGCTGTTCCCAATGAATCAGGGTCATTAGGATGCTTTAAAACAGCTTGGACTATTTGGAATGGTATAGAACTTTGGATTTTCCCATAGACTGTGACAGATTGAAAAGGGTATGAATAATTTTGGACATGGCAGTTTTTGTTCAAATATGAATAAAAGCTGAGAAATATTTTTATCCACAATGATGCCTCTTCTACATCATCGTATTATCTCCTGGGAGATGCCCGTGTCAAAAATAAAATTGCTGGTTGAATAAAAGTAAATTTAAGTCAAAATTTGACTGTGTATATATATATATATATATATATATATATATATATATATATATATATATATATATATATATATATATACACACACACATACATACATGTACAGTATATATATACACAGAATATATATATATATATATATATATATATATATATATATATATATATATATATATATATATATATATCATTCATTATCTCCCGCTTTATCCTCTATTAGGGTCGCGGTGGGGTTCCCCATGCCCATCCAGGGGAGAACATCTCAGGCGCTGGGCAGATAGACCCAGGACAGGGCGCCAATCCATCGCTGGGCACACACTCACTCACACAGACACACTCTATATGGGGCAATTTTGAGAATTCAATTGACTTGATCCATGTTTTTGGACTGTGGGAGGAAACCAGAGAACCCGGAGGAAACCCACGCAGACACGGGGAGAATGGAAACTCCACCCAGATGGGGATTCGAACCGGGAATCCCTAGTGCTGAGAGGCAAACGTGCTAACCACTAAGCCACCGTGCCGCCTATATATATATATATATATATATATATATATATATATATATATATATATATGTGTGTGTGTATATGTATATTTATTTATTTATATATATATATATATATATATATATATATATATATATATATATATATATATATATACACATACACACATACATACATATACACACACATTATATATATATATATATATATATATATATATATATATATATATATATATATATATATATATATATATATATAAAAAAAAGCATGTCCTCACCTCATAATTCTCCACCTCTCCATCCTCCACGTCCAGCTCAAGGCTGATGGTTGGTGCCACGGCCGTAGGCTGCACTGGAAGTACAGAGCTGCAGAGCAAAAGACAGAGCGAGAATGGTGTTCACTGCTGAGTCAGCACATGCTGCCAAAAACAACCACGTCAAAGGAACATCGACTTGTATGAAGGACACAAGGTTTCCCAGAGCATCACCCTGCCTCCAACATCTTATCTTCTTCCCACAATGCATCCTGGTACCATGTGTTCCAGGACCATCCACCTGATCATCAGACCAGATCACCTTCTTCTATTGATCCATGGTCCAGTTCTGATGATCATTGTTGGTGATTTCAGCATAGGAACCCCGACTGCTCTGTGATTCTGCAGCTTCATACACAACAAACTGTGTGTCTGACAGCGTTCTATCAGAACCTTCAGCAGGTCTGTCGGATCGGACCAGTCAGTGAGTGTGTGCTGCACTGTGATGTCGCCAGTTTCAGATCAACATTTTAATTCCATAAAAAAAAACAGAAGGTGTAAACTCACAGGAAGTAGGGCAGCAGTCCGGGGTGGTATGGGGGCGCTGCCATGGTCTGTTGAGAGCGATAGCGCCGGCTTGTGAATCGGCGTGGCATGAAGTGTGGATACGGCTACGGGGGCAAAAAAAAAAAATCAAAAACATTTTAAAAAGTACGAAATCAGATAACAGTGGCTTTGAGTCAGCGCGGTATAGTGTATTATGGGATGTGTAGTCCACATACCACTCCGAAGATCTCCTGAGGCAAGGGGTCATGAGAGAGGAACTGCAGTGGTGTGGAGTGTGGCAGCGTGCTAGGGTGGCCCGAATGTGCGTAGTTGAATGTGCCCCCTACTGGCAGATGATCTCCAAGCAGCTCTACCTCATTCTCAATCCGTTGCAATGGCTGCGTAAAGGACATTGGTGACTCACACACACATACACACTGACGTGTGGGGTGTTCGTTAACGCAGCATAACGCACACTTACCGATCGGGACTGCTGCGCCTGGAAGGGTAAGAAGTGTGTGGGTGGGTGCAAATGCGGCGGGTGGTGGTGATGCGAGAGGTGGTGCGGCGGATGCAGCAGGAAGGCCGAGTCGCTGGACAGAAGGGAGGGAAATGGGTACGGCACAGGTAGGTGCTGCACCGAACACGCCGGCAACATCTGCAACCGGAGGAAGAGCGGTCAGCCAGAAGACAGAGATGACAAATTTTTCCACACGTGACATCACAACATGTGAGAATGCAATAGAAAATCTGCCTGGTAATTCTATAGTATGTACACTAGAGGGCAGCAAAGGACTAATACTAAGAATAGGGAGCTGAATGGAAGGCGTCGCCGCGTAGCACACACTCACCGGCGGCGGTCCGACTGGGTAGTGTTGCTGGCTGCTGAAGACCACAGAGCAGGCGGGAACGTGCTGCGGAGAGGAGCACGCCGGAATGTGCTGGCCCGTACACAGCTGTGGCGGGAGGGCGTGGGCTGGCACGGCGGACACTGTGTAGGAGACGGGCACCGTACCCTGAGGGAGCTGCAGACAGATGGGAAACGGGCATGGATTTTAAAAAAAGTGCTTGAGAATGTTATAGATCGCACTGCATCACCTCCCTCACCTGCTCATGCAGGTCCATCACCATGGAGCCCTGCTGCTGCTGTGGGTGCAGTAACCGCGGCGACAGGGCCGGAGGATGGAAGGCCCGGGGCTCCTCTGTGCCTGCCGGTGGGTGTGGGGGCACGGTCTGGCCGTAGGAGTGAAGCGGGTGTGGATGGGGGGGATGCCGGTAGTTTTCGTCCTGAGTGTTACCAGGTGAGGCATGATGGAGGCGTGAGATCCGATCCCTTCGTGCCCGCTGCCGTCTTGCAGGAGGGCTGCAACAACATCATTTCACTTTGCTTCTGAACAAAGTTTCCACAAAACACACTCCAAAACACTGCGTAAAGCATTCCCAGAAGAGAGGAAGCCATTATAGCTGCCAACTTGTGATGTCATAATGTGCATGGCATTCAACACATTTTGATATTTGTAATGAAATACAAAGTAAATACCTGCGTCGGTGCCTGGCGGGGGTGTGGCAGCGCTCTGCATGGTAGTGTGAGTGTGGGTGTGGCCTGCGGATGGGCGGGAGCTCCCATGGCCTGATGGGTGGAGAGGATGTGGAGGGTGGGGCCGAGGCCAGTTCCAGCATGGATTGCTGGGACAGCCTCTGGCGCTTCGGGCTGGGGGCGCCTTCGGTCTGGTGTGAAAATAGAGAGAGAGAGAGAGAGAGAGAGAGAGAGAGAGAGAGAGAGAGAGAGAGAGAGAGAGAGAGAGAGAGAGAGAGAGAGAGAGAAAGAGAATTTCCGTTAGATGAACTATACATCATCTCTATTTAATAATAAGTATACTTCCGTATACTTTTGGCATGCTGCTCGCAGGTCAGGAACTGATGTGATGTGTTGAACCCACACAGAGAAGGGAGATCATTAAAGAATGTGGAGCCATGTGATACCTGATCTGAACTCACATGGAACCTCTCAGTCACCTGAGAAAACGCCTGATCACTGAGTTTACAGCATGTCATTCTGTTGCTGTCCTGTAGAGGTCACTGCAGAGTCAGTCAGAGCAACCAGGTTCAGTCATAGCACATGACGCGTAACCTCACATACACGGCAGTCACACCAACTGCACACACACACACACACACCCGGCAGCCACACCAACTACACACACCCGGCAGCCACACCAAGTACACACACACACACACACACCCGGCAGCCACACCAACCACACACCCGGCAGCCACACCAACCACACACCCGGCAGCCACACCAACTACACACACGGCAGCCACACTAACTACACACACACACACACACACACACACACACACACACACACACACACCCGGCAGCCACACCAACTACACACCCACACACACACGGCAGCCACACCAACTACACACACGGCAGCCACACCAACTACACACACGGCAGCCACACCAACTACACACACACACCAACTACACACACACCAACTACACACACGGCAGCCACACCAACTACACACACGGCAGCCACACCAACTAGACACACACACACACACACGGCAGCCACACCAACTACACACACACACGGCAGCCACACCAACTACACACACACACACACACACACACACACACACACACACACACACGGCAGCCACACCAACTACACACACACCCGGCAGCCACACCAGGGCTGAAACTAATGATTATTTTGATAATTCATTAATCGGTCGATTATTTTTTCGATTAATCGATGAATTGGATAAATAAATTTTTTCCCCCATGTCTTTACATTTAAATTTAATAATTTAGCAGACGCTTTTATCCAAAGATGGATGTTTTTCAGTAAAATTATTCTATAGTATAGTATTATATATAGTAATTTTATTCAAAATGTTTAAAGTTAACATTTCCTGTAATTAATGAAAAGCACAATGAAAGAAATAATGTATCATATAAACATCCCTCACTTAACAACAAAATTCAACTCCAAATAACATGATACTCAGTTGCCCTCAGTAATGAACCAAACATTGTCTGTTCTGTAGCCTATTGGAAAAAAAATAATTAACAAATGAACTAATTAACAATCAGCTATTGAATTTTTTTTTAAACAAATTAGCCAGTTAACAAAAAAAAACCCTCTTTTGTGAAATGTCAATTGGACACCGGGACATATGTGGCTGCTTTGCACACCATGCACAAGGCTTCCCGGCTTCCCGACACACTTTCCCGTCGGAGCGTACTTTTACGCCGTGCGTGTCAATCCCCCGCTTCCCTGCGGTGTGCTGCTATTGATACGCTAAAAATCAGGGAATTTCCTCACTTTAAAAAATAAACCAGGACAGGACGTGAAAAACGGACATGTCCCGGCAAATACGGACATATTCTTATAACAGACATTAAGACACGTTCTCTATCACTGTCGTTATCCAGTTAACAACCAAAACAGCATGAAGTTACGTTGATTTACTTCAAAACTAAAGAACCTCGGGATGTTTCAGCTTCATCCTCATCGGTGGCTCCGGCATGTTTAGTTTAAGGTGGTGTATCATCACCGTGGTTCTGCGTTCATGTTTGCAGAGCTACACGTTCCAAGTTCTTCATTTGTGTGATGGTGAAGCTCCCGCAGTTTGGATTTAAACCGGAGCTTTTTTCTGCGTTGGCTGTGTTTCATTTCTACGATTCATCTACGATTTGCAGACTCCGCCTCGTTCTGTTAGGATAATCGATTTTTATAGATTTTATCGATTCGTTGTTGTAGCCCTAAGCCACACCAACTACACACACACTGCAGTTCAACTAACTACACACACACACACACACATACACTGCAGTTCCACTAACTACACACACACACGTTGCAGTTCCACTAACTACACACACACACACACACACACACACTGCAGTTCCACTAACTACACACACACACACACACACACTGCAGTTCCACTAACTACACACACACACTGCAGTTCCACCAACTACACACACACACACACACTGCAGTTCCACTAACTACACACACACACACACACACACACACACTGCAGTTCCACTAACTACACACACACACACACACACACACACTGCAGTTCCACAAACTACACACACACACACACACACACACACTGCAGTTCCACTAACTACACACACACGTTGCAGTTCCACTAACTATACACACACTGCAGTTCCACTAACTACACACACACACACACACACACATTGCAGTTCCACTAACTACACACACTGCAGTTCCACCAACTATACACACACACACACTGCAGTTCCACTAACTACACACACACACTGCAGTTCCACTAACTACACACACACACACTGCAGTTCCACTAACTACACACACACACACTGCAGTTCCACTAACTACACACACACACACACACACACACACACTGCAGTTCCACTAACTACACACACACACACACTGCAGTTCCACTAACTACACACACACACACTGCAGTTCCACTAACTACACACACACACACACACTGCAGTTCCACTAACTACACACACACACACACACACACTGCAGTTCCACTAACTACACACACACACACACACACACTGCAGTTCCACTAACTACACACACACACTGCAGTTCCACTAACTACACACACACACACACACACACACACTGCAGTTCCACTAACTATACACACACACACAAACACTGCAGTTCCTCTAACTATACACACACACACACACAGCAGTTCCACTAACTATACACACACACACTGCAGTTCCTCTAACTATACACACACACACACACACACTGCAGTTCCTCTAACTATACACACACACACACACACACACTGCAGTTCCACTAACTACACACACACTGCAGTTCCACAAACTACACACACACTGCAGTTCACACACACACACACACTGCAGTTCCACTAACTAGTCACACACACACACACACACTGCAGTTCCACAAACCACACACACACACACACACACACACACACACACACTGCAGTTCCGCCAACTACACACACACACTGCAGTTCCGCCAACCACACACACACACACACACACTGCACTTCCGCCAACTACACACAAACACACACATTGCAGTTCCGCCAACTACACACACACACTGCAGTTCCGCCAACTACACACACACACACACACACACACTGCAGTTCCGCCAACTACACACACACACTGCAGTTCCGCCAACTACACACACACACACACTGCAGTTCCGCCAACTACACACACACACACTACTGTTCCGCCAACCACACACACACACACACACACACACACACACACACACACACTGCAGTTCCGCCAACCACACATACACACACACTGCAGTTCCGCCAACCACACACACACACTGCAGTTCCACCAACCACACACACACACACACTGCAGTTCTGCCAACCACACACACACACACACCGCAGTTCTGCCAACCACACACACACACACACCGCAGTTCCGCCAACTACACACACACACACACACACTGCAGTTCCGTCAACCACACACACTGCAGTTCCACCAACCACACACACACACACACACACACACACACACACACACACACACACACACACACACTGCAGTTCCACCAACTACACACACACACACTGCAGTTCCGCCAACTACACAAAAACACACACTGCAGCTCCGCAAACTACACACAAACACACTGCAGTTCCGCCAACTACACACACACACACTACAGTTCCGCCAACTACACACACACACACACACTACAGTTCCGCCAACTACACACACACACACACACACTACAGTTCCGCCAACTACACACACACACACACACACACACACACACACAAACACACACACACTGCAGTTCCGCCAACTACACACAAACACAATGCAGTTCCGCCAACTACACACACACACACACACACACACACACACACACACTGCAGTTCCGCCAACTACACACAAACACACTGCAGTTCCGCCAACCACACACACACACACACACTGCAGTTCCGCCAACTACACACAAACACACTGCAGTTCCGCCAACTACACACACACACACTGCAGTTCCGCCAACTACACACACACACACTGCAGTTCCGCCAACTACACACACACACGCTACAGTTCCGCCAACTACACACACACACACACACACACTACAGTTCCGCCAACTACACACACACACACTACAGTTCCGCCAACTACACACACACACACACACACACACACTGTAGTTCCGCCAACCACACACACACACACACACACTGCAGTTCCACCAACTACACACACACACACTGCAGTTCCGCCAACTACACACAAACACACACTGCAGCTCCGCCAACTACACACAAACACACTGCAGTTCCGCCAACTACACACACACACACACTACAGTTCCGCCAACTACACACACACACACACACACAGCAGTTCCGCCAACCACACACACACACACACACACACACACACACACTGCAGTTCCGCCAACTACACACACACACTGCAGTTCCGCCAACTACACACACACACACACACTGCAGTTCCGCCAACCACACACACTGCAGTTCCGCCAACTACACACACACACACTGCAGTTCCGCCAACTACACACACACACTGCAGTTCCGCCAACTACACACACACACTGCAGTTCCGCCAACTACACACACACACACAACAGTTCCGCCAACTACACACACACACACAACAGTTCCGCCAACTACACACACACACAGCAGTTCCGCCAACTACACACACACACACAGCAGTTCGGCCAACTACACACACACTGCAGTTCCGCCAACCACACACACACACTGCAGTTCTGCCAACCACACACACACACTGCAGTTCCGCCAACTACACACACACACACACACACACACACTGCAGTTCCGCCAACTACACACACACACACACACACTGCAGTTCCGCCAACTACACACACACACACACACACACACACTGCAGTTCCGCCAACTACACACACACACACACACACACACTGCAGTTCCGCCAACTACACACACACACACACACACACTGCAGTTCCGCCAACTACACACACACACACACACACACACTGCAGTTCCGCCAACTACACACACACACACACACACACTGCAGTTCCGCCAACTACACACACACACACACACACTGCAGTTCCGCCAACTACACACACACACACACACACTGCAGTTCCGCCAACTACACACACACACACACACACACTGCAGTTCCGCCAACTACACACACACACACACACACTGCAGTTCCGCCAACTACACACACACACACACACACACTGCAGTTCCGCCAACTACACACACACACACACACACACACTGCAGTTCCGCCAACTACACACACACACACACACACTGCAGTTCCGCCAACTACACACACACACACACACACACTGCAGTTCCGCCAACTACACACACACACACACACTGCAGTTCCGCCAACTACACACACACACACACACTGCAGTTCCGCCAACTACACACACACACACACAGCAGTTCCGCCAACTACACACACACACACACACACACAGCAGTTCCGCCAACTACACACACACACACACACAGCAGTTCCGCCAACTACACACACACACACACACTGCAGTTCTGCCAACCACACACACACACACACACACACACACTGCAGTTCCGCCAACCACACACACACACACACACACACACACACACACTGCAGTTCCGCCAACTACACACACACACACACACACACTGCAGTTCCGCCAACTACACACACACACACACACACACTGCAGTGCCGCCAACTACACACACACATATACTGCAGTTCCGCCAACTACACACACACACACTGCAGTTCCGCCAACTACACACACACACTGCAGTTCCGCCAACTACACACACACACACACTGCAGTTCCGCGAACTACACACACACACACACACACTGCAGTTCCGCCAACTACACACACACACTGCAGTTCCGCCAACTACACACACACACACACACACACTGCAGTTCCGCCAACTACACACACACTGCAGTTCCGCCAACCACACACACACACTGCAGTTCCGCCAACTACACACACACACTGCAGTTCCGCCAACTACACACACACACTGCAGTTCCACCAACTACACACACACACTGCCGCTACACTAACTACATACACACAAACTGCAGTCCCACCAACTACACACACACACACACACACACTGCAGTTCCACTAACTACACACACACACACTGCAGTTCAGCCAACTACACACACTGCAGTTCCGCCAACTACACACACACACACACACACACACACTGCAGTTCCGCCAAGTACACACACACACACTGCAGTTCCGCCAACTACACACACACACTGCAGTTCCGCCAACTACACACACACACACCCTGCAGTGCCACCAACTACACACACACACTGCCGCTACACTAACTACATACACACAAACTGCAGTCCCACCAACTACACACACACACACACACACTGCAGTTCCGCCAACTACACACACACACACACACACACTGCAGTTCAGCCAACTACACACACTGCAGTTCCGCCAACTACACACACACACACACTGCAGTTCCGCCAACTACACACACACACTGCAGTTCCGCCAACTACACACACACACACCCTGCAGTGCCGCCAACTACACACACACACTGCAGTTCCACCAACTACACACACACACTGCCGCTACACTAACTACATACACACAAACTGCAGTCCCACCAACTACACACACACACACACTGCAGTTCCGCCAACTACACACACACACACACACACACACACACACACTGCAGTTCAGCCAACTACACACACTGCAGTTCCGCCAACTACACACACACACACTGCAGTTCCACCAACTACACACACACTGCAGTTCCACCAACTACACACACACTGCAGTTCCACCAACTACACACACACTGCAGTTCCACCAACTACACACACACTGCAGTTCCACCAACTACACACACTGCAGTTCCACCAACTACACACACTGCAGTTCCACCAACTACACACACTGCAGTTCCACCAACTACACACACACTGCAGTTCCACCAACTACACACTGCAGCTCCACCAACTACACACACACACTGCAGTTCCACCAACTACACACACACTGCAGTTCCACCAACTACACACTGCAGCTCCACCAACTACACACACACACTGCAGTTCCACCAACTACACACACACACACACACACTGCAGTTCCACCAACTACACACACATACAGTAGTTCCACTAACCACACACACACACACACACTGCTGCTACACTAACTACATACACACACACACACACACATTTGTTACACTACACACATAGACATCCACAAACAACCACACACTCACAATGCTGTTACATTATTTATAAACACTCACACAGACACTGCTGTAAGACTAACTACATACACAGACAGACCGACATACACAGACACTATGGCTGGTGTAAGAAGCTGGTTGTATGTCTGTGTGTGTCTTTGTGCGGTTGTGTGATCACTGTACCAGAACTCCTCCTAATGTGTGTGTGTGTGTGTGTGTGTGTGTGTGTGTGTGTGTGTGTGTGTGTGTGTGTGTGTGTGTGTGTGTGAGATCTTCAGGGCTGATTGATTAAATCCAGTCAGAATGAGTCGCAGTGAAAGGGAGGGAGGACAGCAGCTGCAGCATTCTCACTGCCTTAAGGCCATTTCCTGTCTATGACTTAAGCTGCACTCACTTCCTGTGGGTGTGAGGAAAGCCTGGGAGAGGGGAAGAGGCCACCTCTCTCACACAGTAGGAGGAGCTTTGGTACAGTGATGACTCCTTCACTTCAGTGAGGCTTCTTTATTCAAGCACCCTGCTTTACGGTAAAGTTAGTGAGTCGCTCTCTCTCTCTCACGCACACGGTTTCAGGACCTCCCAGAAGCAGCTGATCCGGGCGCCAGGCATGCTGTTATGTTGTGACGTCTACACCGGCGCCGACACAGGGAGGCGCTGGAACTCAGGACACGCCGCAGGGGCAGCAGTCGGGGGTTCCACCTCCTCCACGGCTCCGCTGACTGAAGTGGAACCCTCAGCTGAGCATGCACAGCCTCTGTGTGCCACCGGCACTCTGGCTTTTTCCACGCCGCTGGTTTAAAAAGCCGTCACATCCTCCTTTCGAACCGCGCCCCACAGCTGGAGGCGAGATCATTAGCGCCTCCACTCCCCTGTCCCAGCCTTCATACGTCTCCCTCTCCCTCCCCGTGCGCATTCCTCCCCTCCTCTCTCCACGTTGGCTTAGTCCCATCTGTAGCTTTACCCCCCTCCTCTCACAGAGTCCTCACATCGAATGGGGTACACGATCAGCACCATAAGCACATTTTTGGGAAAGACCACCTTTGCCCCTTGTTTTCAAACTCATCTATCACGCATTAATAAACATTAATTGCCACCTGGCATCAACAAAAGTTTAATCTATCATATACTAAATGAACTTTAACAAATCGCAGTCACAGGCAGGATTACAGACCCAAATTACGGGACAGGATTACAGATCCATATTATAGACCCAGATTACAGACAGGATTACAGACCCAGATTACAGACAGGATTTCAGATTAAGTGAAAGCCTTACCATATCGGTGGCATCGGCACATGCTGGTTCTGAATGATAATGGTAAATTCCTCCCATCGCTCCTACAGAGAAACAGAGAGAACACACACACATTAATCAACATACATGAAACTATGCAATCAGATCAATCAGGACCAATCAGCTGAAGGGGACGCTGTTTAAAAGAAAACTTTACACCTAATATATTCAGTACTATTGTTTGGGGGGGGGGGGGTTGGTTCCCCATGCCCATCCAGGGGAGAACGTCTCAGGCACTGGGCAGATACACCCAGGACAGGGCACCAATCTATCGCTGGGCACACACTCACACTCTATATGGGGCAATTTGGAGAATTCAATTGACTTGATCCATGTTTTTGGTCTGTGGGAGGAAACCGGAGAACATGGAGTAAACCCACCCGGACACGGGGAGAACATGGAAACTCCACCCAGATTGGGATTCGAACCAGGAATCCCTAGTGCTGAGAGGCGAACGCGCTAAACCACTAAGGCACCGTGCCGCCCCCCACAAACATACCCAAATACTTAATCATCAATTGAAGTGACATTATACTTCCAAAATTATTGGGGGCTGAATACAGTAATGCTGTAATCCCAGATTAAAGGGCCTCTGTGATGTCACAGACAGAGCAGCTCTGTTCAGTTTATTTCATTTTATTTATTTCATGTGATTTTATTGAATTTCATCAGATGAGGGAGCGGAATTCCACAGAGGAAGCCCAACCTCTGTTCTAAGGATGGAGGGGTGCATGTGTCAGTGGAACAGGGGTGAGAGATGCCTTTAATTTAGTCCTCAAATCCTCAGCTCCTTCTCTCCCCTCTGCCTGATACTGGGGAGTTGATTGTCCCAAATTAAGATGGGGGTGTGTGTGTGTGTGGTATCTGTAACTAATTTAAACACCCTCTGTGGTTCTCAGTTTGATCTGGTGCATTTCATCTCAGCACAGAACAATCTGAACCTTTGACACATGCGTGCACACACACACGAACACGCATGCACACATCAGTTTACTATTTTTAGTTTTTTTTACTTTTTTGAGTGTGTGTGTGTGTGTGTGGGGGGGGGGGTTATCGTAACGGCTGGGGGAACTGATGAGAGGAACACAGAGGGATAGTCTATATAAACAGAACAGTTCCGGTGTGTAGTCCTGGTGTACGGTTCCAGTGTGGACAGTTCCTAAGACTCAGAGCTGTAACAGAACAGAGAACCATTAAACCAGGCCTCCCCTCTAAACCCAGCCCCCCAGGGACAGAGGACGCTACATAAGACAGCAGGGAGATGGATAGAGGAAGGAGAGATGAAACGGGTGGAGGGGGGGTCAGGGTCAGTCATGGGGGATGGTTGTGAGGGGGGCAGGGTTATTGATTTTGTGGGGAGTTTCAGAGTGCATCAGCCATTACAATCCATCTCCTCCATCCATCTACCCCCCTCGTTCAGTGCTCACTTCCTCCTTAAACTCTACACCTCCTCCACCCCTCCCTACCTCACCCTGATTCCTACACCCCTCTCCTTACTCTTCTACCCTCAGATCACAAAGCTTTAAATCCTAAACATGAAGATTCAACGGACCTGGAAAAAACACTAGGTTTAAACCCCGCCAGAGCTGAGAGACAAAAAACAGGATCAAGTGCACAGTAAGTGTAAGTCTGTTTTGCATAACTGTGACTGACCCAACGAAAGAGGAAGTTGACAAGCAATGCGGAAGAGGGACGGTGTAGCACTTTAACTTCTAAACTCAACACAGACGAGAGGAGATGAAGAGGGAGAGGAGGAGGAGAGGGTGGAGAGGAGGAGGAGAGGGTGGAGCTGGGGAGCCGATATGTGAGAACAAACACAGAATGTTTTGGATGGAGCTCCCTCACTGCCTTCAGCCTCCAAACTAAACTAACCAAAATGCAAATTACAAGGGGGGCGGGGGACAAGAGAGAGGGAGAACAACCTCAACAACCGCACTCTCTCTCCTCCACAGATCTCTCTTTCTCCTCTGGGTCGGCACCCATGGCCTCTCTCACTCGATCACCCACAGGACCCCAGCACACATCTTGCTCTCTCTCTCAGACAGATCTGTTGTCAGGTGACCAGGTAACACTGTACTGCTGGGTTGAGAGGGGGTACATATCAGGGGAAGTGGTGGAGAACAGCACCACTATCAGGGAGAAAGTAGAACAACTGTGACCCTTTTTTGGGGGGAGTGTCAGCCCTGAATACAGTAAGGGGGGAGGGCAGAACCCAGAGAGAGCAGAATTATTCAGAAAGGGATTTCATGGGTTCTTTTTCAGGTTTGAATCATTAAACGGATGTGAACCGATACACCGACCATTCAAACTAAACGATGCCACGAACAGCCTGCAGATGAAGAGTTTGGCTTTCACAGGGCAGGAAGGAGGAGGAGGGGGTAATGAGATATTTCCAGATCAGCCGGATCACGCACTCTGGGCCGTTTACCCGTCCGGCTCCGAAGTGGCCGGAACTGTTTGGAGTGGTTGCCTGGAAACACACAAAAGCAGGCAAAAACAAACAGGACCTTTTGTTATGAAAATGGAGGAGTGTGGGAGCATGTACACGTCTGCGAGAAAGTTAAAGAGGAGAGAGAGGGAGGAGCGACGGGAGGAACCCAGAGAGCTGCACTCACTGTGGGTAACAGACTCACCCAGTCCTGATGGGTCTGAAGGGGCAGTGGGTGGGGGGGCGCTGTTCAAAACCAACACCACGGATCAGAGATTAATGAATTGCGATGTGTGTGTGTGTGTGTGTGTGTGTGTGTGTAAATCAAAACAGTTTGGGTATAAAACACAGTGACTTGATGGATGGGACCTGTCCAGCAGGCATGAGGTTCAGACTCCATCGTGGAGAACGTTGTACGGAGGCTAGGTGGTGATGGGCACAGCCTGGCTGGATGAGCCACCCTAATCACCCTGGATGTTCGTTAATTAAAGCGCCACACCAGGACGGAATCTATGATCCTGATTGAAATCTCAACCTGGCTCTCTCGCTCACCCTCACACACACCTGTATATCCCTCCATTAATAAACACACAGTTACAGGTGACGTCATCTGTTTACCTTCACATGATCTACAGTATAGCATCAAAACAGAAGACTGAGTAACTGTGTAGAGAACATACTAAACTGAACACAAATGCACACACACGTCCACGCATATGCACACACGCACACACACGAGCTGGAGGATGCACTAAAGTAAGCAACAGCAGGTAGGCCTACTCACTCACAGACAGGTATTTCCAGTCTAAAAGGCTTTTCACTGTGTGTGTGTCTATTGATTGCTTGCTGAGACTGAGCATTCACCCCCCCACCACCACCACACACGTTCCTGCGTTTCCTTAGTTACAAACCCGGTTCTGACCTACAACCCTCTGAGACAAGCGTGTCCGGTTCTACACAGAACCCTGAGGCTGCTGCACCACTGCCACACACACACACACACACACATGCACACAAAAAACCCAAATGGAACATTTAAAGGCTGCTCTGTGTGTATTCAAAATTAAAGCAGCTGTGACATTATGCAGCCTAAAAACAGGATGAAAATAAAGTGGCATATATGACTGAAGGATGGTGCTCATGAAGCCTAGGACTGGAACACTCCACTACTGCAGTTCCGTAATGACCCAGTCACCTAATCATCACGATTGGTCCATCATAAGTCCTCAAATCATTAAGCATTTACAATTTAGGATGTTTAATGTATCAGTGATGCATCAAACAAAAACTAAACAAAAATAAACAAAAACATAGGGGTCATTAATTCTGCCTCTTTTCTTTGGCATTAAACATATTAAATAAAGTGACATTGAAAAGCCGAAATTAAAAACCAAGCCGTGTCTTGGTTTTTACAGGAATTTTTTTTTTCTAAAACACGATTTAAAAATAGCCACACAAAAAATACATTGGACCAGCTCTTCACTCTCTCCAGGATCCTCAAGGATTCATGGGAGTTTGCCCAACCAGTCTACATGTGTTTTGTGGATCTGGAGAGGGATTTCGACTGTGTCCCTCGGGGTATTTTGTGGGAGGTGCTTCGTGAGTATGGGGTATTTGCGAAGCAGTAAGTCGGACTTGTTTCCAGTGAGGGGTTGGACTCCGTCAGGGCTGTCCTTTGTCATCAGTTCTGTTCATAATTTATATGGACATAATTTATAGGTGCAGCCAGGGTACGGAGGGTGTCCAGTTTGGTGATCCGAGGATCACGTCGCTGCTGTTTGCAGACGATGTGGTCCTGTTAGCATCATGAGGCTGCGATCTTCAGCTCTTACTGGATCGGTTTGCAGCCGAGTGTGAAGCGGCCGGGATGAAAATCAGCACCTCCTAATCTGAGGCCATGGTTCTCAATCAGAAAAGGGTAAAGAGTCCTCTCTGTGTCAGGGATCAGATCTTGCCTCAAGTGGAGGAGTTTAAGTATCTCAGGGTCTTGTTCACGAGTGATGGTAAGATGGAGCGTGAGATTGACAGACGGATCGGCGCGGGGTCAGCAGTGATGCGGACCCTATACTGGTCTGTTGTGGTAAAGAAGGAGCTGAGCCACCAGGCAAGGCTCTCGATTTACCAGTCGATCTACGTTCCGACCCTCACCTATGGTCATGAGCTTTGGGTAATGACCGAAAGAGCAAGATCGTGAATACAAGCGGCCGAAATGGGTTTTCTCCGCAGGGTGGCTGGGCTCTCCCTTAGAGATAGGGTGAGAAGCTCGGTCATCCGGGAGAGACTCGGAGTGGAGCCACTACTCCTCCGCATTGAAAGGAGCCAGTTGAGGTGGTTCGGGCATCTGGTAAGGATGCCTCCTGGGCACCTTGCTAGGGAGGTGTTCCAGGCAAGTCCAGCTGGGAGGAGACGCTGGGGAAGACCCAGGACATGCTGGAGGGGTTACATCTCTCAGCTGGTCTGGGAACGCCTCGGGGTTCCCCTAGTCGAGCTGGTGGAGGTGGCTGGGTCTCCCTACTTCGGTTGCTGCCCCCGCGACCCGAACCCCAGACAAGCGGAAGATAATGGATGGATGGATTTTAAAATATTTATACGCAGAAACTCCAATAAATTTTTTAAAAAGAAAAAATACTCCAGGCAGCAAGGTGGCGTAGTGGTCAGCACGTTTGCCTCTTCATGGAGGGGAGCCACCCGATCTGGGTGGAGCTTGCATGTTCTCCCCATGGGTTTCCTCCCACAGTCCAAAAACATGCCCCCTAAATATATATATATATATATATATATATATATATATATATATATATATAGTGTGTGTGTCCAGCTCTCAACTGGTGCCCTGTCCTGGGTGTATCTGCCCAGACAAAATTGAAATTGAGGCTGAAGGGGGGGGGGGTTAAGCAGAAAGCTGTACAGAAGCCCGACGGTTCACAGCAGTGTCACTCCATGGGCAGAAGGGAGTGAGACAGCTTCACTGCCCAGAACCAATGTCCCTCCATCATGACTCGGCAATTCCATCTGGTTGAGTGTTCTGAAGTGTGCGCCAAGTCCTGCTGTGTGACCCAACCACGGTTCTGCTCCTCTGCTTTAAGAAAGTGCCTCCATAACATCTGAGGTTCTAATACTCATGACCAGATGGGACGGGATAGGACAGATAGAGTACAAACACAGACCAAACCCATTGGGAATCCTTCAGCTTTAAAGAACTAATCCAATCCAAATTCAGAGGTTAGCAGTGTGGGCCCTTCAGCAGGGCCCTTAAATCCTTACTGCCCAAGGGCTGCTGTCCCTGCCCTCTGACCACCATCAACTTACTGGTACACCTGAGGGTTGTTTCTGAAGTTTTACAGGTTTTAAACTAATGCATGTACATGTAAATGAAGCAGGTGGGGGAAAATAAAATGTTCTGTTGATGTTAACTTATTATTCTAATTTCTTTAAGTCACGCCGTGTCACACTGTCTGCTGGGAGAGTAAATGTTCCGTGTTTTACAAACAATATAACATTTTTTAAATAATACGTTTATATTCAGTTAATTTATTCAAATAAATAAAAAACTATTAAAGACGTACTTTAATGCATGTGGTGCATCAGTGTATATTAAAAGTGTAAAGTGGGGCAAATATGATGCCCTGATGGTTGCAAAGCTTTAGTTTCAATAATGATAGAACCCTGTAGGAAACACTGACCAAAGTAGGAAACAACCAAAACACCACCACAGCTCACACACAGGTACTGTTGGAAAACACAGTGCAACAGGGCGCACAACACCCTGGTCACCCGCCGGTGCAGAGGGCTGACCCCAAAGAGGCAAACAGCAACACTTTCTAATAAATAACAAAAGCGGCAACAGGAGCAAATAAACCCATCAGTCAGGGACAGAAGCACCAATGCAGGGTTGTCTACAAGGGGTTACAGTGGTAGTGGCAACCGATGTGTATGAGGGGTTAAACTGGTGGTGGCAACTAATGTGCATGAGGGGGTTACAATGGTGGTGGCAACCTATGGGGGATTACAGTATTTTGGTAACACACTTGGATGAAAGTAAACTGAAAGAATTCTGAGAAACAGTTCAGAATAATAAATGATTTTAAATGTTAAAAGTTAAACCACGTGTTGAAATGAGTCATTCATTCATCCTGAAAATCGCATCATCCAGCTGTATCATATGATGTCACAGTAATGGAGCTCGTGGTTGCTGCAGCAACATCCAGAAAGAAAGCAAGCTTCTGTGAAAACCTTTAGTCGACATGTGAGAGGAGGCCACCATCTCCATCAGCAAGACAGGGTGAAGGGTTCTAACAGGTTCTGCATGTTTCCCGGTTCACCTCAGAACTTTCATCTGATCCCAACCTTACTCAACCTTCAAAACCACAAAATAAACGCAGCCCTGCCAACCACCTCCATTCAGATACTCAGCCAATGATACCAAACAGTAAAACGTACCTGATGCGGGGCTCCTGTGAGAGCTCGGTCCCGGATGCCGAAGCCCACCCGGCGAAAGGACCCCCGGCGGTGGGCGCAGATTATCCGAAAGTCCATGTGTCCCGAGTACGGCGCAGACACCGCTGTGCTGTGGCGGCTGCAAGTTTGTGGCTGAGCTTGGGGTGCTGCTGGCGGCACCGGGGCTCTGATAAAATCCAGAACGAGAGCGCGAGCGAGTCCTGGGGGGTTCCGTGGCCATGAGCTGGGGTGAAAGTGTGAGTGGCGTGGGAGAAGCCGCCGTCGCTGAGGGACGCCTGTCGGCGCCTCGAGCAAGGTCCGGCACGGCGTACCCAGCGTCGTCACACAGCCGCGGGGCGTGCTTAGGGATGTGATCAGCACCGGTGGGGAGCCGGGAACGCACACGGGGCTCGGGGGTCGCTGTCGGCTGCCCAGTGGCTGCGACTGGCATTTCCTTTGGGCGGGGCTAGAAAGGTTCTGGTGTTCTCCTCCTGCAGATCTCCAAACTTACAAACAAGGCTTCCTGGATCAGGATGAGAACATGACAAATTTTAATGGTGTAATTAGTACATAATAACATTAACTTTACCACAAAAAGTGCCAGATCACAGGAACAATGCACGCTTCCTACTTAAATTCTGTTGTTAAAATCAAAGTAAAAAATCCATCTGTGTTCCTTTAAGAATACATTCAGTTCCATTTGAAAGGAACCGCCTTTTTAAAAAATAAAAAAACAGGCAAGTGTTTAACACACAGAACTTTAGTTTAGTTCCATCCATAAGCTATTGTAAAAGTTCCACCTGCCGGTTAAAGATTAACAATGATTAATAATGATAGCCAAACTTACATATTGTGACTTTAAGACACTTAGGTTTAATACAGATTAAATAATTTTGTTCTCCCTACACCACCACCCCTACTACTACACCCCAACCTCATACACCCCCTACTATTACCCCAAACTCATCGAACATCCTACAATAACCCCAACCTCAAACTACTGCACACCTACCTCATCTGTACTGCTACTACATCCCAACCTCATACCTCACACTATACACCAACCTCAGCCCTACCACTACATCCTTACCTACATTTACATTTGGTCATTTAGCAGACGCTTTTATCCGAAGCGACTTACAAGTTGAACACAGGGTTAATCACAACATTCCTGGAGCAATGAGGGTTAAGGGTCTTGCTCAAGGACCCACACTGGTAACTTCAGTGGACCTGGGATTTGAACCCCCAACCTTCAGATTGATAGCCCAACACCCTGCCCACTGAGCTACCACTCCCACCTCATCCCCACTACTACACCACCCATACCTAATCCACACAACTAAACCTCTACCTCATCCACTATATTACAGCTAATATTACTACTACATCCCAACCTCTTACACGCCCCACACTATACCCCAACCTTACTACTACACCACCACTACCCCTACCAGCACAACACCCCTACCTCATCCACTATATGACGACATGGCTAAACTTACTTATTGTGACTTTGATGCCCCGTTAGTTTAATATATTTGGATTAATTTAGTTGCCCAAACTCTCAACAGTAGAGTAACAGAGGTTCTAACTTATTGCGCATGCTCAAATCTATCGACCGATCTGGTTTCGCTCGAACCCAGGCATCATTAGAACCCTACACCTCCCTCTGTAAAATCCACCACCTTAAAGTGAAACCCCTGTGCATGTTGCCCCTCCGGGGGCGGTGCTGTCTGTGCGCGCGGACAGAGTGGGGTTCGTGTGTTCGGATGAGTTTAATCACTTCAGCGAAGCCTTTCGCAGGTTAGCTTAGCGGCTAAAGCTAACGCTAAAAGCGAACAGTGACACCGAACCACATGGAACCGTTCTCTATAATCAACCCCATTCATCTGCTTACCTTCAGACCAGCCGCAAATTTCGCACAAGAACCACAGTCAGCGTTCCGAGCGCAAACTTTTCCGCAGATAAACAGCCGTTTTGTAGTTGGACGTTAGCTTTAGCCTGTTAGCTGCGTTTCAACGCCGCGGCTGCAATTCGGCTTCAAAACAACAGAAAGTAGCAGCTTTCTGCCCGAAAGACGAATAAACCGACAGAACAAACCCACTCAGCCAGGTCCATGTGCTTTAAACAGGGCTTCATAACGGTTCTATAAGAATAACAATGTTCTTCGCTCCGGAGAGCTTTTTAAATGCCTTTATTCCTCCACCCCCCCCGTACGGAGCACGGTTCAATACGGCACAGAACACACAGAATATCGGGAAAACGATATCGCGTATGACGTTTAAACTACACCTGTAGTCAAAGAACACGATGAAAAGTGGTTTCGGAGAACCCAAAGCCAGCTCCGAGTCCCAAAGCGTCTCCCGTTTAAAGAACCAAACCGGGACTTTCAGAAACAGAACGTAACCACTCACCGTTCGACTTCAAACTTTCCTTATTCCCTGTCGATTTCGACGTCGTGGCGAACAAACGCGGGAAGAAGCTGCGAGCTGTGCGTTCTCTGTGAGCTGCCCGATTAAAATATGCTACAGAACGGCAGCGTGAATTTTCTCATTTCCAGCCGAGAGAAGGCCGAAGTAGTGGCGGAGCGACGGAACGCACGCTGGCGGTGAGAGAGAGAAGTGTCGAGGGGGAAAAAAAGAAACAACCTGAGGTTCCATTAAAACCCCCAAGGTTCTCCAGCTATAAGTCGCAGTTAGTAAACGGAAT
Source organism: Corydoras sp. C115 (assembly GCA_019802505.1). NCBI lineage: Eukaryota > Metazoa > Chordata > Actinopteri > Siluriformes > Callichthyidae > Corydoras > Corydoras sp. C115. The sequence continues at coordinate 322,540 of JAFMOC010000359.1, read as the reverse complement.
GTTCGGATTATGAGAACGCGCTGTTTGTAACAAAGTAACCGATCAGATAAATTGCCGACTTGTGCAAAAAGGGGCGGCACATTTAGCATGTTCTCCCCTCAGCACTGGGGATTCAGGTTCAAATCCCGATCTGGGTGGAGTTTGCATGTTCTCCCCGTGTCCGCGTGGGTTTCCTCCGGGTTCCTTGAAAACATGTTTTTGGACTGTGGGAGGAAACCAGAAAAATCGGAGAAAACCCAAGAATATGCAAACTCCACCCAGATCAGGATTAAAACCTGGATCCCCAGCATTGAGAGAACATGCTAACCACTACACCACTGTGCCACCCTCAAGATAAAATGAATGCTCTAAATTGCCCCATATAGCCTGTGTGTGTGTGTGTGTGTGTGTGTGTGTGTGTGTGTGTGTGTGTGTGTGTGTGTGCCAGGTGAGAATGTTTCGCGCACATGGCAAATACACCCAGGACAGGGCAACAATACATCACTTGGCACACTCACACACAAACACACATACAAACACTCTATGGGGCAATTGCATGATCTACCAGGGTTTCCGCCGGATTCCTTGAATCCATGTTTTTTACTTCCATGTGCAACCCATCCATGCAATGACACACACTACACACTGGAGAACAAAACTAGAGAGCAATGTATGAACACTTGACTTTTTTCAGTGTGTTTGGTGGCTTAATGTTCTCTCAGCGCTGGGAATCCAGAGCTTGCATGTTCTCTCCATGTCTGCGTGGGTTTTCTCCGGGTTTTTTCCTTTCACAGTCCAAAAATTTGGATTCAGGGTTAATTGAGTGCTCCAAATTGCTCCATATAGTGTGTGTGTCTGTGTGTGTCTGTGTGTGTCTGTGTGTGTGCGCGCACGCGAGTGAGTGTGCACAGTGATAGATGGGCATGGGAACCCCCACACACATGACCCTAGTAGAGAATTTAACAGAAGATAATGAATGAATGTAATCTACATTAATCGCAATTTAAAGTATTTTTTGTAAGAGAGTTTTACAGTGTTTTACAAAATAATGTTTTGCTTAAAACGTGATGATCATAATTAGAGAACAGCAATAAATGTAGCACAGAGAATAGTCACCAGTCAGTCAGACATCACTCACTCTGCTCTGCTGGGTTCTGCTCCACTCCTCTTCAGTCTCTTCTTTGGTTCTCTGACTTTTCTTGGTTCTTGGTCATAACTGTCAGTGGGGATGTTCCAGAGGTGTTCTGTTGGATTTAGATCAGGACTCTGAGCTGCCATTTCATTTATTCAATGTTTTCAGTTTTAGGGAACTGTGTGACAGACAGGGGGCGTTGTCCTGCATGAAGACTGCTGGCTGATTGAGTGTTCAACCATATAGTTATATATGAATTCAGCTTCACTGTGGAACCGTGGAACTTCCACTTCTTCTCTCATTTATATATTTAATATTTTTATATTTTATAACTTTTATTTTTCTGGATTTATGTCACATTGTCGAACTGTGTAATAAGTTGTGAACAATGACAATACATACATTCATTTGTATTTGCATTCAAGTTGTATTTATATCCATGAATGCTCACTCACAGCCAGAAAGTGCACTAAATAATAAAGCTGACTGTCAATCAAAACTGAGAGGTGCAGTTGAAAAAGCATGAACACAAAGTCCTTCTAACGTTTCAAAAAGTTTTACTGACCTTTAAAAAAGTGCATGCAGAAAAAAATGACAGACTAAAAACAAACTCGCTGACAGACGAGTGCACCAACCAAACAGATCACTGAGATCCAGAAACATGCATTATAAAAAAAGTGCTACACCCCTACTACACAGTTACTACTACATCCCTATCTCACCCCTACTACTACACCCGTACTACACCTCTACTACACTCCTACTACTCCACCCCTTCTACTACACCCCTACTACTACACACATATCTTACCCCTATTACTATTACACCCTTACTACTACACCCCTACAACTACACCCTATCTCATCCCTACTATTATTACACCCCTACTGATACAGTCCTTTTACACCCCTACTACTTCACCCCACCTTACCCCTACTACTACGACACCCATACTACGACTACACCCCTTCTACACCCCAACATCACCCTACAACTACAACACCCCTACTACTACACCCCTTCTACACTTCCACCTCACCCCTACTGCTACTACTATACCTCTTCTACACCCCTACTACTAAACCACTACTACTTCTACATCCCTACTACACACCTTCTACTCCCCTACTACTACACTCGTACCTCACCGCGCGACCCTGGCTCACTTCTTTCGGATTTCCCAGAAAGTGACACAGGGCGAAGGTTCCAGATCTTGTGCAAGCCTTCCTACACCCCTTTTTCCCCTTGACAATGGTGGACCTCATACCCCGGACAATATCGGAAACCATGCAGATGCCACAATATGTCCTAGAACAGTGGTTCTTGATACTTTTTAGACCGAGTATCCATTATAAAACCAAAAATTCCACCTATGTTTTTCATCAGGAAATGACATCTGGCAAACATCAATTAGGTGTGAGTGTATATTAAAGCAAAAAGGTACGAGAGGGCGTGGCATCATTTTGAATAAAACTTATAAGGAGGTCCCGATGCATAGTGGAGTACAGTTCCACCTCTTTCCTGTGATTTATTCACAGTAATTTTCAACCTTGAGTGTGTTATTGCTTTTAGAAAACGCTTACAAACACACTATAAAAAAGTTTTAATTCATAAATGCGTTAATTGAAAGCAAAATTGTTAATAATCTGGTCTTCCACGACTTAATCTAGTCTGGTTTTTAAAGTGAACGTTATTCATTAAGTAACAGGATTCCTGTTTCTCAAACATTGCCATCTAGTGGCAAAATTACAGAACACAGTTTATAGGTTTAGTGATGAAAGGGGTGTTATTAGTCTTCACACGTATCGGAGTACAGTTACAAGTTATATTACAAAACTTTGGGAAAATAATGTATATCCATACCATTATCCGGCATACCACCTCATTTTACTCTGCATACAACCAGTGGTACTCACAGTTTGAGAACCACTGAACTAGAACATCATCTGATTTTTACCCAAAAAGTCCTAAAAGTGGATAAAAAGAACTTAGATAACAATTTTATGACACTGATTTATTTAGGAAATTACCCAATGTTACATATGTGTGAGGGTAGAAGGACGTGAACCGCTGGGATTAGCAGTTAATTTGAAGGTGGATTTCAATTTCGATTCAGGTGTTTTAATGAATGGATTGATAATCAGGTTTGAGTGGTTTCATTTTATTTTAAGAACAGGGTTCTATCAAAGTGCTGCTTACAACACGTGTTTGTAGGGGAGTATCATGGCAAGAAAAAAGGAGATTTATGTGGACCTCAGAAGAAGTGTGGCTGATGGTCACCTTATTCATCAGATTCAGATTACATTCATTCATTATCTCCCGCTTTATCCTCTATTAGGGTCGCGGTGGGGTTCCCCATGCCCAACCAGGGGAGAACGTCTCGGGCGCTGGGCAGATACACCCAGGACAGGGCGCCAATCCATCGCTGGGTACACACTCACACACTCAAACACACTCTATATGGGGCAATTTAGAGAACTCAATTAACTTGATCCATGTTTTTGAACTGTGGGAGGAAACCGGAGAACCCGGAGGAAACCCACGCAGACACGGAGAGAACATGGAAACTCCACCCAGATGGGGATTTGAACCGGGAATCCCTAGCGCTGAGAGGCAAACGTGCTAACCACTAAGCCACCGTGCTGCCAGATCCAGATTACAGATCCATCTAGTTTGGACAGTCTAACAGTCTGCACCATTGAAACCCCACCGGGGTGGTACACCAACAAAGATTATTCCAAGAGCAAGACGTGTAATAGTCGGCAAGGTCACAACAAACCCCCAGTTTCTAAGCAAGAGAAGTCCTCTCTCACATGACTAATCTTAATGTTCTATCTGTAACATGGTGGTCAAATTCTGGGCTGTTTATATTCTCTTTACATTATATTCATATAACCTCTTCCTCTGTCCACACTGTATATATTGTAGATGTTATATAGTGCAAATGTTATATATACAAAGATGTTGTATAGATGCAAATTATATTATATATCTCTGAGTCTGGAGGCTGCACAGTGAGTTGAACTGAGCACAGCATCGGCCCTCTGTGCTCGATTACTCTGGTCTGCTCCACTCCACCAGTGCAGTATAAAAGCTGACAGGCCAAGCAGGAGGCGTGAATAATTTACACCAGTTCCTCAGTGCAGCTCTTTAGGAACCTTGTTAACCTGGCTTTCAGGTTCCTCAGTTCTATATGCACTGCTTTGTATATGTTCTATGGTTTTCCCATTGCTTTTCACTTCTGAACATCTTACTGACCCGACGGGCTCATGTTTATCTGCTGTGGGTTTAGGTGCATCTCACCGCCACCTATAAACCCTTACTGAAGCTGTACAGACATAGTGCATTCTCTCTGTGTCTTTACTTTGTGTTTATCCAATGGCTTTGAATAAGGACCGGAGACAGGAGTTCACAAGCTCAGGACTGGCAGGTGTCTGTGTCCACAAGCTCCCACAGAGAGAGAGAGATATCAGGAGTCTTCCTGCTGCCCGCAAGCTCCCAACATCATTCAGACTCCATGGAATGAGAATTAGCTCCTCTGTGAGGTGGAATCACCATGCGACAATCATCACTAGAGCGAAGTGAACGAGCCGGTGTGTATTTTGAAAAGATAGAGTGAAGGTAAGAGGGGGCAGTTCCAGAAATGGTCCTGTAGGCCAGAGTTAGTGAATTGTACTGAGTAGTGGATTGGCATGAGTCCGCTTGGGCTGGTTGAATACAAGTACAATACCAAGGTTACGGACCGAATCGGTTGGAGAGATTGTGGAGCCATCAATTTGGAAGCTCATGTCATGATGGATTGAGGGTTTAGCAGGGATTATAAGAAGCTCTGTTTTTGCAAAATTTAATTTGATGGGTCTTCATCCAAACAGATATGTCGGTGAGGCAGGCAGATATCCGATTTGAGATCGTGGTGTAGTCAGGGGTAAAAGACAAATGAAGCTTGTCAGGTCAGGTCAGCATAGCAGTGGTAAGGGACACCATGTGCCTGAATGACTGTGCCCAGTGATGTCATGTATAATGAAAAGAGGAATAGTAGCCCAGTGGTTATGGTGTTGGACTAGCAATCTGAAGGTTGGGGTTCAAGTCCCAGGTCCATTGAAGTTACCAATGTGGGTCATTGAGCAAGACTCAACCCTTATTGCGCCAGGGGGCACTATATCATCACTGTGCTCTGACCCCAAACATTAAATTGGAATACTTGTAAGTTGCTTTGGATAAAAGTGTCTGCCAATTGACCAAATGGAGGAGAGGACCAAGTATAGAGCCCTGAGAAACACCAGTTCCTCAGTCTCCATTCCATGACACTTTAAAGGTCCTTCCTGATAGATAGAATCAAAACCATTCAAGTGTTGTACCAGAAAAGCCTAATTCAAATAGAGTGGACAGTAGAATCTGATGATTTACTGTATCAGAGGTGCTCAATGCGTCAATCGCGATCGAAGGGGTGTCAGGTAGATCACGATGGAGGTTTGAAAAAAAAAAAGCATTTATTAAGTATCAGTGCTTTTTTTTTTACAGCACAGTATCTGAAGCACTTATACACATGTACGTACACATTCACACACACAATGTGAGTCATTCTGAATCTCGATCTCTTCCGCTGTGCAAGCGATCAGTCTGCCCCCCCGTCTCTCTTGCTGTAACCAAAACTGGCACGTGGCCACGCCTCCGTGATTAAATTCGAAGCACTGCCTCCCGAATCATCTACGTTAGATAATTTCTGTTTGTTTTTGCACTTTATTTGACTGACAAGATGAGTGAAGGACTTTGTGCCAAAAGAACTAAAATGCACCACTTTCATTTAGAGTGGGAGTATGAATATTTTTTTACAATGTCAAACTCAAAATGCATTTGCTTTTATTAATGTTCATGTTCTGTTTGGGGCGGCACGGTGGCTTGGTGGTTTCACAATTAATTGCAATCTCTATTTCAGAGCCAGTGGTATTTGGATGATGGATAACTGCATTGAAACTGATTGGGTGGTGGTGGTGTGGTTATGTTTTGTACTGGTACTGTACTACTTGTACTGGTACTGGATCTGTGAACACCTGTCAGTGGACTGAGAATCGTTCTCCAATTACAAAAGTGCAGTCACCAGCATCCTGTAGACAGCTGCTTCTTAGAACTGTTGAATGCGATGTATGTAGAACACATCCACTTCCAAGCTATTGTGCTGACCAAGCCCACACAGAGGCGCTCCTCAGTGTGGAAGCCTTGCCTGCCAACTCCTCAGTAAAGAAAGTAGCTGTCGGCTGTCCTAAAAGTTGGTAGAAATCACTAAATGACATCATACATCCAGGTGTATATTGTGTATATATATATATATATATATATATATATATATATATATATATATATATATATATATATATATATATATATATATATTAGCGCTTATCCGGGGTTCGGGTCGCGGGGGCAGCAACCGAAGTAGGGAGACCCAGACTTCCCTCGCCCCAGCCATCTCCACCAGCTCAACTGGGGGAACCCCGAGGCATTCCCAGACCAGCTGAGAGATAAAATCCCTCCAGTGTGTCCTGGTTTTCCCCGGGGTCTCCTTCCAGCTGGACTTGCCTGGAACACCTCCCTAGGAAGGCGCCCAGGAGGCATCCTTACCAGATGCCCGAACCACCTCAACTGGGTCCTTTCGATGCGGAGGAGTAGCGACTCCACTCCGAGTCTCTCCCGGATGACCGAGCTTCTAGTCAAGTCAAGTCAAGTAATTTATTTATATAGCGCTTTTTACAACAGTACATTGTCACAAAGCAGCTTTACAGAATGAAAAGCCTTTAAACCCCCAAAGAGCAAGCCGAAGCGACAGTGGCAAGAAAAAACTCCCTTTTATGTTGTTATTTAAGGAAGAAACCTTGGGAGGACCAAGACTCAGTGGGGGACTCATCCTCCTTGAGCGGCCGGGCAGCAACAACAGTGTAGAACAGCCATGTCCAGATACTAAACAAATGGAAAAACTAACAACTAGAAAACTATATGTGAGTCCATTAGGGGGCGTCCTGCAGGACCGCCTTGTCAGGATCCATACAGTATTCGTAAGCAGAGCCATGGATCTCCAGGAAGCCGGGGGACACCTCAAAAGAAACAGACAAAGGAAGGGAGTTAGAGCTAATAATAAAACACGGCATTTAATTAATAAGTAATTAATTGACACAGTGCAGCATGTGACTCCGGCATCACTGACTAGAGCAGCATAACTAAAAGAGGCAGATACTGCAGACTCTACATAGTTGAGATGGCGCCCCGGAACAGCATCATTCAAGCGCCACACCCCCCCCATTAATGATGAGGTGGGTGAAGAGGTGAAATGCCAGCATACACTGATCAGAGATTACCCCCCAACACAGCCAAGTCTGAGATCTACATCTTTATCTACAGGGGATTAATTAAACGCAAGATTAAATAAATGTGTTTTTAATTTATTTTTAAAGATTAATAGTGATTCAGAATCACGAACAGTAACTGGAAGGCTATTCCAAAGTTGAGGAGCCTTGTGGGAGAACGCTCTTCCACCAGCAGTAATTTTATTTATTCTAGGAGCTAAGAGTAAGCCAGCACCTTGAGATCGGAGCTCACGTGTCGGCTGGTCGGTCGGCTTCTCACCCTATCTCTAAAGGAGAGCCCTGCCACCCTGCGGAGAAAACCCATTTCGGCCACTTGTATTCGCGATCTTGTTCTTTTGGTCATTACCCAAAGCACCGAACCCCTATTACTACCCCCCCCCCACAGGTGGTGAGCCCATTTGAGGGGGAACTCATGTAACTCCTTCGGGTTGGGCCCGGCGGGGCACCATGTGAAAGTGCCCGACTACCAGACGCTTGCTGACGAACACAATCCCCGGGCCTGGCCCCGATAACCCTAAATCGGGCAGGGTACACGTGTTCTTTATGTTTATTTTCATAGGGGGTTTTGAATATATATATATATATATATATATATATATATATATATATATATATATATATATATATATATATATATATATAAATAAAACTGCTACCTTATCCTGTTTTTTTAGCACCCTACATGTTCTTCCCTGGATGTACATGGGGAACCCCGCATCCCCTCCATCCCCTTTAGGATTAAGCAGAAGATAATCAGACTAGATATATATCTAATATTACATTAAATTCCACATGTAACATGATTATGACCCCCCCCCTTTCTCTCGTTCTCTCTCTCTCTGCTCACTGGCCTCTGGAAAAAGCAGCTCACAGTCATGGAAGATGAGCTTTGTTGGTTGTAAGTTTCCAGCATGGAGCAGATAAGCCAGCAGTTAGATGGAACGGTATGTGTTAATGTGGTGGATGGAGAAGGAAACAGGGGAGGGGGAGGGGGAAATGAAGAGAAAAAAGGGTGAGAGAGTCATGGGGGTGGATGGTATGGGTGTAGAATGTGTAGAAAAAGGGGTCTCCTCTGACCTGCACCCTCATTGGTTTATTTGAACTTATGGGGAGGGGCCTCACATGTGAACACACACACAACATCAGCTGGAGGAGAAGCATAGTGTTCAGCTGTAATTAAAAATCAGGTTGATTACTAAAATGCTGATGAGTTCCAATTTAGATTTAAAAAAAGATTTAAAATTTGGTTTTAAAACCCAAAAGATCAGTTTGGTTATTTAATCCGGTTCTGTAATCCGGTTCTGCATTAAACACAGCATGTGTTATGGATTCTGATATAAATCTGCGCACAAACCCATGAATATTTTATTACTAATTCCTCGGCAACAATAAAAACTCTACTAATTTACAAGTCATCTCTCTCTGTCACACACATGCGCACACACACACACACACACACACTTTACTGTATACAATCACTTATGCCTTTATATATTATATAAACTTTTATTTTATCAGTTCATTTAAAATATTTTTCATCATGATTGGATTTAATTAACTATGATAAAGGTAACACACCTTTCTACACTATACAGCAGTAATCCTTATTGGCCAAACCTGAGACCAGATCATGACGTGAGTGCTACTGGGCCACATGGAATCGATTAATTAATTAATTCATTCATTCATTATCTTCTTCGTAATCCTCTACTAGTTTCAAGATTCATGGGAGGGTCATGAAGAATGTTGAGGGCTTTAAACACAATGTGGCAGTCGCTGGGCACTCTCTATATATACATATATATTATTTTATTCATTATCTTTAACTGTCTTAATCCTTTGCTAGGGTCACTGTGGGTGAAGGGGGTTCATGCCCATCCAGGGGAGAACTATTTGGGTGCTTGGCAGATACACCCAGTACAGGGCACCAAACTATCACTAGACACAAATCACTCACACAGACACACATTTCATGGGTGGACAATTTACAGCATGATATTGGCACTCTGTTGTCCACTGGCAGTAGAGTGCAGTCAGTCTGAAAGTAAGAGTGTTTGGTCAAAGCTGAGGGCTGTCCATGATGGTGCAGCTTTCACCCTAGGCGGTGTTCCTTTCCATTTGAGTGGTGGGGGAGGACCAGGACAGCTCCCTGCGATGTTTCGTGTCTGGTGCAGCAACATCACAACTGGCTCGGCCACCTTTTTTTCTTCTTTTGTTTTTGTTTGATCTCATTTGTGTTGGGTGCAAACGCTCTCAGAGGGGAACGTAGTAGTAAGATCACAAGCACCTGAGATATGATTTGGTTGGAGCAGTCACTTGGACACCCACTGTTTCCTGTCCCCTGGGTTTGGCATAATTAAGATTTAGTGATTTATTAAATTAACTTTGGTTTTCTATTTAATTTAGTTGAAATATTTGATGTGCATTTTAGTTAAGAAGCAGCAGCTAGAATTGAATCATCAGGGTGTCAAAGAGTCGAAGAGAATGTGAGAAAAAGCAGATGAGAGTGAGAGAGAGATAAAAGAGAGGAATGAGCGAAGTGAGCCAACCCATTCTGAACTCCAGCCAAACCAAATCGTAGGGAATTGGCACTGGACCCTTGGCTCAGTTGTGCAGAGGGGGGAGGGGGGGTTCGGCCAAGAGAAAACGAGAGATATGTGTTATCCCCCCCCCCCCCCCCATGTTCTCTGTTCTCCTTTATGCTTTATCTGTAAATGCCGAGTGTGTATCTGAGGAATACGTTCAGGTCTCATGGTTTCTTATGACATCACTGCAGTCGGCCTCATTTTATGACATCACTGGCCTTTAATCATTTATATATACATTTAAAAAAATCCAATGTGATATGCATTACGTATTTTTTCGGTTCTATTTTGCACGCAGGGTGACGAGTGCATGGCTTTGTGTGTTTCGCTTCCATCACAACTGAACGGTTCCAGATTGTTACTAAAGCAGCTGCTCTTGATTCCTGGTGCTTGTTTTCTACCTGTACAAAGAGGCTGGGGCAGTGCAAAGTGTGTCGTCACTTTGAGTGGTTACTGGCTGTAAAGTTCTGTGAGCCACGCTTTTCCCCAGTGAAAGTAGCTTAATTCACTGGCCGTAAAGCTGAACCCTCTGGGTCACGCTAATTATCCACTCAGATTCCCAGACCATATAGATGGGCTTTATAGGGAGGTGTAACAGTACGCTGTAATCTTTGCGAATCATACGGAGTTTAGAGTTGGAGCCTGAAGTGTGAGTGGAAAACACACATGCAAATGACACACACTGCTTCATGAAGGAGTTTGGGTTTCTGTGATTGACAGCATCACCGGAGCAGCGTGAGGGCACGGATCGATCTAACACGGATGATTTGTTGGCATCATGCAGCGATTGTGTGGTATGTTTGTGGAAACATTTAGAATGCAAAATCCTCCACATCAAGAACCAGCGCTCATAAAAATCCTGCAACCCAACAATTCATCTCAAAATCATTTTACAGTCATTTGAATAAACCCACAATTTTTTTTACAAGTTAACATGTGTGTTTAAAATCTCCACTCCTGAAATGTGAAATCAAACAGCTCTAAACCATTACTAAAGCAATGGGCATGTAAATTAATCCCTCACATATTGTCGGGGTTATGTTCCTGAGACCTGCCATGTAGCGTCGTTATTTTATTATTTATATGTTTAAGGCTTCATTAACCCCGCCCACACTCGTGTGGTGTCAGGCTTGGAGAACTGCAGGGCCCCGAGACCAAGATTGTGCTAGGTCTAGTTTTCAATCTCTTTATCTTCCATTTAATCCTCTACTTGGGTCGTGGGGGGTTCCTTATGCCCATCCAGGGGGCCATCCATCGGCCACTGGGCAGAAACACCCAGGACAGGGCGCCAATCTATCGCTGTACTCTCTCAAGTTTAAAGTCAGGTAATTTATGTCTATTGCGCTTTTTACAACAGTACATTGTCACAAAGCATCTTTACAGAGTAAAAAGCTTTAAACCCCCAGAGATCAAGCCGAAGCAACAATAAAATAACAGCGTTACATGGCGGGTCTCAGGAACGTGACCCCAACGATATGTAAGGAATTAATGTACATGCTCATTGCTTTAGTAATGGATTAGGGTTGTCTGATTTCACATCTCGGGAGCGGAGAATTAAGCGTGCACATGTTAACTCTCGCACACAATCATAGACACACACACACACACACACACACAAACACACACTATATGGGGCAATTCATTTAACCTTGAATCCATGTTTTTGGACTGTGAGAGGAAACCAGAGAACGTGGAGGAAACACATGTGGACACGGGAAGAACATGGTAACACCCAGATCGGGCTTCGAACCTGGGTCCCTGGCTTTTAGGGATTTTACACTGGTTTGGAATAAGTTCCAGAAGGAATAGAACACAGAGCACAGGTCCGCTCTGACATCACACCTGGCAGCCAGATATCAACGTTTTCATTTCAGCGTGAATCGTGCGATCTGTGATGACATCATAATGCACATGTGCATCATCTGGCTTTCTCTGCTTGTTCTGTATAACAGCGGCCAGTCCGAGCACCGTGCTGTGACATGAGTGCTCACTCCTTACGTACATCAAACCACTCACTTCAGTATAGAACACGGAACTGTGTATATAAGTGATGTTAAGAAAAGAACCCAACCTTCCAGACTTGTCACAATGGGCACTAAAAGTCCGCTCTCACCTCCAATTGCACTCAAACAGCAGAATTTAGTGAAGCTGTTAGCAAATTGCTCAAGAGTCATTGTGTTTCACGTCACGGTATCCATCCATCCATCCATCCATCCATCCATCCATTATCTTCCACTTTATCCTATATTAGGGTCAGGGGTGTTCCCCATGCCCATCCAGGGGAGAACGTTTCAGGTACTGGGCAGATACACCCAGGACAGGGCGCCAATCCATCGCTGGGCACACACTCACACACACAGACATGCACACAAAAACACTCTATATGGGGCAATTTGGAGAACTCAGTTGACTTGATCCATGTTTTTGGACTATGGGAGGAAACCAGAGAACCCAGAGGAAACCCACGCGGACACAGGGAGAACATGGAAACTCCACCCAGATGGTGATTCGAACCTGGGAATCCCTAGTGCTGAGAGGCGAACGTGTTAACCACTAAGCCACTATATGTAGCGGTATGCATCCTGTGTAATTATCATTAACAACAAGGTTTACAGTATCCAGACAGATTTCAGCATGTTAGAAATGAGGTTGTAAAACATTAATACTTTTTAAAAAGGAGTGATTATGATGTGGAAGATTGAGATATATTTACTTTAATGCTAAGGTTTTGTATGAGCTCTGGTTCTGGATGTGGAGGATAGACCCCTCATCCCCACCCCCACCCCACCCCCGCGCTGCTCCAGTCCAGTGCTTCTGTCAATCACAGGAAGCTAAACTCCTCCCACACGATTGATCTGAATGAAGCAGTGTGTGTCATTTGCGTGTATGGTTTCCAATCACGCTCCAGGTTTCACCTCTTAAATGAGCTACATTCAGCATGGCATGCTTAGAGGGGCTTACAGCATGGTGAGGCAATGCACAATTAGGCTCAGGAGCATAACTCGTCTCTTCATTTTAGTTCCACCTTTTTTTGTCCTTGCACGTTTTTTTTTGTCCATTCCGCAATTGTATACCATTGCGTACAAAAGCGGGTACCGAATCGTGTGACCCATACCGAACGCTTCACGAAGAATACAGCCTAGCGTAACACCTCCACCTGGCTTATCTAATGACTACAGCATGCAGAATGCACATCGTTGGGGTGGCGCTTTGAAAAGTCATCGATGTAAGAAATGATGATGACCGTGATTTTTTCATAGACAATGAGAGTATGGTTAATAGGGGTTAATGTAGCAGGTACTCCACCTTCATGTTTACACCTACATGACAACACCTCGCTCTGTGTTGTGTTTGAATTGCTCTGAATTGCTGTCCTGTAGTCCCGGTAACAAATGCTATATGGTTCTGTGACTCTTCCATTTGATGTTGTATCTGTGCTACACCAATCTGAAATGTTTTTGTTTGAAACTTCTGTCTGATTTAGTGTGTTTGTGTGCGAATGGGTGTTTGTGTGCGAATGTCTGTGTGTGCCGAAATCACTTCCTGTCACTCTTACCACATCCTTTCACACCTTTTCGCAGCATTAGCACATTTCCTGCATTTGGTCTCAAGCCGGAGACGCTGCTGCAGGCATGGTGAGCTATTGTCCTATCTGTGGGAAGCCCGTCTACTTTGGTGAGTCCTTGTTGACCTTGTCCACTTTCAGCCAAGTACACTTAAGCTTCTGCTCAGCGCGTAGATCCTCTTCCTCTTTATGAAGGAAGAGCAAGTGCACCACAGCAGGTTCACTTCCTTCTATGATGCTGAAACAGTGCCGTGAGCCTGCACTTTGAGAGTTAGATGTTCCTGTCTTTACTTTCAAAACTTGAAGAAATTATCTGAGAAGGGTTTTACATTTACATTTAATCATTTAGCAGATGCTTTTATCTGATCACAAATGAGAGAACATCACAATTGAATAGTTTGAGAAAAAACAGCAACACTGTAGCAGTTCCAGGTTAAAACGGATCCTAAACAGTTGAATTTTGAGGAGTGACATAAATGTAAGCAAATCAGAAAAGAGAGTTCCAAAGTGTTGGGGCAGCAACAGGAAAAGCTCCATCACCCCAGGTCCCTAGGTCTGGTTCTTGGTTTTAATGCTGACAGACAGAAGATTTGCGTCAGAATAGCGAACGTTAAGTGATGAAGTACGAAGGATGGAGGAGGTCAGTGAGAAACATGGGGTACTGATTGTGGAGTCTTGTGAGTGAGTAAAATCACTCTGATTTTTGTACTGAATTAGTCGGGGCCTGCACAGTGGCTTAGTGGTTAGCAAGTTATCCTCTCAGCGCTGGGGATCCTGGTTTGAATCCCGATCGTGGGTTTACTCCGGGATCTCAGGTTTCCTACTACAGTCCAAAAACATGGATTTTAGGTTAATTGAATGCTCTAAATTGCCCCATATTGTGTGTATGTGTGTGGGTGTGTGTGAGAGTGTGCCCAGAGATAGATTGGTATTCTGTCCTGGGTATATCTGCCCAGTGCCCAAAACGTTTCCCCTGGATGGGCATGGGGAACCCCACCACAACCCTATTAGATTATTAAGCAGAAGGCATGATTTTGGAAGGAAAGAGCACACAGATGTGTGAAGAACACACAGGAACCAGTCCAAAGATCTTGTAACATGACAGTGCTGAACACTTTGTCTAAAATGGTTACACATCCATCTACATTTACATTTAGTCATTTAGCAGATGCTTTATCCAAAACATTTTACAAATATGAAAACAACACAGTAGTCAGTAGTTACAAAAAGACCAGCTACACTGTAGAATTATTAAACCTCATCATTATCCAATCCCGCAATTTTTCAAATAACATGTTTGTGGAAGAGATGTGTTTTGAGATGTTTCTTAAAGATGCTAAGTGACTCCACCTTAAAGACAGAGTTGGTGAACGATACAGAGTGAGAGTTAGCACCACGGTGAGATTGAACCACCAGGTGACATCATCACTAGAGCGAAGTGAACAAGTCTGAGAGTATTTTGTAAATATAGAGTGAAGGTAAGAGGGGCCAGATCCAAAGATTGTTCTATAGATGAGAGTAATTGCCTTGATCTGAATGCAGCAGCTATAGGGAGCCAATAGAGGTGAGGTGGAGTCACATGAGTTCGCTTCGGGTGGTTGAACACAAAATATCATATTAGCGTTTGATCATATGCTGTGAGAAATAAACTGTTAACAGCATTAGTAATGGATCAGGCTTATTTTACATATCAGAGATAGAATTAAATTATCATAAATAGTAACATAAGCCATTTAACTGATTATTGTTGTAAGACACGCCATGCTGGTAAGTTATTGTTCATGCCACCCCCAACCCGAGACCGAACCAAATAAACCAAATAAATAACATCAATATCAATGATATCAGGGCTTGTGCAAGGCGCCTGCAAAGACTGTTGCATTACTAGAAGTCTTGGTAATGAGTGCAGACGTGCCCTCTGGACCAATGTAAAGGCCGGCACATGTTGCAGCTTGTGTGTCTAACAGCACCACCTATGGCCAAACAGGATAGTTTTTGGCCCAGTTCCCAGATGCACAGTTCCAACTCTGTAAGCTTATTACATTTATTCAACATCTTGACACTGTGCATGCACCTGCAGATGGAATGGATTACAGGTGCATTCTTCTGTGCCGTTACCGCATCAGCAACGCATAAACCACCGAATCATATTGCTGTGAAACCGCTAACTGCTGTGCCACCATGCTTACTTCGTGAAGATAAAACCCCTCTAAGATTGTTGCTGTAGTGCTGTGGCAGTATTAAGACAAACATTATTACTGCTAGATGGATAACTTTTTGATAAAATAAAGCCAGCACTTTCAGGTTTGCCCTGATGTCCAGGATTCCGGCACCCGGGATCTTCAGAAGAACTTTCGACCATTGTACTTTTTTATAAAGTTCAAGTTTAAGTTCAATTAGTTTATTTATATAGCGCTTTTTTAAGTGCATGAAAGCCTCAAAAAGCAAGCCGAAGAGACAGTGGCAAGAAAAAACTCCTTGGTATATTGTTATTTTTAGGAAGAAATTTCCTAACTTCCTTGGGAGGACCAAGGCTCAGTGGGGGACTCAGTGGGCGACATTACCAGTGTAGGACAACCATGTGCAGATTGTGTAATGATCAGATGTCTGCATTTAACAATTGAAAATACAATTTAAAATTTAAAAATTATGTATGTTAAAAAAACATATGTTATGTCTTCTCCACTTTATCCATCTCTTTTCCACTTTTATGTCCTGTATCTCTGCACCCTTAGCTTTATTCCAGCATGTTATCACATTTAAAACGTACATTTAAACCTTATTTGCTGTGTTTCACCTAAAAAAATGAAAATACAACTTAGTTCCCATTCAGTTCTGTGAAGTTTGTCCTTTGTCTTCTCCTTCTTCTGCCTGGTGGCTCTATCCTTAACATTCTGCTGGTATAAACCTCATCCATCCTCTGTACATCTCCAAACCACCTCATTCTGAGCTACCTCACTTTCTCTTCGAAATATTTTACCTGCACCATTCTAATAAACCTTCGTGAGTAGATGGTTCTCCAGTGAGAATCACAGCACCTTCATCTCTGCTACCTCCAGCTCCTTCTTCTGCCTTTTGGTCAGAGTCACTTTCTTTAATCTGTACAAATTTACAGATCTCACATCTGTACTGAATACTGTATTGAATATGAAGAACAGACCATGAGTCGAGTAGCCATTTTAGCCGGTACAACCATTTATTACTAACACACTTGTACACTTTTCTCTCCTTTTTGGACTTTCCTGTGCTCCCCCCTTATATTCCCACACCGCAAGTCATGCCGGGAAAGCCCGCGGGAACCCTCACTATTGGCAGGGCAACCTGCACTTTGGCACTTCCACGTGTCGTGGATGGCATGTAATACCACACAGCTCTTTCCTTAGGGGTCAGCTGTCCTGGCGATCCACACAAATCCAAAAACCCACACGGCAACGCCACCCGCAACCCCCGAAATCCGAACTGCACTAGTCACACCCATAGTCACAGTTCACCTTTCACCCAGGTCAAACCGCACCCAGTCCATGCTCGCCCCTTATATCCCCACACAACAAGGCAGTCAAGCCTGTGGGAACCATCCCTATTGGCGGATGGTTAACCTGCCTAAACATGGTGCCTCCATAACCTCCACATGGCATGGATGGCACATAACACCACATTACTGTAAACGTTCTCTTTTACTGCTCTTCTCTTTTAGTTCATATTCTGACTAATGTATAAACCTTTTTTTCCCATAATCTTTTATCCATAATTACCACTTCACATGGACTGCTTTATAAAACTGCTTGTTTTAAAATGTCAGTTTAAGATTTTGCTGTCAATGTTTTTTATGAGCTGGCCAACACAGGAAGTGAGCTGTAGTTTCACGTTGTGGCAGGAAGTGGAATTGGCACACGAAGGCATGAGAGAAAGACATAATTTCTCCTGGCAGTTTCAAAACCTGAACTATGACCACTTGAAAAAAAGGAACTGAACTGAAACATTCTGGATGCTCGGAGTTCAGCTTGAAGACAGTTTTTTTTTTAATCTAGAAGACTTATGAATCGTAGATTGAATGTGGCACAAGGTCATGAGTTGGTCATTGAACACTGAGCTGGAATGCCCTATCTAATTCTAATCTAATTGTTACATCATAATACTGTACAATCTTATCAGGGAATCAAGTTTGGAAAGACAGGGTTATGTTTTTATCTTCAGGATTTATTGGTTTGGCAGCACAATGGCTTAGTGGTTAACATGTTCTCTCAGCGCTGGGGATCCAGGTTTGAATCCCAATCTTGGTGGAGTTTCCACAATCGAGATCATTTGAATGCTCTAAATTAGTGTTGTGTGTCTGTGTGGGTTTCCTCCAGATTCTCTGGTTTCCTCCCACAGTCCATAAACATAGATTCAGGTTAAAATGAATGCTATAAATTGACCCATATACTGTGTTCTTGTGTGTGTATCTATGTGAATGAGTGTGTGCTCAGCAGTTGATTGGCACCATGTCCTGGGTGTATCTGCTCAGCCCCCAAAACAGTCTCCCCTGGATGGACATGAGGAACCCCCCTGCAACCCTAGTAGAGGATTAAGTGGAAGACATGAATGAATGAATGAATGACTTAGAGGTTAATATGTTGGTAGTGTACATAGGTTAGAAAACCTTGTGAGGACTGAAAGGGGAACTTATCCTCCATGAGCGACTGGGCAGCATTAACAGTGTAGTGTGTATATAAACAAATAAAAAAAATAGATGGACAGATTTAGTTCCGTGAAAATCGCTCTGATTGGTTGTGAGAATAAACATACTTAAGCAGGAATTCCAGGTTCCTCAAAAAAAAAAAAAAAAAAGAAAAAAGAAAAACATTAATTCTACATAGAGAGCAAAGTCCTCTAAGGTGGTTGCTGTAGTGCTCTGGCAGTGTTATGGGTGAGGAGCTGGTGATACATCAAAGAAAACAGTTAGGCAAAAGTATAGTCAGTTTGACTGACACAAAGCAGGATGTGACATAACTGACTAGAGCAGCAGAACTAGGAGGTTGCAGAGACTGCAGGGTACTGAGTCAAGAGGGGTCCCCCTACTGTCTGCATTATAGCACAACACCATCAATTAATGATGAGTTTGTGAAGGGGTGAAACACCAGCACAGACTGATCCCAGATCAGCAACCCAACACCATCAGGCCTGAGATCTACATCTTTATCTACAGGAAATTGATTAAATTAAAAAGTAAATAAATTATTTTTTAATTTAATTTTAATGATCATCAGTGATTCAGAATCACCAACAGTAACAGGCAGAACATTCCAAAGTTAAGGAGCCTTGTGAGAGAATGCTTTTCCACCAGCAGTAATTTTATTAATTCTAGAAGCTAAAAGTAAACCAGCACCTTGAGAGTGGAGCCCAGTGTTGGGTTTTAGAATTAAATAAGTTACTCAAATACTGTGATATAATGGTGTTAAGTGGACTGAGCACATTTTGTTCAGCACCAATGCTTTAATAAATGGACACACTAATGAAAAATGTTCATTTGCTACCACAGGTGAAAAGAGGAGGTCCCTGGGCCGAGATTATCACCCACTGTGTTTAAAGTGCCACAAATGTAAGAGGCAACTAACACCCGGCCAGCATGCAGAGGTACCTGCAAACACATGAGCAGACACACATAGGACAGTTCTCATGATCTGTAATATTTCAGTCACCAGGCGACATTCATCACTAGAGCCAAGTCAGAGTGTATTTTGGAAATATAGAGTGAAGGGGCAGATCCAGAGATTTTCCTGTAGGTCAGAGTCAATGCCTTGTACTGAATGCTGCAGAGTCGGGCTGCAGAGTTTTGAAACATGATTGTGCAAGCTGGGAGACCAGCAAGAAATGCATTACAGTAATCAAGCAGGAATAGGATGAGGGATGGGATAACAGCTGAGTAGCATGTTTGATTAAGAAAGGTCTGATCTTCCTGATGTTCTACAAAACGAACCTGCAGGAATGGACAGTTTTAGTGACCTGTTTATAGTTTAACATATGAGTCAATTAAGTACGCTGCTTTGTGACAATGTACTGTTGTAAAAAGCGCTATATAAATAAATTACTTGACTTGAATCAATCAATCAATTGATCGATCGATCGGAATAGTTTTAAAATCTGATTAAGCTGTATAACTGCAATGTTTAGAAGTAATATAAAAGTCGGTCCGTGCATGTGTGTGTGTGTGTGTGTGTGTGTGTGTGTGTGTGTGTGTGTTTGCTGCGTGTGTGTGTGTGTTTGTCTGTGTTCCAGCATGATGACAAGCCCTACTGTACAAATTGCTACATGCGAGATTTTGGGCCCAGAGGTAAAGGCAAACCTTTGTTTTTTTATCTTTTCTCTCATTCTGTGATAATGTCTCCACATCATTGTCATTGTTTTTCATATTCTTTCTCTCCAAAAGGGTCCAAAGCTCCAGCACCTCGTCCTCGTACTACTGCTACCTCTTAGAATCATCCAGAAACCTGCCATGATTACACTTCGTGCGATGAAAAAGCTCTAACCGATGCAGTTCTGTCGTTAGGCCTTCTTCCCTGCACACCGGACCTTTAAACCCAACTGATAAATCCCATATCACAGTGGTTACAGTCTAATACTTTAACCTCTCAAACTGTTAAATTTCAAAAATATAAATAATTTATCTAAACATTTAGATGTATGTCACCAGGTTCTAATCAACTTTCGCAATTAATATTTGTTTATCTCCAGTCATTCAAAAGTTGTGAGGGTCCTCTATTGTTCTTCTGAGTGTTATAAAGTGAGGTTGTTTTAATTCGGCTTGGGGCCCAGCTATATCATTTCATTAATAGAAACATTGTTCCGTTGTGGGGTATGTTTGAGAACCACAATACCAGGATATAGCAGTCTCACTTTGTGGAGGAGACAAAAATTTCAGATAGCATTGTAGTGTGAGATATGGTTCTGCTGGCACACAGCTGGCATTGGCAAACTATACCAAACTAAAGAGGGAAAACAATATGGCTGACATGTCCTGACACATCTGGTCCACATCTGGCAGAACTGTGTGAACTATGAATGACCCACAAAAAAGGCTGTTCTAAAGATACATCTTGATCACCCCTTGTTAAAGATTTGGCGATGCCAACCTACATGTGCGCCACTGTTAGAACCATGCAGCATGTGGGCCAGATGAAACAGGCAGACGTGGGCCAGATTAGATTCTATTAAGATTAATTTAAAGTCCTGAATGTTAGAAAGTCATTGGCACTCTAGGGTTAGTACTGAGTGTTCTGACTCTTCTCATTACTATAAACGAGCTCGGGAATAATCGAAGACAACTTTTAAATGATTGGAAAAATAGTAACTTAAGTAACTTAAAAATAGTAACTTAAGGTCAGACGGAATTATGATGAGAAAAATTATACAAGCCCAGAGCTGCAAAATTGGGATACTGTGTTAAATATAAAAACAGACTAAAAAAATGCAATTTCATGGTAAGATATTGGATCATTTTGAATTCGATGGCAGCAACACCAACACACCAAAATGTTGAGGCAGGATGCATTAATCATCTAGTATCATCACCTCATCTTTTAACAGCTGACTATAAACATCTAAGTTCAAAGTCATATATTTATATAGATCTGCTCATTGTCACAAAGCAGCTTTACAGATTGGCAAGACAAGTGACAGTGACAAGACAAAACTCCCTGTTATGTTGTTTTTTTACATTTACATTTACATTTGGTTATTTAGCAGATGCTTTTATCCAAAGCAACCTACAACGTGAGCACAGGGTTCGTCCCAACATCCCCGGAGCAATGAGTTTTTTTTTTGAGGATGTTATGTTGTTTTTTACATTTACATTTACATTTGGTTATTTAGCAGATGCTTTTATCCAAAGCAACCTACAACGTGAGCACAGGGTTCGTCCCAACATCCCTGGAGCAATGAGGGTTTTTTTTGAGGATGAAACCTTGTGAGAACCGAGCTTGGGGGGGGGGTCAGTGCAATCAGGCCACCCTGCAGGACTGCACCACCAGTGCAACAGAAAAACAGGTTCTGTCCAGTAATCGTCATAGCTGCAGTGCTCCGGCAGTGTTATGGATGAAGAGGTTTAGGCACTTCAAAAAATGCAGTTCGAAAAGCAGTTTGAGCTAATAATGTGTAGTATTTGTATAGCAGACAGAGTTTGATTGACTCAGTAGGATTCTACCGGATTCTAGCTGCTCAACAGTCCTTGACCTGCGATGCTGGACTTTTCTGGACTGTGAGCAGGCCATGTAGAACATGCAGACTCCTCCACTGCAGAACCATGCAGTTGTGATGGGTGTAGTATGTGGTTCAGCATTCTTGTTTTGATGGGAGGAAGCCCTTAATGAACCTCTCTGCAGTGATGCCACCTTGTGCTCCAGATGTTTATCCATTAAAGCAACCCCATACTATCAGATGGTGAAATGCCCACTGATAACAACTACGTTTCCCCCTGCCCATCCATGGGAGAACATTTCAGTGACTGGACAGATGTACCAAGGACAGGGCACCAATCTATCACTAGGCACACTCACTCACACAGACTCTCACAAAACCACACTATATAGAGCAATGCAGAGCATTTATTTTACCTTCAATCCATGTTTTGGACTGTGGGAGGAAACCAGAGAACTCAGAGGAAACTGAGCTAGTAATAAATGTCTCATATGGGTGACATGGCTTCGTGGTTGTTAGCCACACAACGCTCGGAATTCAGGTTCCAATCCCGATCTGGGTAAATCTGGGTTCCTCTGTTTCCTCCCACAGTCCAAAAACATGAATTCATGGTATGTCAGCTGCTCTAAATTGTCCCTATATAGTTTGTGTTTCTGTGTATGTGAGTGTGTGCCCAGTGATAGACTGGCCCCTGGTATTGGATTAAGCAGAAGATAATGTATGGAGGACTGGAAACATCTCATTTTCAACATCTGAAATGTTGTTTATATTTTATATGGAATAAAATATGGGGTTTTGAGATTTACAAATCATTTAATTCAGTTTTGTTTATATTTGATTCGATAATACTTTATATTTAAGACAGTGTTTCTTTGTGATCTGACTAATTAATTAGAATATTCATTAGAAACCAGTCCACCATGTAATGATAAAGGAGTTTGATGTGGTTGATCTGCTCCCTAGGGCGACACAGTGGCTTAGTGTATAGCACGTCTGCCTCTCAGCACTGTGGATCCAGGTTTGAATCCAAATCTGGGTGGAGTTTCCATCATCTCTCGGTGTGCACCTGGGTTTTTCATTTGGGTTCTCCGGTTTCCTCCCACAGTCCAAAAACATGGATTAAAGGTAAATTGAATGTTCTAAATTGCCCAATATAGTGTGTGTTTGTGAGTGTGTCCAGTGATTGGTGTATCTGCTCAGTGCCCGAAACGTTCTCAACTGGATGGCCATGGGGAACCCCCCGCGATCCTTGTAGAGGATTAAGCTGAAGATAATAAATGAATGAATGATCTGTGTCCTGAAATTACACTTACATGAAGTCAATAGGTCATGGTGATTTCAACTACAGAGTAGAGGGAGATGATGGTCAGGTGACTGCCTTCCTTGTCTGTTTCTTTTGAGGTGTCCCTTGGCTTCCTGGAGATCTTCATCCATGGCTCTGCTGACGAATACTGTATGGAACCTGACAAGGTGGTCCTGCAGGACGCCCCCTAATGGACTCACATATAGTTTTCCAGTTGTTAGTTTTTCCATTTGTTTAATATCTGTATATAGCTGTCCTACATTGTTGTTGCTGCCTGGCCGCTCAAGGAGGATGAGTCCCCCACTGAGTCTTGGTCCTCCCAATGTTTCTTCCTTAAATAACAACATAAAAGGGAGTTTTTTCTTGCCACTGTTGCTTCGGCTTGCTCTTTGGGGGTTTAAAGGCTTTTCATTCTGTAAAGCTGCTTTGTGACAATGTACTGTTGTAAAAAGCGCTATATAAATAAATAATTTGAACTTGAACTGCTTCCTTTGTCATCTAATAATGCAGAACATAACTACATATCCCTGCTATCCCAATAATCATTAAAGAATACACAAAAATACACAAGAATACACAAATCCACACACACACACACACACACACACACACACACCCTGGTTGTCCTCATCCTTTTTCATCCCTGTTCCCCATGTGTGAACCTCAGCCATATTTAACTCTGTCTGGCATCATTGGAAGACGTCCAGACACAGCCGTGAGGGAATACGTGTGAGATTTACCAACAAAGCGAAGTCGATTTGACATTGTTGGTGCAGCAAATCCACTTTCTGGCTCTGGATAATCCAGATGGTTTCAGTTTGGCCCTCAAAACTTCAGGATGCATGCGGCTCATGAAATACCTTAGAGCATGAAATCATCTGTCTGATGTTCTCCAGGAGCTCAGAGGCTCTCGTTTTCTAAAGTATATATTAAAGGTGGTAATATTGTGAATAGATTATTGTAAAAAAAGGGTTTTTAGTCCCGACGCATAGTGGAGTTCCTGTAATTTATTCACAATAATACACAACCTCAAGTGCCTTATTATTTTTATACAACGCTTATATGGTTTGATTCATAAATGTGTTAATTGAAAACAAAATTGTTAATAATCTGGTCTTCTGTGATGTAATCTAGTCCAGTTTTTGAAGTGAACACTGATCGCTAAGTAACAAGATTCATAAGCAGTTCATCTTCATTGAAGAATAAATCCAATTTAATGCAACTTATTACCGTATACCCCCCTCCAGGCACATATACAGAGTTTATTAAAGAATTTGGTGAATTTCTTTCTTTTTTTTATTTTATTTTATTTTATTTTTTTACTGAGGAGTAAAATCAGTAATAAAATAAACAAGAATACAACAGTGAATAGCATTATAATACCAGAAATTAAACAGTGTCTATTTATTTAAGACATCCTCAAGAATTTTATATAATTTATTTTTTAATTATTTTATAACCCCTAAACTTATTAACAAACACTCACACACCCACAGCACAGACAGACACAGATCAAAACAACAGAGGGGAGGGGAAAGGGGAGGGTCAGTCAGCTGGCACTGTATCAAGAGAATTAAAGACTGAGAGGAATGGATCCCATTTAAAATTAAATGTGGCAGTATTGCCTTTTAGCGTATGTTTTATTTTTTCTAGTCTCAAAAAATATAGGACGTCATGAATACACTGCGAGACCGAAGGGGGTTTTGTGGATTTCCACAACATTAATATGCAACGTCTAGCCAATAAAGAAGTAAAAGCCACAACATCTGATTGAGCCTGATTAAGTGAACAACAGTCAGGGGCAAGACCAAATATCGCAACAGAGGGGCAGGGGGAAACAACAACCCCCAAAACCTCTGAAATAAAGTCAAAATAACCAGACCAGGATTTGCTTAACGAGGGACAGAAAAAAAAACATATGACTAAGATGGCAGGGTGAGCCAGAGCATCTGTCATACTGATCCTCAATAGAATTTGGATAGAATTTTGAAAGCTGAAATTTTGATCGATGGACCCTATTCAATACTTTAAATTGTATAAGCTGAAGGGTGCACTAAAGCATGTTTTATTCACCGCTCTATCCCACCATTCCTCAGGAAATAGAGTACCCAACTCCTCCTCCCTTTCCTCCTCGCTTTCTTAACTTTTGTGGGGGATTTTACTTCCCAGGACATAAAATCCATATAAATCTTAGATATAAGGGATTTTTGGGGATATTTCATAGTCAGAAAATCAGCCCATGGTTGATCGTTGGGAAGGTATGGATAATTTGAAAAATGGGAAGATACAAAGTGCCTTATTTGAAAATAACGGAACCCGTGTGAAGGAGGTAAATGAAAGTCATCAGATAGTTGAGAAGAACTGCAAAACATGCCATCTTTATACAAATCAGAGACCCAATGAATGCCTCTGTCATACCACACTACAAAGGCGGGATCACTTATTGCTGGAAGAAACAATTCGTTATTCAATATAGGCATTTTTGTGGCTGGAGATAAAAATTTAAAATTTCGTCTAAACTGAAACCATATACATAAAGTGGAAAGTGTCAATGGCTTTCTAGAACTCTTTGAGACCTTTTGAGGCAGGGGAGAAGTGAGCAAAGCCAGGGCAGTAGATGGAGAGCAGGAATGTGTACCACTGCATCTCCGGTGTATGAAGCCAATGAAGTATTTTTTGAATGTGCGCAGACCAGTAATAGAATTGAAAATTAGGAAGGGATAGCCCACCATCACATCTAAATCTCTGTAAGAGAAAGTTTCTAACTCTTGGGACTTTACCATTCCATATAAAATTTGTAATATATTGATCGAGGGATTTAAAAAACTTTTTGGGCAGCATCAGCGGGATGTTCTGAAACAAAAACAGAAACCTAGGTAAGACATTCATCTTAATGACATTTATTCTTGTCATTAAAGATGGAGGAAGAGAATTCCATCTTTGTAGGTCTAGTTTAAGTCTACTCAATAATGGGGTAAAATTGCTGTCAAAGAGGGATGGTAAAGTACGAGAAATATGAATTCCCAAATATTTGAATCCCATTAGAGCAAGTTTGAAGGGTAGAGATGATTGTTTAAGTGATAGCGTTAATTGGTTTACTGGATAACATTCGCTCTTCTGCAGATTTACTCTGTATCCTGAGAAAGAGCCAAATCTCCTTAAAAGTGCCAAAATTGGAGAAAGACTGTTTAATGGATCAGTGACATATAAAAGCAGGTCATCTGCATGAAGAGATAATTTTAGCTCAATACCTGAGCGAGAAATTCCTTGATAAGAAATAAGAGACTTTAAGGAAATGGACAAAGGTTCAATAGCAAGAGCAAATAGTAGGGGGTCCCTGTCTAGTTCCACGGACACCCCTGTCTAGTTCCACGATACAGAGAAAAATAGTCAGAGTGAACACCATTAGTATGAACACTGGCTTTTGGAGAGGAATATAAT
Source organism: Corydoras sp. C115 (assembly GCA_019802505.1). Lineage (NCBI taxonomy): Eukaryota > Metazoa > Chordata > Actinopteri > Siluriformes > Callichthyidae > Corydoras > Corydoras sp. C115. The sequence goes on along the minus strand of JAFMOC010000359.1, from coordinate 296,003 downwards.
AATCTAATCTAAGATATAAAATTGTCCCCAAGACCAAATCTCTGTAGGACTTTAAATAAGTAGGTCCATTCTACACGGTCAAATGCCTTCTCTGCATCCAAAGAGATCACAACTTCTGGGGAAGAGGAGGATTGTCCAGCAAAAATAACATTCAAAATTTAACGAACATTGAAAAAGAGCTAACGCCCTTTAATGAATCTGTTTTGATCTGGCAAAATTATGTTTGGAAGGATATTTTCTAAGTGCAATGCAAGAACCTTTGCCAGAACCTTAACATCAACATTTAGAAGGGACAGAGGTTTATAAGAGCCACACTCAGTAGGGTCCTTGTCCTTTTTTAAAAGGATGGAAATGGAAGCTTGAGTCATGGTAGGTGGTAGCATCCCAGATAAAATAAATTCATTAAAAACTTCTAAAAGAATAGGCGCTAACTTATCTATGAATGCTTTTAAGAATTCGACTGGAAATCCGTCAGGGCCCAGTGCTTTTTTTGTCTGCATTGACTTAATTGACTGCATTTAGTCTGCATGGACTTCTTGCAGAAGTAAAGGTGAATTCAGAATACATGCAGCCTCAGAGTCAACTGTAGGGAACTCTAACCCCTCCAAAAAATCAGTCATATCACCTGCAATGTATTCTGTCTCATAGAGAACCATATTTATTGATAATGGATCTGTGCATATCCTTCCAAATGGATTTTTTATTTGGGGGGATCAACCGCAGCCCGTCTCTTAAGTTGATGAGCCAGAAGCCTAGAGGACTTGTCGCCATGTGTCACGTACGGTCCACCTGGATTTAAACGCGGCTGCGCAAATATAGCGCAGAGCCGCGGCGCTCTAACGCGCAGAAGGGAGCCAGGCACGCAGGTAGTAACAACAAGGGAAGATTTATTAAGGTGATCAAAACACCAAACATACAGGTAAAGAAGGACACGTGTAACATAAAACGAAAGACGCGCGCCGAAGACATCTAACCCCGGAACTAAATACCCACCACGTGCACAAAACCACCCAATGTACCCGCGACGCTAATTAACCCAAAATATTCACACGAGACAGCTAATTAACAAAACACAGGAACATAAACACAGAAACCAAAAACACCCACACACAACGGCCGAGAAACGGGTGCCCTAGGCGACCAAGACAACCCCAAAAAACAGTCCTGGGGGGGTGGGAGGGGTCGTCCACCCCTCCTGAGTCGGGCTAGATAGGCGCCCTCCGGTGGACGCCCTCTGCGGGGGAGGCATGTGACACGTTCATGGGTTCTGTGTCGGGGTGGACGCCCTCTGCGGGCGCGGTGTGGAAGGCGCCTTCTACGGACGCGGAGCTGCGGACGCCCTCCGGCTGCGAGGTCAGGTGGCCGCCCGTGGCGGATCAGGACTGGGCCACGCCCTCCTACTGCGTGGTCCGGTGGATGCCCTCGTCGGGTGAGGACTGAGCCACGCCCTCTAGCTGCGTGGTCCGGTGGACGCCCTCGTCTGGTGAGGACTGAGCCACGCCCTCTAGCTGCGTGGTCCGGTGGCCGCCCACGTTGGGCGAGGAATGGGCCCCGCCCTCTTGCTGCGGGGTCAGGTGGACGCCCACGGGCGGCGCACAGACCCTTGACTTCGGGCTGGAACGCGCTCGGTCCCCTGGGCCTCGGGATGGGCGGCATGACGCCCCTGGGCCTCGGGATGGGCGGCGTGACGCCCCTGGGCCTCGGGATGGGCGGCGTGACGCCCCTGGGCCTCGGGATGGGCGGCGTGACGCCCCTGGGCCTCGGGATGGGTTCGTGCGCTGACAGGACCTCGGCGGGCACGCATGCTGGCTGGACCTCGGCGGGCACGCATTCTGGCAGGACCTCGGCGGGCACGCATGCTGGCAGGACTTTGGCGGACACGCACGCTGGCAGGGCGTCGGCGGGCACGCACGCTAACAGAGCGTCGGCGGGCACGCACGCTGGGCGGACCTCGGCGGGCACGCACGCTGGGCGGACCTCGGCGGGCACATACGCTGGGCGGACCTCGGCGGGCACGCACGCTGGGCGGACCTCGGCGGGCACGCATGCAGGCAGGACCTCGGCGGGCACGCATGCAGGCAGGACCTCGGCGGGCACGCACGCTGGGCGGACCTCGGCGGGCACGCACGCTGGGCGGACCTCGGCGGGCACGCACGCTGGGCGGACCCCGGCGGGCACGCACGCTGGCATGACCTCGGCCGGCGCCTCGGGCTCTCCATCCTGCACACAAAACACATAAACCCCCGCCGCAACGCCCAAACACATAGAGACAAACATGTCAGACATGGGGACGACAGACTGGTCACACGACACATAGGAGGACGGGGGACAGAACACACTCTCACACTCAGGCGGCGGCTCCGGTACCGCCCCCTCGCAGCGCGACCCAGACGCGGTACGGACCGGCGCGGTCGCGTCACGTGACTGCCCCGCAGTCCACGCTTCGCGCTCCGCAGCTGCGCCCGCTGCGGCTTCACTCCACACCGTCGCCGCGCTCTGCGCCTGGATCTCGCCACCGGGGGTTTAACAAACCGGACTGGACCCTCCGTCCAGAACTCCTCAGTGTTGCGGAGGGTGCGTACGGGCAGAATATGCCCATACAGGTAAGGTTCGCCCGCCTCGTCATCGGAAAACTGAACAATGTCCAGGCCTTCCTCTGCGCAGAGCGCCTCAAACCCATACCTCCACATCCATTCCTCATCGGAGTCGCTACACTCCGCCATGACACTGTTTGAGCCGCTCCCCCGGCTCTGGGACGGCGGGCTCCGCATAACGGCGCACTCGCGGAAACGGCGGAGCGCGCCGCGAGTACGAGGCTATACGGCCCCCCCAAAGAAAAATTTAAAAATCACCTACCTGGGCTCTGGACTCCCCAAACGTTGGCGCGTCTTTCTGTCACGTACGGTCCACCTGGATTTAAACGCGCAGATCTAACGCGCAGAAGGGAGCCAGGCACGCAGGTAGTAACAACAAGGGAAGATTTATTAAGGTGATCAAAACACCAAACATACAGGTAAAGAAGGACACGTGTAACATAAAACGAAAGACGCGCGCCGAAGACATCTAACCCCGGAACTAAATACCCACCACGTGCACAAAACCACCCAATGAACCCGCGACGCTAATTAACTCAAAATACTCACACGAGACAGCTAATTAACAAAACACAGGAACATAAACACAGAAACCAAAAACACCCACACACAACGGCCGAGAAACGGGTGCCCTAGGCATTCGTTACACCATGTTCATAATAAGTGGTACGTGTATGTAACAACAACTGTCAGGGGACAAATTCTTTAAGTTAAAATGTGAATTAATCATTTAGATTACCTTAAATTTAAGTCAAAACATGAAAACAGCGCCAGCTGAAGGGGAAAAGTTGAAGAACGCACAATCACATGAACTTGAACACAAGAAACAACCCACCCAAAAACTTTCACACTTACAGAAAATAAGACTACCCGGGCTCCAACAGAAGCCAACTCTATAAAGATAGTACCCCCGTTTGCTCAACATGGTTAGACAGGTGGGGCCAAAGGGAAATATATTGATCAACAAACAAATAATGCAAAATGCACCATCAACCGCGATAGAATAAACAAGAATTTAACAAATGTCTGAATATCAACCCATTAAAAATGAAAATAAAAAAATAGGAAGGAAATAAAGGGAAAAAGAAGAAGAAAAAAATACTTCAAAAATAAAAGTCCCTTAAATATAGGAGGCTTATTTAAAGAATATAACATGGCCAAATGTTCCACTTTTACTGCTTATAAGCCAATAAGCATAGGTTGATATGAAGTTCAGGGTGAATAAACAACCCAAAAAAAAGAAAAAGATAATTAAAATAATAATAATAAAATATCACTTAGTCATCGAAGCAACAAATTGCATAGCCTCCTCAGGTGAAGTGAAATCACGATGTTTGCCGTCCTGCGTTATCCGAAGCCGAGCCGGGTAGAACATGCCATATTTAACTCCTTCAATGTTGCGTAGAAGTTTGCGAACATTGTTAATGGCAGAACGCACTTTCGCCATTTTAGAAGTAAAGTCTGGGAACACTAAAATGGTCATGCCCGTGACTGCAACCCGCTGCTGTCGTCTGGCCTTACCGAGAACGTCCACGCAGTCTTCATAATAGTGTAGTTTCGCTATTACGGAGCGCTCAGGCTCGCCAGGCTTCGGTGCGGGAGCCAGAGAGCAGTGTGTTCTGTCCACCAGCGGACATTTATCCATTGAGAAAGCATCTTTAAGAAGCTTGGATATGTTCAATGCAGTCAGAGAAAATGACCCACCCTCAGGAATTCCCACAATTCGTACATTTTGACGGTGCGACCTTGCTTCTAAATCCTCACATTTTGCATCCAGTTTGACGATTTCTTTATTCAGAAATTCAACTTTGTCCTGAAGCACACCACGTCGTCAGAACACGCTGAGAGAGTATGCTCAACCTCAGAATCAGTACCTTTTACTACAGCCAATTCAGACCGTAGCGCTGCAAAATCTCGCATTAAAGTTCCGCTTTAATGTCCTGTAATTCCGTTCATGAGACATCTCATCAGACAAGGCCTTAATAGTTGATGACTTTGAAAACCCACTACTACTCATTTAAATTAGCCTTTGACTCTATCCTCGATTCCATTGTCATTACTCAAAGTGTGGTTGGTGAAACACATCACTGTAAACATACATTAGACTTAGTTTTATCACATGGTATTAACATTGAGAATTTAACTATTGTTCCACTAAGTGAGGTCATCTCTGATCATTATTTAATAACCTATGATTTTGAAATTGATATTGATCCAGTCATTAAACCACAATATAATATGAAGCGCACAATCATTCCCTCTCCTGCTGCGTCATTCCTACAACATTTACCTGAATTACCAGCTAACCCTAATGATGTTCGTTCAGTCAGAAAGCTCAAGGACTTCATCCAAAATATTAAAATATGGATGTCAAAAAACTTCCTACTGCTAAATTCTGACAATTAGCAATATTACTAGAATTGCATTTTTTCACCTTCGTAACATTTTGAATCTGTGGAATATCCTCTCCCTCCAAGATGCAGAAAAACTAATTCATGCTTTTATTACCTCAAGGTTAGATTATTGTAATTCACTTCTGACAGGATGTAATAATAAATCATTACATAAATTACAACTTGTGCAAAATGCTGCAGCTAGAGTTTTAACAAAAAAATTAAAGTTTGATCTTATCAGTCCTGTGTTACACTGGCTTCCAGTTAAATTTCGTATTTAGTACAAAATTATATTCATAACATATACAATTCTACATAATTAGGCTCCACAGTATCTGAGTGAGCTGATTCAATTGCATAAGCCAAGAATAAATAAGATTACTGCTGGTGAAAGACCATTCTCCCACAAGGCTCCTCAACTTTGAAATAGCTTTCCAGTTACTGTTCGTGATTCTGAATCTTTATTAATATTTAAAATTAGATTAAAATCACATTTATTTAATCTTGCATTTATTTAATTCCCTGTAGATAAAGATATATATCTCAGGCTTGGCTATGTTGGATTGATAATCTGGGATCAGTGTGTACAAGCATTTCACCTCTTCACCCACCTCATCATTAATGGGGGGTGTGGCGCTGAAATGATGCTGTTCCAGGGAGCCCTCTCAACTATGTAGAGTCTGCAGTATCTGCCTCATTTAGTTATGCTGCTCTAGTCAGCGATGCCGGAGTCACATGCTGCACTGTGTCAATAAATTACTTATTACTTAAATGCCGTGAGTTATTATTAGCTCTAACTGCTTTTCTTGTCTGTTTTTTGAGGTGTGGCCGGTTTCCTGGAGGTGTAGTCAGATATTCATCCATAGCTCTGCTGAAGCACTGCGGCTAAGATGATTACTGGATGGAATCTGGATATTAATTGGACTGGCGGTCCTGCAGGACCCACTTAATCGACTTAAATATAGTTTTCCAGTTAGAGTTTTTCCATTTGTGAAATATAGTCACTTGTTCATGTCCTCCCAAGGTTTCTTCCTTAAAATAATATAACAGGGTTTTTTTTCTTCCCACTGTCGCTTCAGCTTGCTCTTTGGGGGTTTAAAGGTTTTTAACTCTATAAAGCTGCTTTGTAACAATGTACTGTTGTAAAAAGCGCTATGTAAATGCTTGAACTTGAAGATACTCTAACATCTTCAAGATTTCTCTAACAATAAAATACAGTGGGTTGCAAAAGTATTCATACCCCTTGATCTTTTCCATATTTTGTCACATTACAACCACAAACATAAATATATTTCACTGGAATTTAATGTGAAAGACCAACACAAAGTGGTATACAATTGTGAAGTGGAAGGAAAATTATACATGAATCAACATTTTTTTTACAAATAAAAAACTGAAAAGTGCGACGTGCAAAAGTATTCAGCCCCCCTGAGTCAATACTTTGTGGAGCCACCTTTTGCTGCAATTACAGCTGCAAGTCTTTTAGGGTATGTCTCCACCAGCTTTGCACATCTAGTAACTGAAATTCTTGCCCATTCCTCCTTGCAAAACAGCTCAAGCTCAGTCAGATTGGATGGAGAGCGTTTGTGAACAGCAGTTTTGAGATCTTGCCACAAATTCTCAATTGGGTTTAGGTCTGGACTTTGACTGGGCCATTCTAACACATGAATATTCTTTTTTTTAAACCACTCCATTGTAGCTCTGGCTTTATGTTTAGGGTCGTTGTCCTGCTGGAAGGTGAACCTCCGCCCCAGTCTCAAATCTTTTGCTGACTCCAACAGGTTTTCTTCCAAGATTGCCCTGTATTTGGCTCCATCCATCTTCCCATCAACTTTGACCAACTTCCTGGTCCCTGCTGAAGAGAAGCACCCCCAGAGCATGATGCTGCCACCACCATATTTGACAGTGGGGATGGTGTTTTTTCAGAGTGATGTGCAGTGTTATTTCTCCGCCACACATAGCGTTTTGCATTGTGGCCAAAAAGTTCAATTTTGGTCTCGTCTGACCAAAGCACCTTCTTCCACATGTTTGCTGTGTCCTCAACATGGCTTCTGGCAAACTGCAAACGGGACTTCTTATGGTTTTCTTTTAACAATGGCTTTCTCCTTGCCACTCTTCCATAAAGACCACATTTGTGTAGTGCACGACTAATTGTTGTCCTGTGGACAGTTTCCCCCACCTGAGCTGTGGCTCTCTGCATTTCATCCAGAGTCACCATGGGCCTCTTGGCTGCCTCTCTGATCAGTGATCTCCTTGTTCGGCCTGTAAGTTTAGGTGGACGGCCTTGTCCACTGTGGCAGGTTTACTGTGGTGCCATACTCTTTCCATTTCCGGATGATGGATTGAACAGTGCTCCGTGAGATGTTCAAAGCTTTGGAAATCTTTTTATAACCTAAGCCTGCTTTAAACTTCTCCAAAACCATATTCCTAACCTGTCTGGTGTGTTCTTTGGACTTCATGATGCTGTTTGCTCCCCAATATTCTCTTAACCAACATCTGAGGCCGTCACGGAGCAGCTGTATTTGTACTGAGATTAGATTACACACAGGTGGACCCTTTTGAGTCATTAGCACTAATCAGGCAACTTCTGAATGCAATTGGTTGCACTCAGGGAAAAGGGGGCTGAATACTTTTGCACGTCGCACTTTTCAGTTTTTTATTTGTAAAAAAAATGTTGATTCATGTATAATTTTCCTTCCACTTCACAATTGTATACCACTTTGTGTTGGTCTTTCACATTAAATTCCAGTGAAATATATTTATGTTTGTGTTACACATTCCCGTTCACGCCCCTCTCCTTCGCCCGCTACGCCGCACACACCTACTCCACAGACACACCCACTTCCCTCTGCAGCACGCTCCGCACCGCACACACCTGTTGCCACTCATAATAATCAAAGATCACCCTCTCCAGATTATTAGGTGCAGGTGTGGCCCGCTGATGACAGACTCCTCTTAAGCCGCCGATCCGGATCCATCGGCGCAGAGTTTTTTGTTTGGCACTGTGGATGTGCGCCGCTCGCCGCTCCGCGTTCAGCATTGGTTTTTCACGCTCGGCGTTCTCGCTGGCGTATCCTGTCGACTGCTGCTTCAGTCTGCTGACACGCAACCCCCTTTCGAGGATCTCTCTCGTCGGGAATAGTGGGAAGCTGTGTGCTTCGCTGCGCTCACCTCTCGGACCGCCCTCGGCTGCATTCCTCACAGCTCGTACCTGGCGTGAACGTGAGCCGCCGCATTCCTCGGCCGTTTCTATGATCTAAATCGGATTATTTGTTTGGACTTCCTTTTTTGTTTTTTTTTTGCATTTGCTTTCCCGCCGAGTGGAAATAAATTCTCTGTGTTTGACATTTCTCAAGACACGCCTCTCCTTCTTTCATTTCCACCGGCAACGGGACGCCAAAGACCTAACATAAAAAACTCTGCCCTTTATAACGAACTGGCTGCGAGGATGGAACCCGCCGAGGAGACCCTTCATGCTCAAGGACGCGCTCTAGTAGAACTCCAGAGCGGCCTAGGTGAGATGTCCCGAGCGATCCAGACTTTAATGGGCCGTCTCACCGAGCTGGAGCGCAGCGGCTCTGCCCCTGGTGCCGCGGGGTCGTCGCCACTTCTGTCATCGCTCCAGCTGGACACCGAAGTGCCTCCCCCACCCACCGCTACTCCGTACCCACTCTCGGAACCCGAGAGGTTTGATGGTAACCCAGAGAAATGCAGATCGTTTTTGATGCATTGTGCGCAGTACTTTCGCAGCCATCCGCATTACAGCGAGGCCGATAAGATCTCGCTCATCATTTCTCGGCTGACGGGGAGAGCTAGCGAGTGGGCCACTGCCATCTGGGAGGCACAGGGCCCTGAATGCTGGTCGTTCGCCGCCTTCCACCAGGCGTTCCGCACCGCCTTCGCCCACCCCTTGGAAGGGGACGAGGTGGGTACCCGTCTGTACCGGCTACGCCAGGGGCCCCGTTCGGTGTCTGAGTACGCCCTGGAGTTCCGAATTTTGGCCGCTCGCACTGGATGGAGCGGTTCTGTTCTCACTGTCAACTTCCGGGAGGGACTGCGACGGGAACTGCAACGGGAGATCGCTGGTCGGGATTTCGGGGCATCCCTGGACGAACTGATCCGTCTGGCTGTCCTGATGGAGCAGCACCTCACTACCGTTCGGCCCGCTGAACAACCCCGCTCGTCCACCTACTGGTTCATCGGGGCGGAGGGAGCCTGTCCTTTGTTCACCCCAGCCGGTTCAGGAGCCCGAACCCATGGAACTGGGCCGTTCCCGCCTGACGTCCCAAGAACGACGACGCCGGATGCGCCACAGACTATGTCTGTATTGTGAGAGCCCTGACCACACTTTACAGGAGTGTGAGAACCGCCCCGACCGTAGCAGCCGATCATCTTCCTCTCGTCCGCCCGTCGCGGTAAGAGTATCTGAGGTGGTTTGTCGGCAGGCCCTGTATGTTAACCCTGTCTTGTGCTTTAAAGGTGCTTCCCGGAGGACTACTGCGCTGGTGGATTCTGGAGCGGACGGAAATTTTATGGACCGAGGTTTCTGTCAGCGGTGGGGCATTCCTGAGGTTCCGCTCGAGACCACTTTCGCTATCCAGGCCGTGGACGGCAGCCCTTTGTCCTCTGGTGGTGCTAAAAGCTCCACACCCCTCCTCCAGATGGGGATTGGAAAGGACCATTTCGAGGAGATTAAATTTTTCATTATATCCTCTCCTTCTGTCCCCATCATTTTAGGGTTGCCCTGGCTGAGGCGGCACGATCCGGTTATCTCCTGGGACGAGTTGCGGGTGCGCTCGTGGTCCTCACGGTGCCAACAAAGCTGCACTCAACACCTCTCACGGCAGCTAGGCTCGGCTTCCAGGGTGTCACCGGAGTACCAGCTCCCGCCTCAGGTACCCGAGGTATACAAGGACCTCGCTCAGGTCTTCAGCAAGTCATGCGCTGACACTCTGCCCCCCCATCGCCATTATGACTGCGCCATCGACCTGGCACCGGGGGCTAAATTACCACACGCGCGCCCCTACCCTCTTTCTGCGACCGAAACCAGGGTCATGCAGGACTATGTTAAGGATGCTCTAAGTAAGGGCTTCATCCGACCCTCTAAGTCGCCTGCAGCATCGGGGTTCTTTTTCGTTCCCAAGCAGGGAGGGGAGTTGCGCCCCTGTATCGATTTTCGTGAACTGAATAAGGCTACCAAACGCTACCCGTATCCTTTTCCCCTCGTTCCATCTACCCTCGAACTGTTGCATGGGGCGTGCGTGTTTTCCAAATTAGACCTGCGTAACGCTTACAATCTGGTCCGGATTAGGAAGGGAGACGAATGGAAGACCGCCTTTATTACTACAACGGGGCACTACGAATACCGAGTGATGCCTTTTGGCCTCACCAACGCCCCGGCGGTCTTCCAGGCCTTCATTAATGATGTGCTTCGGGAGTTTCTCCACCAGGGGGTTATTGTGTACCTTGACGATGTCCTGGTGTTCTCGAAGGATCTGTCCGCCCACGTCGCCTTGGTCCGGCGGGTGCTGTCGCGTCTCCTCGCTAGTGGGCTGTTCGTTAAGGGGGAGAAGTGCGTGTTCCACCGGGACTCGATCTCCTTTTTGGGTTTCAACATCTCCCATAAGGGGATTGAGATGGACCCCGGCAAGGTACAAGCGGTTGTGGATTGGCCAACACCCACTTCACCCAAGGAACTGCAAAGGTTCCTAGGGTTTGCGAATTTTTATAGACGGTTCATACAGGATTTCAGTCGGATCGTCCTTCCCCTGACGTCTAGCCTCAGGGGCGCCCCCTCCACGTTGCGCTGGAGCCCGGAGGTGGATCGAGCATTCAAACTTCTTAAGCAAAGTTTCACGTCGAAGCCGGTGCTAGTCCATCCGGACCCCGGACGCCAGTTCATTGTGGAGGTTGACGCCTCAAGTAGTGGCATGGGTGCGGTGTTGTCTCAGTCCACAGAGGGGTTAGCGCAAGCGCGTCCTATTGCGTACTTTTCCCGCAAGTTCCTGCCGGCCGAGTGTAACTACGGGATCGGGGACCGTGAGCTCCTAGCCATCAAATTAGCCTTGGAGGAGTGGAGACACTGGCTTATGGGGTCCACCCTTCCCGTACTCATTCTCACGGACCATAAGAATCTAGAATACGTGAAGAGTGCGCGGCGTCTCAATGCGCGTCAGGCCCGGTGGGCTCTCTTTTTTAATCAATTTGACCTTCAAATCTCCTTCCGACCAGGTTCTGAGAACAACAGGGCCGACGCGCTATCCCGAGTACACGGCTCTTCGCAACCCGACCCGGAACTTGGCTCTCCTGTTATCCCTGCGAGTAAGTTCCTGGGGGCTATCCGCTGGGAGGTTGATCTCCAAATTCAAGAGGCGCTGCGCACCATCTCCATTCCTGCTAACTGTCCTGTGGATAGGACATTTGTCCCGGTTGCTTTTCGCCCCCGTATTATCACATGGGCCCACTCGTCCCTGTGCACGGGTCATCCGGGCGTCCTGCGTACTATCCAGCTTGTCCAACGGAGGTACTGGTGGGACTCCTTACAGGCGGACGTTCAGTCTTTCGTGCGCTCCTGTGCCATCTGCGCCGCCTGTAAGACCCCCCGGGAGCTTCCTGCGGGCAAGCTGTGCCCATTGCCCGTGCCACAGCGACCCTGGGCCCACATCGCTTTAGACTTCGTAACCGGTCTTCCCTCCTCCAATGGCTTTACTGCGATCCTCTCGGTTCTCGATCGGTTCTCCCGGGCGGTGAAGCTTCTTCCCCTTGGGGGACTGCCTTCTGCGTTCGAGACGGCCGAGCTCCTGTTTTCGAGGGTGTTCACCTCATTTGGGATCCCGGAGGTTATTCTGTCCGACAGGGGTCCCCAGTTCACGTCGGCAGTTTGGAGGGCGTTCTGTGAGAAGCTGGGGTCCTCCGTCAGTCTCACATCGGGGTTCCACCCCCAGACTAATGGGGCTTGTGAACGCTCGTATCAGGAGACAAATAAGTTCCTCCGGATTTTTGCTCACCGCAATCCATCCGATTGGGCAGAGATCGCCCAGAACTCGCTGCATCACTCGGCCACCGGCCTCACCCCGTTTCAGTGTGTGTTGGGATACCAACCCCCCTTCGCGCCCTGGAGCGGGGAGGAGTCGGAGGCGCCAGCTGTGGATGCCTGGTTCCAGCGCAGCGAGGAGGTTTGGACCCAGGTCCACCAGCGGGTCGAAGCAGTAATCCGGAGATATAAACGCTTTGCGGATCGCTCTCGGGGTGACACTCCTCGTTACAGGGTCGGGGACGTGGTGTGGCTCAGTACTCGTGACATCCGGTGTCGGCAGGGGACACGCAAACTCCTTCCTCGGTTTTTGGGGCCGTACCGGGTTGAAGCCATCATTAATGAGGTCACGGTCAGGCTTAAGCTCCCGCATCATTTGCGGGTGCACCCGACTTTTCACGTCTCCCTTCTTAAGCCTTTCGTTCCAGGTCCCCTTGACACCAATTGGACAGAGTCCAACCGCGAGACACAGGAGGACAGCGACTCCAACATCTACACCGTGTCCTCGCTGTTGGACTCCCGCCGGCGCCGGGGAAAGGTGCAGTATCTGGTGGATTGGGAGGGGTTCGGGCCTGAGGAGAGGAGCTGGGTGGCTGCTGAGGACATCTTGGATCCGAGCCTTATTCAGACGTTCCACCGGGAGCATCCCGACCGCCCCGCTCCCCGTCCCAGGGGTCGGCCGCCTCGCCGCGTTCCACGGACCGGGTCTCGGGGGAGCAGTTCCCAGGTGGGACCGCCTTTTTCTGGGGGGGGTGATGTTACACATTCCCGTTCACGCCCCTCTCCTTCGCCCGCTACGCCGCACACACCTACTCCACAGACACACCCACTTCCCTCTGCAGCACGCTCCGCACCGCACACACCTGTTGCCACTCATAATAATCAAAGATCACCCTCTCCAGATTATTAGGTGCAGGTGTGGCCCGCTGATGACAGACTCCTCTTAAGCCGCCGATCCGGATCCATCGGCGCAGAGTTTTTTGTTTGGCACTGTGGATGTGCGCCGCTCGCCGCTCCGCGTTCAGCATTGGTTTTTCACGCTCGGCGTTCTCGCTGGCGTATCCTGTCGACTGCTGCTTCAGTCTGCTGACACGCAACCCCCTTTCGAGGATCTCTCTCGTTGGGAATAGTGGGAAGCTGTGTGCTTCGCTGCGCTCACCTCTCGGACCGCCCTCGGCTGCATTCCTCACAGCTCGTACCTGGCGTGAACGTGAGCCGCCGCATTCCTCGGCCGTTTCTATGATCTAAATCGGATTATTTGTTTGGACTTCCTTTTTTGTGTTTTTTTTGCATTTGCTTTCCCGCCGAGTGGAAATAAATTCTCTGTGTTTGACATTTCTCAAGACACGCCTCTCCTTCTTTCATTTCCACCGGCAACGGGACGCCAAAGACCTAACAGTTTGTGGTTGTAATGTGACAAAATATGGAAAAGTTCAAGGGGTATGAATAACTTTTAATAATCAGGCTCCACAGTATCTGAGTGAGCTGATTCAATTGTACCAGCCGACACGTGAGCTCCGATCTCAAGGTGCTGGCTTACTCTTAGCTCCTAGAATAAATAAAATTACTGCTGGTGGAAGAGCGTTCTCCCACAAGGCTCCTCAACTTTGGAATAGCCTTCCAGTTACTGTTCGTGATTCTGAATCACTATTAATCTTTAAAAATAAATTAAAAACACATTTATTTAATCTTGCGTTTAATTAATCCCCTGTAGATAAAGATGTAGATCTCAGACTTGGCTGTGTTGGGGGGTAATCTCTGATCAGTGTATGCTGGCATTTCACCTCTTCACCCACCTCATCATTAATGGGGGGGTGTGGCGCTGGAATGATGCTGTTCCGGGGCGCCATCTCAACTATGTAGAGTCTGTAGTATCTGCCTCTTTTAGTTATGCTGCTCTAGTCAGTGATGCCGGAGTCACATGCTGCACTGTGTCAATTAATTACTTATTAATTAAATGCCGTGCTTTATTATTAGCTTTAACTGCCTTCCTTGTCTGTTTCTTTTGAGGTGTGACTGGCTTCCTGGAGACCTTCATCCATGGCTCTGCTGACTAATACTGTATGGAACCTTACAAGGCGGTCCTGCAGGACGCCCCCTAATGGACTCACATATAGTTTTCCAGTTGTTAGTTTTTCCATTTGTTTAGTATCTGGACATGGCTGTTCTACACTGTTGTTGCTGCCCGGCCGCTCAAGGAGGATGAGTCCCCCATTGAGTCTTGGTCCTCCCAAGGTTTCTTCCTTAAATAACAACATAAAAGGGAGTTTTTTCTTGCCACTGTCGCTTCTGCTTGCTCTTTGGGGGTTTAAAGGCTTTTCATTCTGTAAAGCTGCTTTGTGACAATGTACTGTTGTAAAAAGCGCTATATAAATAAATTACTTCACTTGACTTGACTTGACTTTTGCAACCCACTGTATTCCCATCTAGTTGCCAAATTACAGAACACCATTTATAAAAAAATAGCGTAACAGATTTAATGCTGATCTGAAATCAGCTCATTAATTTAAAATAATTTATGTATATCATGCAGTGATACGAATGTGAAGCATTCAGAGGTGTTTGATATAGTCAGTGATGTCACCGGAGGGCCGGAACTAACAGTTTTATAATATATATTATTATAATATATACAAAGTTTTGTATACTAAATGATCTCCCAAAGCATATTTCACATTTGGAGCAGAAGCTCACACATAAAAAGGAAAATTGAAGTTGTGGCAACATATGTGTCACAGAGAGAGAGAGAGAGAGACAATGAGGACAGCGGTGCATAAAGGTCACATTTAATCATTTAATCTGACATGTTCACAGGTGTTTCTGCCAACAACGCCACATTCCCATCACTTTCCGCCACTTTTTTTTTTGTTCTGTAATAAGTAAAGAGTTAGTTTGTGTGGTTTTGTATGCAGGAACAGAGTCAGGATTTCCTGGAACTAATGACTAATATTAATAAATGAATGATGACATGTTTAACTGTGAGGGACACCAACATACATTTTGGTTTGCTTTCAAATTAAGTCAGAAAAATTATCTGAAGGGAATGTCACAGCCATTTGCAGCATGTCAGACTGCAGGTGAAACGTTACCAAAACAGAGTTTTAACAGTGTTTGATGGATAAACCTTTATTAGAGATACTCTCAGGGTTCATTTGATGGGATATGGGACATTACATAAAGTTAATGTGTGTGACATAATGAGGTCACATGTTAATAAAAGGTAACGTATATTAATACACACACAGATGTCACTGAATGAATTTGGCGGCATGGTGTGTGTGTGTGTGTGTGTGTGTGTGCAAGTTTGAGAGTCAGAGAGCAAGAATAAGAAAGGAGAGAAGAATTTGGCAGGCGAAGCTGTTCACAATACCAATCTGGTCCTCAGGAATGTGTGTGTATGTGTTCTTGTTGGCAGGTCCACACTGGCTCTGGCACACATCCTGCTGGAGACCTGCTGCTAGTCATGGACAGTCTCACACACAAACACACATACAAAAAAAAGAGACAGAAAAGATAAAGAGAGTGTGTCTTTGTGTACTAAAAGTACAAAATATATTTGTGTGCTTTTATTTCATATAAAGGATAATAAATCGAAGGAACAGACTGCTGATATATTTCTGTATATATGTGTGTCTGTGTGTGTGTGTGAATGCAGAGGGTTTCCCTGCTGGAGTGCATTTCTGAACCGACCCCCACTTTGACAGGTCACATGGTTTGTGTGATGCCAGCTGTCTCATTTGCATAGGCTTTTAACTACTCTCCAGATCCAGTGTTACCACCCGAGCAAAGGAGAGACAGAGGGAAGGAGGGAGCGAGGGAGGGACTGAGGGGCCTCTCAGTTCAGAGATGAAATGTCTATAACTGAACAGAGCTGTATTTGAAGATACTCAGGGAGGAATGGAAATCTTATCTCATTAGGAATTTTACGCAGCCCTTTTTTGACACTTCAAGGCAAAAATTAGCTGTTGATCAAAGTCCCATGTCCCATGCCGACAGCATCAGTTGGACTGTGTCTGCGCCCTGCGGAACATGTTGAGTTGATGGCAGAATGCTGCTGGAAAACGGTTACATGATATCAGCATTCTTTTTTGTATTTTTGCGTAATATCTGTTTTAACCTCATTTATGTTTCTTAAGGAATTAAACGCGTTCTGTATTATATTATTTGTTACGGCACACAGCAGGCTGGTTGGATGTGTTTTCCGGCTGGACCAAGAGACAGATAAAATATTAAAATTTTAACAAATAAACATAATAAAATATTATATAAATAATATATCAATAGAAAATCATCTCAGAGCTGGAGTATACCTCAGATGCACCCCAACAAACAACCCCTCCCCAAAATAGGCGGGGAAGGGGGTTGTATGCCTGCATTTCCTCAAAAAGAGCAGGTAGTGTGCACAGAGTAGCACCTAGGGTGCACACTTCTGATTGTGATCCTAACACTCTAAGGATACCTTTAGGTGTTAGATGTGTACCACATGACATGTGAATATATATACATATATTTGTATTTCAAACAGTGTGAGGCGGAGCCTATTAATGCAAATGAATTGTTTAAATATTCAGTCTGTTCAGCAGCCTGCAGGTTGTGATCACAGAGCACATGTCTAACACTCTGGATCACTTTAAAGCAGTAATGAGAGAAAACCTTATATGAAGTGACCTCTGTGCTAACATCACCTTCATTAAACTCCTGCTTTTCACATATGATCCAATCAGGTTCCATTACAGCACAGTGTGTAAAGAGAGAGAGAGAGCAAGAGAGAGAGAGAGAGAGAGATGTGTATGGTGTTTCATTCATTGCATTCAACACAATTATTTCACATCGTCTAACACAAAAACCCAGACATTTGGGTCTAAATACTTCTCTCTGCACCTGGGTGCTAGACTTTCTTATAGAGAGACTACAGTACATGAAGGTAGGAGATAACACCTCCAGGACCATCAGGCTAAGCACAGAAGCCCCCTGCTTTTCACCCTGATGACCCATGACTACGTACCCAACTTCAGCACCAACCACTTCATCAAGTTTGCGGATGACACAACAGTGGTGGGCCTCATTACTAACAATGATGGATCACTCACAGCATCCCATCTTGCTCATCGATAGAGCTGCAGTGGAGAGGGTGAAGAGCACCAAGTTCTAGGGATACACAACACTGAGGACCACTCTTTGTCCAACTACACTACTTCACTGGCCAAAAGCGCTCAACCTCGTCACAGGGGCACAATAACTGAGAGCATTGTGTGAGGTATGGAGGCTGCCAGAAGACAGTGCAACATATAGTGAACCTTGCCAGTGAGATAATTGATAACCCTGAGCCCTCCACAGATATCTACCACTCCTGCCTCACCAGTAGAGACATCAGCATCGCTGGAGACTCCCACACCTACACGCTCTCTTTAGCCTTCTGCTCTCAGGAAAAATGTACCGGGGCCTCTGGGCCCCCTCCTCCATCTCCTACTGAATGTTGCCAAGACCAGTGAGATCGTGGTCGACTTTAAAAGAGGTCACTCACAGCATTCCCCCTTGCTCATCGATGGAGCGGCAGTGGAAAGGGTAAGCAGCACCAAAATTCTTGGGGTACACATCACTGAGGACCTCTCTTGTTTCAACTACACTATACTACTTCACTGGCTAAGAAGGCCCAGTCTAGTGTCTACTTCCTCCACAAACTGAGGAATGCACAAGTCCATGGCATGTAAGCTGCAATGCATCTTGCCAGAAAACACTGCCCCTTAGCCCTTCTTCACAGATATCTACCACTCCCACCTCACTCATAGAGCCATCAGCATCGCTGGAGACTTTCCCCACCTCCTACACCCTTTCTTCAGCCTTCTGCCCTCAGGAAAAATTACCGGGGCCTGCGGGCCGCTCCTCAAAACTGCTGAACAGATTCATCTATCAGGTGACAGGATGCTTAACTCCGTCCACCACCTACCTCAGGCTTCTGGACTGTAACTTATTAATTATAAACCAACTCCACACAAACTGTGTTTGAACATTTACCACAATAAGTTATCACTTACACTGGAACTCAGTCACTTGCACTTTTCATTTTTACACACATATATATATATATATATATATATATATATATATATATATATATATATATATATATATATATATATATATTTGTATTTGCACACGTTCTATTTTGTACATCAATGTTAGTGCCAACCCCCAACCCCCTTCCCCGCAAACTTCGTAGGGGATTAAGTGGAAGATAATGGATAGATAGAATACAAAATACTACAATGTTCATGCATAACCTGAGAGCTGGGTTTCTCATGTTCTTTTTCCTGCAATCTATTTTAAAAAGTCATAAGAAGATGCACGCTGTGCTTCACACGACCATGTGGTAATTAGTTTATCCTGAGCATAAACTCACGCGCTTACTTTTGCGTTCGGAAAGTATTTTGCATTTGTCCTCTACAATACTGCCCTCTTGTGGCTCATATGTTTAATGCAGTTCGTTGATGCGGTTTAGGGTTTCCTCTGTCTCCTGTATGCAGCAGCTTCATTGAACCATTAAAATTAATTATTTTATGAAAGTTAAATCTTATTGCTCATAAATATGAAATACGTCAAATGTGTTTGTATAAAGTCACCTCAGACGATTTAAAGTTTTTTGATTATTTTCTTTGTTTGGTTAATTTTTTAATGTTTCACACACACACAAACACAAACAGAACAGCAGATAAACAGCATTCTGTGAGATACCAGCCCTCTCACAGTGTTGTATTGTTAGTAACGAGCTACTAAACAAGTCAGCTTAATAAGCACCACACAGCAGGATGATGAGAACCCAATGTGAGTATGATCAGCCACCTGAGTTTAATCATCAGGTTACAGCTGTAGCTGATCTAATGAACACGCGCTGACTAAAAGTGCTTATTCTGATTGGACAAGACCTCAGTCATGAGTGAGCTGTTCTCATATAAAACCTCTACCTGCTCTGTAGTGATTCTGCTCGGTTTTTCTGAGTTGTCTTGGTGGAAACTGTACATTTGGGTGGTATGTATCCTCAGCCTGGCTTTCTTATTATTTAAGCTCTGTTGGAGTGACTGTGTGATCCTCAGTGCTCTTTGGGTTTTCATTCCAGAACACAATGGCTGACAAACCTGATGTGAGTGAAATTGTTCAGTTTGATAAGTCAAAGCTGAAGAAGGCTGAGACAAAGGAGAAGAACACACTGCCTACCAAAGAGGGTGAGTTTCTGTTTGTTGTGGTACTGTAGTTTAGTTGATTATTGCAACTGTTTAGTACACAGGACATTCTGTGTTCATATTTTCACATTTGATTGTAACATGTCAAACCATTAGAAACTGTTAAGGCATAATGGTACAGTGGTTAGGGTGCTATCAATCTGAAGTTTGAGGGTTCAAATCCAGATTAGAGTTCATGGACCAATGTAATCTGCTTACTATCATATTTGGTAATTTTTATTTTTTCCCCCCCTCCCCCCCCCCCCCTCCCAATTTAAGTTATTGAACAGGAGAAGCAGGTGGACTCATGATCCTTGGAAGCACCAGCCTGACTGTAGCTGCCACCCCAAAGATGGCCTTGCTGTTAAAATATTGAACCTGTCATGTCCAACTTTGTACAAAGTATGAACATGTTAATAAAGAGGCCTGTGTATGCTGAATCTTGTTGTTTTTAAACAGTTCTAAAATTTAACTGTCCATTATCTTGGGCTTTTACATCAAGTCGCTCACTGGAATTTGCTGAACTTATCTACATGCTTTCTCCAAATGTTTGAACATTGTATGGCACAATCAGTTTTTTTTTTTTTTTTTTTTTTTTTTTTTTTTTTTTTTTTTTTTTTTTTTTTTTTTTTTTTTTTTTTTTTTTTTTTTTTTTTTTTTTTTTTTTTTTTTTTTTTTTTTTTTTTTTTGCAACTGCAAGGAAATATTTTTCAATTCTGCTGCAGTTCCATGCAAGGATCTTCTCACTCCTATGAAGGGTTCACTTGACTTCTCTATCAGCTTTCCAAGTGAGTGCTTCACTATGACTGTATAGTATCCTTTGTTTTATGGGGTTTCTAGAAATCCAGATTAAAGTTGTCGTCTTTGTGGCAGAGGTTGGGCTTACCTTGGTAGTAGCATGTTTAGAGCACTTGTCCCAGCTGCTGACTGTAGAGTAGTGTGGGCCAAAATGCATAGCACACTTCAGGTCACAGAATAAACACTTGGTGAACACACTGAAACTAAATGTTTGTGGTTGATGTGGAAATGTTCCCAGGTAAACAATCATTTGGTGAAGCTGTGATTGCTTTGCATTATGGATTCTGTACTTCGTGTTATCGGAACTTCATGTTTCCATTAAAATCAATGTAAAATGTGGGCCAGATGTAATTAAGGGCCCACATTTATTATGTAATTGAAATTTATATATATATTTTTTTTATTCTTTCTCCTATACCAGGAGTGGCCAACCTGTATTTCCTGAGTATGAGGCTCTTTTCCTGGTTTCTTGTGGCCCTTGTGTTAGTGTGATTTTTATTTTTTTGGTGTGTGTTCTTCACTTGAACTCAGTGTGGTATTTTCATCACATGAGATGAAGATACTGCAAAGTTTCCCAGTAGGGGAAAGATCATTTAAGAAAACTGTCAATGCATATGAAAAAATGCATAGCAAAACAAAATTATAAAGATGAACACAGGACATTTTTAACCAAGTGGGAGAGTTCATAGACTTTTTTTTATTTTATTTTTTGTAATGGCAATCCGTTCTGCCTTCAGGTGTCAATAATGCATTTCAAATTTTCAGTGCCACTTCAGCACACTCCATGTTAACCAAGAGGGACTGAACTTCAGAAGTACAAGTTTAAAAAAAACATGATGTACTTACAGAAGACTGTAATGCTTGTGTCATATCAACTGACTGTAGATTTTTGATTTTTGTCAAACTCCATGGGCTAAAAAGCCATACAATGAAAAGGAATTTGCCTCAGTGACATTGAAATCTTGTTTACTGAAAATGACAAACTAAAACGTGTGGTATCAGACATCCAACTATCCCGCCACACTGTTAAACATCGAATATCAGTCATTAACATGATTATTGAATCACAGTTGCAGTTTGACCTTCAAGCATTTTTGTCATATCTTTAATCCAATGCCACACTAAAATAGACAAGCCTCAGTCAATTTCTGTCATTATCATGTGTGCCCATGTGTATGATTTGGCTCTTTGCGTTAACACAGTGAAAAATGTGACTCTTGGTCTCTGACTTGTTGCCACACCTGAGCTAAACCATTAGCTGTTGGGTGATATGGTGCAGATCGAATGACTGGAATTCTTCTGATACCAACTGTGGTCCGTTATCGCTAACAAGCTGTTCTGGCAAACCAAACCGGTTGAAGACTGATTTTAGCTTCTTAATAGTTCCTCAGTGGGCATTGGGCCATTCTAATAGAGGATTATGCGGAAGATAATGAATGAAAAAAATATTTGTAAGACATTATGTTTACTGAAAATAAATGTCTGTTCTATTAATTCGTGGATTTATTCATCATCTTCCACTTAAAGTTCAGGTGTACTCCATGCCCATCCAGGGGAGAATGTTCCGGGCACTGGGCAGATACACCCAGGACAGGGCGCCAAGCTATCGCAGAGCACACTTACACAAACACACACTATATAGGTGGAATATAGATGAGTTGTACATCAGATGTTCATTACAAACATTAAGACAGTTTGTAAATTGTAGTCTCTTTTGTTTCTGGTCAGTATATTTGCTATATAATTAACACGATTATGACCAGAAGGGGGCAGAAAATCACCATTCAAACTTTAAACACCAGAAAAGATTTATAAAAAAAACTCTACTTTAAAATCGTACGATCTACATAACAATGTGCTACGTCACAATGAAAACAATGACACCCTCCTGCTGTACGTTACCATAGAAACATAATCATTCAGAATATACCGTAAACGTTCCTCCTGTTTTTGTGAAAAAGTCCGGAAACTCTGCATTTCTTCCTCGATCGGGTTATACGAGAGAAATTTATAAAGTACAATGAATTTAAAGGTGAAGAAATCAAAGACAAAGCTTTAGCTATTCAGATGAACATGTTTGAGTTTTTACACCTAATACGTAAACCATGAAGAATTAAAATCGAAATCAACCCGGATTTGCATAAATGTTGATTAAATGTCAGGATTACATTAAAACTCTGATACCGACAGTGAGGATCTTTAACGAGATCTGCACCTGAAATCAGCTCAACGAGTCTGAAGAGACTCCACAGGGTCATTAATATGTATGCACCCTGTGTTATGTTCAAGAATAAATTACTGCTAAATGTGTTTTGAAGCAGTTTTAAGGTTTATACTACATTTTCACCCCCCCCCCCCCCCCCCCCAAAAAAAAAAAAAAAAAAAAGAAAAAAAAAAAAGCAGAAAATAATTTTAACTACTTTTCCATGAGTAGAACCTGGATCTGGATGTTTAATGAGTTTTACACGTTTGAAAGTTTAGCTTCTTTAGTTTGACCTGAAGGTTGAATTTAAATCTGGAGGGAAATCTGTGAAAATATAGACCCGATTAAATTAGGATTTGATTCTAAGCTTCAGAATCGACTCCTATCATAAATCGATTTAGTTGACACGGGAG
This sequence comes from Corydoras sp. C115, assembly GCA_019802505.1. Lineage (NCBI taxonomy): Eukaryota > Metazoa > Chordata > Actinopteri > Siluriformes > Callichthyidae > Corydoras > Corydoras sp. C115. Next base: position 273,352 of record JAFMOC010000359.1, on the reverse strand, counting down.
ATAGAACTGATTTCGTAGTAAAGTAATAAACTTTTATATTTCAGCCACTAAGAAATGTATTAGCTTTAAAAAAAATTAAACTTAATTCTTAGTGATTCATTCAGTTCTAAGAACCAATCGGTTCTATTACTTTTTAACTGAATCGAGTCTTGGGAGTCGATAGCAATGAACAATGAATTTGGTTAGTGGCGACAAATAGACACTTAGTGTATTCTTTGTTAAATATAGTTATAATAAAGTCAATATTTTATCAAGCCTAATTCTGTGTATTAAAGGAACCCTCATCTGATGATCCCCTACTCAAGAGAACCATTAAAACAAATGAGAGCATCATTCTGACTGAGACTCAGATTATCCCCCAACCACCTCCTGAACCGGCCGATCGAGGAGTCCACCATCATCTGCCCGAAGTACCCAGTCATGTGGTCTCCAAATTCCCTGAGGTTGAGCTCTTCGAGCCTGTAATTAGGGAACCTCCAGTCAAGGTGGCACCTTTTGGTTTATCTAAAGGTAACTGTAGAGTCATCACTGTGAACTTCATTAATTTATATAAAATCATACCCCAGCAGATTGTTAAATTGTTTATGTGCTTGCAGAAAGCATACCCAAGCCTCAAAAACAGACTACAGAGGAGAAAGAAAGTAATTACGATGAGTTCCTGCAGCAGCATTGCCTTGTGGCAAGACAGGAACGTGTCCTGAACCGCCACACGAGCACCTGCACCACCCCATCCTCCAGAGGTATCATAAAAAGAACACACAGGGTTCTGCTTTCAAATGACATTTACATTCTAGCATCTAGCATCTCCTGATCCACAAGCAGTATATCTGAGTCTGAAACCCTCTATTGTACTGTTGTATCAGTTTATTAGGATCAGTACATATGAAGTTCATCTTTACATTAGATTACTAATGTGTGATTTATAAAATAAAGACCGGATGTTTCTGATCAACTCGGTACTAACTGAATGTTTCTTCCTGAAGCTGTGAATGAAAAATTGATCCAGAAGCTGGATTCCATTAAGAAGAAGAAACTGGTGGAACATCCTGATGCTCAGAATGCTCACTGGTAAGTTCACACCCGACTTGCCCACTCAACTTTACTGCATCGCTGATCATATGGTTTTCCTTCATCTTTCAACTGGATTTTAATCTCCCTCAATCACAAATACAGAAGTAACGAAGGAACAAACTATTAGAACTATCAGTTTATTCATTGTCTTCCGTTTTATCCTCTACTAGGGTCACGGGGGGGTGGGGGGGGTCCAAGCAGGTTCAAGCGCTGGGCTGATACACCCAGAACAGGGTGCCAATCTATCACTGTGCACACTCACTCACTCACACAGGATCCCCAGTGCTGAGAGGAGAACACTAAGCCATCGTGCCACCCACTACTACAGTCATGGCCAAAAGTTTTGAGAATGATACAAATATTTTTACAAAGTCTACTGCTTCAGTTTTTATAATGGAAATTTGCATATACTCAGAACATATACAATACAGAATGTTATAAAGAGTGATCAGCTTAACAGCAATTAATTGCAAAGTCAATATTTGCCTAGAAAATGAACTTTATCCCCCAAAACACTGTGAGGCGGAGACTCTTGGAGCAAGGCCTGGTCTCAAGGAGGGCAGCAAAGAAGCCACTTATCTCCAGAAAAAAATCAGGGACAGACTGATATTCTGCAAAAGGTACAGGGAGAGGACAGTGGAGTGAAGAAGTGTCAACACTGCAAATATTGACTTGCTGCATTAACTCATTCTATTTCAATAAAAGCTTTTGTTACTCATAATATGATTGCAATTATATTTCTGTATGTGATAAAAACATCTGACAAACACATAAAAACCAGGGCAGCAGATCATGTGAAAATATAATATTTGTGTCATTCTCAAAACTTTCTCAAAAACTGGCCATGACTGTAGAACTATCAATTATTTTATAAACTTTCATCCATCCTTAATCCTCAGCTTTATCCTCTACTTGGGTCACGGGGGGGGGTTCCCCATGCCCATCCAGGGGAGAATGGTTCGGGCACCGAACAGTTACACTCAGGACAGAGCGTCAATCTATCACTGGGCACACACTCACAAACACTCTATAGGGGGTAATTTGGAGAATTCAATTCACCTTGATCCATGTTTTTGGACTGTGGGAGGAAACTGGAAAACCTGGAGGAAACCCGGGGAGAACATGGAAACTCCATCCAGATTGGGATACGAACTGTGAACTATAAACTTCTGCTAATAAATAACTCATGTAGCTCACTCACATAGCTACTGAACATAAACAGAGGGTGTTCCAGAGGCCAATTTAAAACCAGCCATCAAGTCTCAGTGGATACAAAATAACTGAAGCCATTAGAGCAGATCTGTAGGATCCAGCACCTGTCTTCCTCACAGTCTTCTCTCTCACCTGCAGGTCTCCATGGATGTCAGAGTACCAGCATCGGTTTGGGTACTCCCAGAGGATGTACCCCCCTCGTGTGCCACACCTACCCCCTCCATGTAGTCTATACAACCCGGCAATGCGTAAAAAAGGCATGAGCGAATACGGGGCAAACTTCTGAAAGTGGGTTAAGCCATCAGTTTATAGTGACTTACAGAAGAATATCTGTTTGTGCTGATAATCATTCCTTTATTAAGTCCCATCATCTCCTTCTTTCTGACAGAACTACAGGCCGCATGGTTCTATTCAGTCACGTTTTATTAGATGGTGAATCTTTATCTGAATCACTTTTTATGAAGGATTATAGTAGTTGTGGCAACTGTTGTTCAAGAAAGTGCAGCATGATGGGCAAAGTCTGCAGATGGGAGGCAGGCTAAGGAATCGATGCTGCTCATTTTCTCTCCTCCTGTGTGATAGTGAAAGAGAACGGAAATGGGCAGATGGGAGAGAGAGAGACCGCTGCAGATGCTTTGGCATCTGTTTGTTGCCCAAATTAAGCAGTTTGATTTAAAAAATGTAATGTGGGGTGGATACAAATGAGGATTGTGGACAGGATTTATCTCTAACAGGAATGGGCTTTATTACAGACAGTATTTAAATTCACATTTAACATGTGTATGGGTGTTGCCTACCAAAGGTTCCACTCCTGTCAGGTCAAGAGAAGCTCTCCCCCTGAAGTAACATCTTATAAAGGCTGCCCACTGTCATCAGGCGAAGCTGCATCAGGTGCGCTAATTATGTTCAATGATCAATGCCTTTGCTCTCCCCTAGTGCCACCACACTACTGTCAAAGAGAGATTATAGTAGTTATGACAACCATTGTATGTGAGAGATTATATTAGTTCTGGCAACCTTTGTTTATGAAGGATTATAGTAGTTGTGACAACCGTAGTCCATTAGGGATTATTGTAGTTCTTGCAACTGTTATTTATAAGGGATTATATTGGTTCAGGCAACTGTTGTTTATGAGGGATTATAGTAGTTGTGATAACCATTGTTCATGAGGGATTATAGTAGTTCTGGCAACTGTTGTTTATAAGGGATTATAGTGGTCGTGGCAACAGAGATTCATGCGACTGTTACTGACGGCAAGCCCCCGCACAAGGCCATTTAGTAAGTGCCTTAAACTCTCCGAACTACAAAAGCTGCAGGATCAGGTAAGAATAGATAGTACATTCTATTATTATTATTATTATTATTATTATTATTATTAATTTTATAATTATTATTGTTTGAAGTGTTGTATAACCAATCCATGCAGTGAAACACACACACACACATCTGTCTTATGTACTCGGTGGGACTGGGAATCGAACCGGGGACCATTCAGGTTACAAGGCTGGTTCCTTAACCAAAACACTACGACTGGACCAACTTCAATGTATTGCTAAGAAAAACGTAACATTAAATAAACAATGTCATGGTACTGTTTTAGGAATTCTGTGCCCTTTAGCCACTTGGGCTGATGATTCCCAAATTCCGATGTAGGGCAGAATCTGGAATATAAATACCACCTGGGATTGCAGTAGGTTAATGGACAGGTTCACATGGTTAAGAAGCTTTTCCTCATCAACAGAAGAGAGATGATGTGAATCAGTCCTTTAATATTAGATGAGTTTAGTTAACCTACAGTTAAGGTCGAACTCCAGAGGACTTCACATTGGCTCAAAGCATTTTATAATGTTTGATTTATACTTGACTTTTGTAATAAATGTTTTATACAAACTAAACAGTGTCAGGCAGAGTGTCATTCATCAGCTTCCCAGACAAACACTTTACAGTAGAGCGACTGAAAACGGCATAATGAAAGGTTCACCGAGTGATTGATTATAACCTTACAACTCTAACAACCAGCCAGTAGATTTGTTGGGTTTCGACCTGTTTAGTGCAGAACCAAGGGCTTGCTAGAACAGAAAGCCCCAAGTGCAGGGGCAAAAACAGAAATACAAATATTACTATCATTAATACTAATTATTAAAAAGTACTGTAAAATATAATGTATTGTATATCACACAATGATACAAATGGGCAGGCACAGGCACAATGTCAGGATTCCCGTTGCCGGAGGAAACGAGGTAAGCGTGGTTCTTGAATAAAAAAACAGTCTTTATTAACTCCCACGTGGAGTAAAGGGTAACAAACCCCAAAAAGCAAAAAACACAGTCAAATAGCATAAGGCGATGACGTCACCAGGCAGCGGGGCTCTCCCCTGAACCGGTGAAGATGCGGCGAAGAACGCGACGGAGGCGGGAACGTAAGAGCCAGAGTACCGAAGTCTCGAGGGTCGCGTTCTGGAGAGAAGCAGCGGATAAGCCGAGTAATACAGGCAGCGACACAAGTAGTAAGTGTGTGCGAGAGCTAAGCACTCCGACCGAACCACATCGAACGCAAAAACTAATCAGGAGAAGGTGAACGGTGATTAGCAGAACCAGCAACAGGTGTAGTAATGGGTGTGCGTGTATGCGTGACATTACCCCCTCCATAAAAAGGCAGCTCACCCTGAGAAGACCCTCGTTTGGTCCGTTTGCCTTGGCTGGGCGGACGACCTCTGGGACGTGGGGCTTGGCCCCTGGCTAAAGCCTTAGAGGGGTCGAAGATGGCGAGACCAGAGAGGACGTGACCATAGGGACAAACCAGAGTGAGTGCAACTGCATGGGGCAACCTGAGTGGACGCAACTGCGCGACCATAGGGGCAAGCTGAGTGGACGTGAATATAGGGGCAACCTGGGTGAGCGCGACCATAGGGGCAACCTGAGTGGGCACAGCAGTAGGGGTCAACTGCGTGGAAGAGTGACGGGGGGGATGTTGAAGGCACTCCTGTCGGCAGTTGGATGACCATGATCAAATCCCCAACTGTGTCCAGGAGATCGTGGGGTCGTGCCGCCGCAGCCAAGAATGCAACGGAGGTGGGAACGTAAGAGCCGGAGTACCGAAGTCTCTCACGTCACTCGAGGGCCTTGGCGGGGCGGACGACCTCTGGGACGTGGGGCGTGGCGGTCAGGGTGATCCGGGTGGGCCCCCGGCTGAAGCCTTAGAGGGGTTGAAGGTGGCGAGACCAGAGAGGGCGTGACCATAGGGAAAAACCAGAGTGAGCGCAACTGCAGGGGCAACCTGAGTGGACGCACCTGCAGGAGCAATCTGGGTGAGCGCGACCATAGGGGCAACTTGAGTAGACGTGAATATGGGGACAACCTTGGGTGAGCGCGACCATAGGGGCAACTGTCCAGGAGATCGTGGGGTCGTGCCGCCGCAGCCAAGGCAAACCTAAAACGATGGGAGTAGATGGTGATGAGACAATCAGGAATTTGATCTTCTCAAAATGGTTTCCCCCAATTTCTAACCCCAAAGTGGTTGTAACGCTCTTGACCGCCCCCGAGGAACTGGATGGTCTCGAGGGACTTCTCAGGAATCCCCCATCGGCGGCAGAACTCCTGGTCAATGAAGTTCCGATCAGCCCCGGAGTCCACCAGTGCAGAAGCAGCCACCAAGTTCCCCTTGAAAAACAAAACAGTTAAGGCGCCCCGGTCGGTGAGACGCAACACCCGAAACCTTAGACGAAGTGCAGCGGGGACGCTAGTACCGGTGGAGACCGTGCACGGCGAACAGGTCTTGCACCGCAATGCTGGAGATCGTGGGAGGCGCTCCCGCAATACCCGCAGAGTCCCTGCTGAGCACGCCTGCGGCACTCGTGACGGGGCAGTCGCAAGTGCACCCAACTGCATTGGCTCCGGTTCCCCTTCCTCTGGTCCGGACGGCGGAACCCTCTCGCTCCATGACAGGGCATCCTGCCACGGGTATCCAGGGGGTATCCAGGCTACATCGGCTCTGGCTCCGTGTCCTGCGGAATGGACGACGGGTCGGTCTCCCTCCACGGCGGGGGTCTGTGTCCGCGGGACGTAGGAACCGTGGCGAGGTGTTGCTCCATAAGAACTGCCAGCCCGTCCGTGCTGCCAGGACTCGGAACTCCAGAGCATATGCGAGCACCGACCTGGACCCTTGGCGTAACTGGTACAGCTGCAGACCCACTACCTCCCCCTCCAGGGGGTGGGCGAAGGCGGTCCGAAAGGACTCATAGAACGCAGCGTAGGACCGGCACTCAGGACCCCGTGCCTCCCAGATGGCGGTTGCCCACTCGCACGCTCTGCCCGTCAGCCGAGAAATGACCAACGCAATCTTGTCCACTTCACTGGATCGTGGGTGACTGCAAAAATAGTGAGCGCACTGCATTAGGAAGGAGCGGCACTTTTCCCGACTTCCATCATTGCGCTCTGGCTCGGAAAGGCTGTAAGGGGCAGCGGAGGGTGGGGGGGCATGTCGGTGTCTGGCGGGTACGGAGATTGCTGCGGTGAGGAGACTGCAGCCCCGGATCCGGAGCCACCGTGTTCCAGCTCGGTTACACGTCCCATCAGTGTCTGTATGGCCCGAGTCATCTCACTGAGTCCGCTCTGGAGCTCCATCAGGGCGCATCCCAGCGCCTGCAGAACCTCCTCGGTCGGTTCCATCCCCGCAGCTCTTTGTTGTTGGCAGAGTTTTATGTCAGGATTCCCGCTGCCGAGGAAATGAGGTAAGCGTGGTTCTTGAACAAAAAACAGTCTTTATTATCTCCCATGTGGAGTAAAGGGTAACAAACCCAAAAAAGGAAAAAACACAATCAAATAGCGTAAGGCGATGACGTCACCAGGCAGCGGGGCTCTCTCCTGAGCTGGTGAAGATGCGGCGAAGAACGCGATGGAGGCAGGAACGTAAGAGCTGGAGTCCCGAAGTCTCTTACGTCACTCGAGGGTCATGTCCTGGAGAGAAGCAGCGGGTAAGCCGAGTAATATAGGCAGCGACGCAAATAGTAAGTGCGTGCGAGAGCTAAGCACTCCGACCGAACCATGTTGAACGCAAAACCAAAAAACTCTGCCCTGGTGGATCCGGGACGCCGACTTAAGTAGCAGCTGCCGCCAATGAGGCGCACCTGAAACTAATCAGGAGAGGGTGAACGGTGATTAGCAGAACCAGCAGTAATGGGTGTGCGTGTATGCGTGACACACAAATACTGTTAAAGCCCAGTATTTTGTGTTTTTCATTTGCTATTTTTCTATGGTGAAATAAAACATTTCCGTTCTATAACCCGCCTGTTCTATAACCCGCCTGAACATATTACAATGGTGCCGAAACCTGGGATAATGTGAGCATAGTCATGGAACCCTCACCTTTAGAGCAGCTGATCCAGACCCTGTGTCCATGTAGCAGAAGCAGAAGGAATCTGTAATATCAGGTGACATGACGTAATTTCTATACAGTGCCTTCTCTCTAGCATCCAAATTAGATCTAATGGCAGGTAAGACCCTGTCCCAAAAACTTTAGAAAACAGCGTAGCTGCAATTTAACATCAAACTGTCATAAAACACTTAATAAATTATAAATGTCATAAATTAGGGTCCAAATCCCAAGCTGACCAAACAGCTACGGAAAACCAGTCAGGAAACACACCGACTGTCCCGATGACTGTCCCGATGGGTATGAAGGAAAGTATTTAGACCCCTTTAAAATTTTCACTCGTTTCACTGCAGTCACCTGCTAAAATCAAAAAAGTAAATTTCATTTCTGATTAATGTACACTCAGCACACCATATTGACATGTAGAATTGTACATGTAATTGAAATGTAGTATTGTTTGCAAATTTATTAAAAAGAAAAACTAAAATATCACATGGTCATAAGTATTCAGACGCTTGCTGTTGACATTCATATTTAACTCACATGCTGTCCATTTCTTCTGATCCTCCGTGAGATGGTTCTACTCCTTCATTGGAGTCCAGCTTTTTTTAATTTAACTAATTGGACTTAATTAGGAAAGGCACACACCTTTCTAAATTAATACCTGATAGCTCACAGTGCATGTCAGAGCAAACAAGAACCAGGCGGAACTACCCAAGGAGCTCAAAGACAGGTTACAAAAGAACTTCTGCAGCACTCAAGGTACCTAGAGCACAGTGGCCTCCTTAATCTATAAGAGCTCTTCCTAGACCTGGCCGTCCAGCCAAACTGAGTAATTGTGAGAGAAAAGCGTTGATGAGAGAGGTAAAGAAGAACCCAAAGATGACTGTGGCTGAGCTCCAGAGATGCAGTAGGGAGATAGGAGAAGGTTTCACAAAGTCAACTATCACTGCAGTCAGGGGCCAGTGAAAGACATACAAAAGCAAGCATAGAGTTTGCCACAAAACACATGAAGGACTCCCAGACTGAAAAATAAGATGATCTGGATGATGAGACAAAGATTGCCCAATATTCTGCCCAATACAATCCCAACAGTGAAACATGGTAGTGGCAGCATCATGTTATGGGGGTGTTTTTCAGCTGCAAGGACAGGACAAATGATTGCAGTTGAAGAAAAGATGAATGAGGCCAAGTACAGCGATATCTTGGAAGAAATCCTCTTTCAGAGTGCTCTGGACCTCAGACTGGGCTGAAGATTCACCTTCCAACAAGACAATGACCCAATGCACACAGCTAAAATAACAAAGAAGTGCTTTGGGAACAACTCTGTGACTCCTGACCTAAACCCAAATGAGCGTCTCTGGAGAGACCTAAAAATGGCTCACCAATGTTCACTATCTAACCTGTAGAAACTATAGAGGATCTGCAAGAAAGAATGCAGAGGATCCCCAAATCTAGGTGTGAAAAAACCTGGTGCATCATTCCCAAGAAGACTGGCTGTATTAGCTCAAAAGAGTGCTTCTATTCAATACTGAGCAAAGGGTCTAAATACTTATGACCATGTAATATTTTAGTTTTTCTTTTTTAATAAATTTGCAAAATTTTCAACATTTCAGTTTTTTTTCTGTCAAGATGGGGTGCTGAGTACATTAATGAAAAATAAAATTAATAAATATAATAAATTTTTTTCCCCCCCATCAATTCAACTATCATCTATTTTCTTTGTCGACTAGTCTAAACAAATTATTTTCTTGCAAATCAAATAACTGATAATCTCATGTTTCTCAAAAAGTTTATTTTATTTATACGAACTACAAACCTTTACCTGCAAAGAAATTCACTTTTCTTTTAAAGTCTTTATCAAATTCAAGTTTTCTATATTAGGAAGGCACGGTGACTAAGTGATTAGAATTCCCGTTTTGAATCCCAATCTGGGTGGAGTTTCCATTCTCACCGTGGGTTTCCTCCGGTTTCTCTGGTTTTCTCCCACAGTCCAAAAACATGGATCAAGGTTAATTGAATGCTCCAAATACCCACATACAGAGTATGTTTATGTGTGAGCCTGTGTGAGTGAATGAGTGCCCAGCGATAGATTGGCGCCCTGTCCTAGGTGTATCTGCTCAGTGCCTGAATCTCCCCTGGATGGGCATGGGGAATCCCTCCCAACCCTAGTAGAGGATAAAGCAAAAGATAATGGATGTATGGAAGTTCTCCATATTAAGCAATTATTAACTGCTTTAATTAATATTAATAAAAAATGAAGCAAAGTGCAAACTACTTTTGACCTGCTGTCTTCAACAGAGTTCAGATTATGTGTCACAACGGGGCGCGCTGTCCGGACAATGGCGGCGCAGCGCAGTGCGGTGGAGAAATAGTGAGCCAGGCGACCAGGTAAGCAAACTCAAAAGCTTTTATTCGCTTTAGGACAGCGGGAACGCCGCTGGAGGAAACGCGATTCGAAATAAACCAAAATAACATAAAACAGCGGGAACGCCGCTGACAACACGACGAAACGTGCCGCGAACTAGAAAACAAAACGAAATAATGCAAGCAGCCGAAAAGCCGCTGAATGCACGGCGTGGAAAGCCGGGAGCGAAAAGTAAAAATAAACACACCACTCTGAAACCCCAACGTGGCGTATGAGCATTAGCTCACGAGACGTGTGTGCTCTGAAATGTTCAATCGAAATGCTGACCTACTGACTGCTCAGCCGGGATGCTACAAATGCAGTCAGTAGGTCGCACGTGATCAGGTAGGACCCAATCCCTTCTCAAGGGGGTGGGTCCTACCTACGGAAGCCCTGAACGGCCAGAACCCGATACACGGGAGGCAGGGGGGAGGGGCCCAACCCTCCCAACCTGACATATCGCCCCCCCAAAACAACCGGGGGGCAAAGGCACCCGGGGAAGCCGAAAAACAACAGGAAAGGGGGCTCGAGGGCAGCGCGGAGGCCCCTAAAGTGTGCGGGGGCGCCGTGAGCAAGGGAGCGACGGCACCGTGCCCCCGTGTACGGGTGTGGGCGTCATGACCCTTTCTGAGCCCGGGGAGTACGTGACCCTTTGAGAATGTGGGGGCGTCGTAATCGACGAAGAGCGCGAGGGCAATGTGCCCCTATGAGGCCGTCGAAGAGAAGTGACCCCCTGTGACCACGGCGGCACGTGACTTCCTGTGTGTGCGTTGGCGCCGTGCCTTCTTGTAGGCACGAGGGTGATGGGACCCCTTGAGTATGCGGGGGCGCCGTGACCTCTTGTGAGTGCGCGGGGGACATGACCCCAAGTGAGCGCTAGAGGGGTGTACACTCTTAAGGGTACGGGAACGGCGAGACCCCTTGTGAACGCGTGGGGGGCGTGACAAAAAAGAAGAGCCAGTACCTCGTCCATACTACACACCCTATTGTCCTGGTCTACCGAGACGGAGACCGAACCCCGACCGCAGACTACACAGACCCCGGACGGCATGTCCCGCGGAGAACCCCGCGGAGTATTATGCTGAGCATCGCGAGGTGAAATGCGAGGAACCCCGCGAGGAGCCACGCGAGAAAAAACGCGTTGAGGCGGATGCAGAGTGTCTCCCTGAACCTCGCGAGGCACAGTGCAAGGAGCAGAGAAGAATCGCGTTGAGGCCTAGGCGGAGTGCCACCCTGAGCGCCGCGCGAGGAGATTCGCGAGCGGAATCGCGAGGAGCGACGTGCGGAGACCTGCGAGGGGCAACGTGAGGGGCAACGAGAGGAAACGCGTTGGTGCAAAGCCTGCAGAGTGTGACCCTGAGCGTTGCGAGAAGCAGCACGAGAAGCCGCGTGAGGAGAATCGCGAGCAGAATCGCGGGAAGCGACGCGCGTAGGACTGTGAGGAGCAACGCGAGGGGCAACCAGAGGAAAAACCCGAGGAAAAACGCGTTGGGGCGACAGAAGAATGTCCCCCAGAGCGTCGCGAGGCGCAGAGCGAGAAGCAACGCGAGGGGAATCGCGGGGAAAACCGCGAGGAAACACGCGTTGAGGAGGACCTCGAGAGGCAACACGAGGAGAAACGCGTTGAGGTTTATCTTATTTAAGCTCTGTCTTCACACGGGACGAACGCGAAGTATTGTCCCTGGTCTCCATACATACCGAGCGATTTTTTGGCTACTGTTCTCGATCTGTCTCTCAGCTTTTTGTCCTGTGGTGTATCTGGTCTCGGTGAGTGTGCGTCTGTTTGTGTTAGCTGTTTGTTAGCATCTGCGCTCTCACCTCTGTGTTTAGGTTAGTCTCTGTTGTTGCATGAGTGAACGTCTGTGTGATTCTGTGATCGCTCCCGTTGTCTTGTTTAATCCTCTTTCTGTTTTCAGTGTTCCCCCTGTCCCTAGAGTCCTGCATCCCGGGAGCGATCGTTGTCTCTGTCCGTCCACTCAGGTGGTTCGGCTTCGGCCGTTTGGGGCAGAGTTCGCGCTCACCCTAGCTCGCTCTGCTGGCGCGTCACCACCTGAGGGCGTCCGTGTCTCAGTGTTCACCCAGCATGCTAACGGTTCCGATCTGTTTACTAACACGCTCTCTCTCGGTGAACTAACATGGTTTTCTTCCCTGTGTATTAACCCTCTCGCTGTCTCCCCGTCCCTTGTTTGTTGCAGTTCCTTCCTGAGCCGCTCGTCGTCCCGTGTAGTTCACCGTACCTCTCTGAGCACTTTCAGCACGCTTTCTTCCTTCAGGTTCTTGTCTCGCACTCTCTCTGACACGCCTGTCCTTTCTATCGTAGGGTTTGTTATTTTGTCCACCCTAGACAACCTCACTAGTTCTTTCTGCTTTTCATCACGCATAGTCAGTGTAGGGTTCTCTTTCTACAGCGTAATTATTATATCTGTGTGCTTTGTTTTGTTTGGTTGTTTGTTTTGCTCGGTGTTGTGCTCTGCCCAGTCCTCCGTCCAGGTTCCACACCCCGGCCGGGGTCCAGTTGGCAACACTTCCCTCGACCACTCCTCCTCCTGCACCACCCTACCTCTGCCTTGCTTCTTAATAAACCCGATTTGTTCTGCATCCACGTCTCCAGACCAATCCTTACAACCAGTTTGTGACAAATATGTTCAGAGTGTTAATTTTTCTTACAAGCCTATTAAAGTTTGATTGAAACTTTCTTTGCTTTGTTAATAATGAACAATAACACCTTTCCCCTCAAAGCATTTTAGGTAAATAAAAGACACATAAAAGAACAAACTCATATAATACAACGATCATTTATTAAAATTTAAAATGCACATAAATGTATGTTTAATAAACCCTATAATAGTTAAAGTGAAAATGTAGCGCAAACTTATAATTGGATAAATTATTAAACTCTATAACAAGGGTGTAAAAATGAGTAAATGAGTAAGTAGTGAAGGGGAGAAAAAAAAAACTCTGTTTCTTATGTCTCAGAACCGCTTGCCCTACTCTACCCATAGCGTGTGTTACATCTACATACACACTCTATCACAATCTTTTTTCCAGCTTTGAGGAAGTGTTGGATTCTAAACACCAGAAAAACATGGTTTTTATTTTTGAGTAAAGCCCTGAGTTACAATAATTCAGGTAAAAAAACAGAACAAATCAAGACGGTCCAGCCACCGACACTGACCCCGCTGACGTTTGAGGACCTGAACAAAGGAATTGTGTGTCAATTTGGCTTTCCTTTTTCCCATAATTTCCCAAATGATAGTTGTAAACTTACCTGCAGATTCCACCTCTATAGCAGCAGCTAGCAGATCCTGGTCAGATGGTTCTGAAACACAATTATTACATGATTATAATTTATTCAGATAGAGGTGATGCGGATGACATTTCTTTCTCATGCGCAGCCAGGATCATAATGGTGTAGCCCATGTCAATGGACAACATTCACTGAAAAGTTTGACCTTTGTATTTACCAAACTCCAGAGAATTCTGACTCAGGACCAGCTGGGAATCACGAAAATTGCCCCTGCTGCTCTGGCCTTAGCAGCGGCATCTCCAGTCTTCTTCACTGGTCCAACACCACCAGATTTTAAAGGGCCTCCTGTGTCCGACCCAGTACAAGGTCTCCAGAAACATCCTTGCTCATTACGGGCCGAGATTGCATCATCTACAATAGAAAGATATAAAATCATTAAATAAACTTTATTCTGGTCACAAGCTGCTAGTGCCGCTGCTTCCTCTCTTATAAAATATAATTATGAAGTAGTACTGCTTATTTGTAACGAGCACCTGCTGCACCTGTCCCTCGTTTTCGGTTCTCATTATCTCACTTGGGTGATTGGTTGGTTTTGTCACGTGTTTAGTTGGGGTTCCTATTTAGTCTGTTTTCTCCCCTAATTCTGAGCATGTCTTTGGTTTGTGGTTACTCTACCCAACGTTTCGTTTTGTTCATTTATCCCCGTTCTGTTGGTGCTTCGGCACCACCTTTTAATAAATTCAGTTTGGATTTTATCCCGGTGTTCCAGTTGCCTCCTTCCCGCATTTCTGCAACGGTGTGTCGCTGCGTGGGCGTTCTGCGCAGGTCACATTCGTGGGAGCATCTCCCTCTGTCTAGACCGGCGGACGCTGTGGTCTACGCGTCGCCGGATCCCGGGAGACGCTCATTATGCGCGAGTGGCGTCCGCGATTTCCGGCAGACCCGCTCCCCTCTGGAGGACTATGGACAGGACGTGACAGCAAGACGTGCCCAACATCGGAGGCTACTGGACACCTGGGGTCACCCAACGTGAGCGGAGGACCAGAGGCTGAACCGCTGATCTGACCGAGTCCGAGAACCGGGGACCGCCAGCGGCAAAGCCCGGCTACCGGAGGGCGGCAGTCGTCGAGTCGGGACCGACTGAGGCCGTTCGCCATTGGTCCCGAGCACCAGAGGCCGCCCATTTCGGACTCGGAGCACCAGGAGGTGCATGCCCCAGCCTCGCAGCCAGAGGACGTCGATCTGCGCTGCGAGAGGACGCGTCTCCGTCGTCAGCTGGGAGCAACCGGCTGGTTACAGCCCGAGGGACTTGTTACCCCCCCCCCCCGTTTGTTATTTTCTGCATGTATTTATTATTGTTATTATTTATTTATTTTGGCTTGGGTCGCTTTCCCTTTTTGCGCGACCCTTGGGGTGGGGGTATGTAACGAGCACCTGCTGCACCTGTCCCTCGTTTACGGTTCTCATCATCTCACTTGGGTGATTGGTTGGTTTTGTCACGTGTTTAGTTGGTGTTCCTATTTAGTCTGTTTTCTCCCCTTATTCTGAGCACGTCTTTGGTTTGTGGTTACTCTACCCAACGTTTCGTTTTGTTCATTTATCCCCGTTCTGTTGGTGCTTCGGCACCACCTTTTAATAAATTCAGTTTGGATTTTATCCCGGTATTCCAGTTGCCTCCTTCCCGCATTTCTGCCACGGTGTGTCGCTGCGCGGGCGTTCCGCGCAGGTCACATTCGTGGGAGCGTCTCCCTCTGTCTAGACCTACGCGCCGCCGGATCCCGGGAGACGCTCATTATGCGCGAGCGGCGTCCGCGATTTCCAGCGGACCCGCTCCCCTCTGGGGGACTATGGACAGGACGTGACATTATTATTACATGTTTGTGAATAATTTTGAAATATAATATGCTATTTGTAAGTTTATTTGTAGTTTATAACTTTACCTTTATAACCTATATAAGTAAATAACGCTGGACTAGCACGTTTAGATATTTATTATAGCACTTTTTATACAATCACACTGCAGTTTACACGTACAACAATAATGTGTCAGAGATCGCAGCGTGTTTTTTGGTGTTGTTTTGTGTTCTTTTTTGTCTTTTCTGCTTGATACCAGGTTCGCTGCCAGTCCTGGTTATCAAGCAACGCACGTGACATCCAGCAAGTGCTCCAGTGATCCCGCTGCCGATCACCCACTCAGTCACGTGCAACTCGGTTGCCGCTGTTGATTGGTTAATAAACCCAACGTTGTTTTGCATCCACGTCTCCTTGTTCTCATTGAACCAGACTCATAACATAATGTAACTAATAACACACATTTAATCGTGTTGTAATTATTTAAATTGCGATTTAATAAAAACAAACACGCGCTGCACTGAATACGTTGGCTGAATACGCCAATGCGGTAATGTGTAAGGAGTGTTTTAATTTCCTCCTCACATCCTTTTACAGTCCCCTGATTTATGGCCCAATCCCCGTTCCAGTCCCCTAAAGCCCACCAAACCCACTTGTGTTTCCAGTCCCTCCTCAGAAACATCTCCCTGTTATTGTTACATTTCCCCCTACACCTGTCCCCTTCACCTAGCCAATAAGTCCTCACTCCGCATCCCTTCCCTGTCCATTGTCGTCTCGGGGGAGTCTGTGTGTGACACAGAATTGCCCGGAACCTTGTCCATCTGTGTCCCCGGCTAAACGCCGGAGCCGGCACAGCCGTCGGGGCAGAGCATGGCCTTCCTCCAGCTCCATCAAGGCGGGGGTCACCTCGGCAGTATCCACACCCTCTGCTGTCCCGTTGGAGAGTGTGGGCCCTGTTGGGAGGGAACATTTGGATGTCAGCGGCGTGCGGGATGTAAGTGAAGTGTCTGAGTGTGTTCCTGTTGGTGGTGGTTCCCCGTGTCGTCCTCCTACCGTGTGTGTACCCGATGTACCTGATAGTGTGGTGTGTGATGTCCTAGCTGTTATCTGTGCTGGGACACTCGCGGTATGCTTTTGTGTACAGGAGGCAAAGGAGGGGGAGTTGGAGAGCACCCACTCAGGTCCGCCATATAGAGGCATTCCACAGGAGTGTCCCGTGGTCCCAAAGGAGCGGCCCGTGGTCCCAGAGGAGCGGCCCGTGGTCCCAGAGGAGCGGCTCGTGGTTCCAGAGGAGCGGCCCGTGGTTCCGTGTCAGTTGCCCTCCGCTCCGTGTAAGTTGTCCTCCGCTCCGTGTCAGTTGCCCTTCGCTCCGTGTCAGTTGCCCTTCGCTTCGTGTCAGCTGCCCGCCGCTCCGTGTCAGCTGCCCTCCGCTCCGTGTCAGTATGTGTAATGTATTTGTTATTTTCATTGGTTACTTTTAGTTTGCACGTGATCTGGGTTTTGTATTTATTTCTTCCATTTCCATTTCTTCGGCGTTCCCGCGTTATTTAATGTCACACGTGTTCGGTTCTTTGTTCAAGAGTGTCGACACTAAATAAATTTTGCCTTTGCCTCCTGGATCCTTTCTGCGCTACTGCGCTTTGTTTTTGCCCTGCAGACACGCGCCTGACATAATGTATACGATTTTGTATTAAAATAAACCAGCTATTTACTTTAAAAAACACGTAAAATGTGTTTTAAGGCACCACATGTAATAAAACACGTCATTTAATAAAAATAAATGTGCACTACACTTGAATACAGGAACACGGTACTGTAAATGATTTTGTATTAAAATAAACCAGCGATTTACTTTAAAAAAAAACACGTAAAATGTGTTCAAAAGCAATGTGTAATAAAACAGGATCATTTAATTTAATAAAAACATGCACTTAACATGAAATGAAGATACGACATGAAGTGAAAAAAGTACAGCGATTTGAAAAATGAAGGAACTTTTAGAGAACTCAAAAGAGAGAAAGATGAAATCTATAACATCTAAATAAAAAATACCAAAGTTAAAAGTAAGAAGATGCTTTTTTTTAAGGAATCCTTCTGTGTGATTGTCACTACTGCTCCCTCTAGCGGCACGGCTACGTCACCGGGTGGTGGTTCTGTGGGCGGTCTTGCGCAGACGCGATCTCGCTCCAGGTCACCGGAATTCTGATTCCGGTTTCCTGTTTTTGTCACTTCCTTTTTCCTATTTATTTCCGTCTTTTGTTGGTGTTTGTCGCGTTGGTTCTCGTTACCTGACTCTCCTCTGTGTTACTCCCGTTTCATGACTAAGCGCTCTCTTTTGTGGTTGTTCTCCATTACGACGGCTACGGCGATCGTCTTCATCGCGGTTACGCTGTCGTCTCTACTGGCATCCGGCCAGCTCGCCTCCATTTTGTGTTTGTGTTTGTTTTTTGTTTCTCTTAGTTTTTATTTTGGAGGTCGCTTTTTGTTTATTAAATATTATTTTGCTTTTGAACTTTGGACTGCGCTCTCTTTGTTATCACGCACTATCGGCGCTTGTGACAGTAACCAACGCCATATATGGATCCGGCTAATCCCACGGACCCGTCCCTCGCGCTGCGCGAGCAGGGACGTTTTTTGGGGGAGCTACGGCAGGAGATTAGCGAGCTTACTCGCGCTATGAGTACGCTTATGGATCGGCAAACCCGTCTGGAACAGGGATTTTCTCTGAACGCTGCTCCACCGGACGCCGGGAGTTCTACCAACACTGCCGCGGCTGCGGCAGCCGGCACGTCTTCCTCGCCTCTTCCTGTAGCAGAACCGGAACGGTATGATGGAGATCCAGAGGTATGTGAGCTGTTCCTTCTTCAATGCTCTCTGTACTTTGCCAATCGTCCCCCGGCGACGGATGAACAGAAGATCGCCTTCGTCATCTCCCGCTTACGGGGCCGGGCTGGTAACTGGGGATCGGCTCTTTGGAACGCTCGTACTGCTGAATCCAGCAACTTCGCTATGTTTTTGGAACGTTTTCGCAGCACGTTTTTTCACCCACGTAAGGGACGCGCAGTTGGCGATCTCCTGATGGAACTTAAACAAGGTTCCCGATCCGTCGCCGACTACGCGCTGGAGTTCCAGACTCTTGCGGCTCATAGCGGCTGGAACGAGCCGGCCCTTATGGGAGCGTACCGCTCGGGATTAAAAAAAGAGATCGCTGCGGAGCTACTTTTTAGGGATGAAGGCATGTCTCTCTCCGATCTCATCACGACTACCATTCGGTTGGATCAGCTCTGGCAATCTAAGAAGGGACAGTCCTCATTTCCGCGTTCCACGGCCGCAGCTACTGCTTCGTCGGCAGATGTTGAGACTCCCATGCAGGTGGAGTCTATTCGGCTTTCCGCTAGTGAGAGGAGTCGTCGCATCCGTGGACGTTTATGTTTATATTGTGGGGGAAATGACCATTTGTTGGACCAATGTCCCACTTGTCCTTCCACTAGGGGTCGTGGTTCGGCTACTAAACTAAGGGCCATTACCTCTTCCCAGGATTCTGTGGTGGTGAGCACTTTTCAGTTACAACACCCTTTTTTACTACCTGTTAATTTAACATTCTTAGGTAATTGTATTTCTACCACTGCTTTACTGGACTCTGGGGCTGAAGGGAATTTTTTGGATTCTGCTTTTGCTGATAAGTGGGGTATTCCTAGAACTAAACTGGCGCATTCCATCCGGGTTAGTTCCGCTGATGGTCGCCCGCTGCACCCGGGTACTATTTCACATTCCACTTTGTCTTGTAAATTGTCTGTGAGTGCTCTTCATACTGAGGATCTAACATTTCTACTTATTTCTTCTCCTTCCTTTCCTCTCATTTTAGAGTTGCCTTGGCTTCAGCGGCACGATCCGGCCATCTCTTGGGCTTCTCGGGATATTACCAATTGGTCTCCATATTGCTTCGCTCATTGTCTGCACCCCCCTCTGCCCAGGCCGCGCCCTGGGGTCCAAACCCTTCTGGAGCTTCCTAGTGGTGTCCCATCTGACTATTTGGAACTGGCACAGGTATTTGGTTCCTCCACATTTTCCACACTTCCTCCTCACCGTGTGTCAGATTGTGCTATTGATCTGATTGAGGGGGCCAAACTACCTCGTGTAAGTCCATACCCCTTAACTCAAGCTGAGAGTAGGGCTATGCGTGAATATATTGAGGAATCGCTCCAACAGGGCATTATTCGGCATTCCAAATCCCCGGTTGCTTCTGGATTTTTTTTTGTACCCAAGAAGGATTCCTCGTTGAGGCCTTGTATTGACTATCGGGTGCTTAATCAGGCTACCCGCAGGTTGGCTTACCCTCTGCCATTAGTTCCCTCTGCATTAGAGAGGTTGAAGGGGTTGTTTTCTAAATTGGACCTTCGTAATGCTTATAATTTGATACGTATTCGAGAGGGTGATGAGTGGAAGACTGCGTTTGTTACCTCTTCTGGGCAGTATGAGTACCTGGTCATGCCTTTTGGTCTTACCAATGCTCCTGGCGTTTTCCAGGCGTTTATTAATGAAGTATTACGGGATTTTTTAGAGAAGTTCGTCCTGGTTTACCTTGATGACATTCTTATCTTTTCACCCGATCTTACCACGCATCGTCAGCACGTTACCACCGTCCTTCGGCGTCTGCTTCTGAACCAGCTTATGGTACGGGCTGATAAGTGTGAGTTTCACCAACAACAAATTTCATTTTTGGGCTACATTGTTTCGGCCAAAGGGTTACAGATGGACCCGAGTAAGGTCCAGGCTGTGGTAGAGTGGCCAGCACCTAGTACGGTCAAGGAACTACAACGCTTTCTGGGATTTGCTAATTTCTACCGTAAATTTATTCGTGGTTTCAGTTCTTTGGCCTTACCTCTTACCAATCTGTTACGGGGAAAACCTAAGCACCTGCATTGGAACCAGAGAGCAGAGCAGGCGTTCGCTGACCTCAAAGCTCGATTTGTGTCGGCTCCTGTTTTAGCCCACCCTGATCCTGATTCTCGTTTTTTCGTAGAGGTAGATGCTTCTTCTAACGGGGTGGGGGCTGTCCTCTCTCAGGGACCGGAGTCTTCTTCCCGTCGTCATCCTGTGGCGTTTCTGTCCAGGAAGTTGTCCCCTACTGAATGCAACTATAGCATTGGGGACAGGGAGTTACTGGCTATTAAGATTGCGTTGGAGGAGTGGCGGCATTGGTTAATGGGATCCAACCACCCCTTTGTAGTCATAACAGATCACAAGAATCTGGAATATCTTAAAGGGGCCAAACGCCTTAATGCCCGTCAGTCTAGCTGGTCACTGTTTTTTAACAACTTTCATTTTACCATCTCTTATCGACCAGGTCATCATAACCTCCAAGCGGATGCCCTTTCCCGCCTTCATCCGGGTATGGTTAGCGGGTCTTTGGAGGAGGAATCTATTCTTCCCGCAAGATGTTTTCTGAATTCCATTCATTGGGAGTTTGATCACGAGATCGAGAGGGCTTTACAGGGCTGTCCGGCTCCTCCTCACTGCCCTTCGGGGTTACTGTTTGTACCCTTACCTTTCCGTACTCGTTTAATAACTTGGGCTCATTCTTTGTTGTGTGCAGGACATCCAGGGGTAGATCGTACTATTCAGCTTCTCCGGCGTAAATATTGGTGGGAGTCTCTTAACTCTGACGTTCAGCAGGTGGTTTTTTTCCTTTGGCGGCACTTCCTTCGGCTCTCCAGACTGCCGAGCTTCTGTTTACCCATCTTTTCCCTATCTTCGGCATACCAGAAGACATTCTGTCGGACAGGGGTCCTCAGTTTACTTCCGCAGTCTGGAGGGCCTTTTTTGAAAAACTGGGTACTACGGTCAGTCTTACTTCTGGCTATCACCCGGAGAGTAATGGTTTGTGTGAGAGAGCTAATCAGGAGCTGGGCAAGTTCCTTCGGATCTTTGCTTGTAACAACGCTGCAGATTGGGCACGTTTCCTTCCCTGGGCAGAGATCGCACAGAATTCCCTCCGTCATTCTGCTACCGGGCTGACCCCGTTCCAGTGCGTGTTGGGATTCCAACCACCTTTTGCGTTATGGGATCCAGAACCCTCCAATTCACCCATCGTGGATGCTTGGTTCGAGCGTAGTGAGAGGATATGGTCCCAGGTCCATCAACGTATCGAAGAAGTATTGCGTCGCAATAAGAACTTTGCTGATCGACGTCGTAGTCAGGCTCCGGTTTATTCTCCTGGGGACCTAGTTTGGCTCAATTCCCGTGATTTTCGTTGCCGTTCTGGTTCTCGCAAGCTTTTACCCAGATTTCTTGGTCCTTTTAAGGTACTGCGTCAGATTAACCCGGTATCATATCGATTGGAACTGCCTCCTCAGTATCGTGTTCATCCAGTCTTCCACACATCCCTCCTAAAACCTTTTGTTACTGGTCCGCTGGATTCGACTCTGCAAGAGGGTACTGTCTCCCAGTCTACTTCATTTCCGGATGTATTCACGGTGTCCACTCTGCTGGATTCTCGTAGACGTGGTTCCACTATACAGTACTTGGTTGATTGTGGGAGGGGTTTGGTCCTGAGGAACGCAGTTGGGTAGCCAGTACGGATATATTGGATCCCCAACTCATTATTGATTTTCATGCTAGTCATCCCGAGAAGCCTGCCCCCCGTGGCCGTGGTCGGCCGCGTCGTCGAGGTAAGTCTATTTCCTACACCCCTTTACCTCTCCCTCCTGAGAGGGAGGGTACTGTCACTACTGCTCCCTCTAGCGGCGCGGCTACGTCACCGGGTGGTGGTTCTGTGGGCGGTCTTGCGCAGACGCGATCTCGCTCCAGGTCACCGGAATTCTGATTCCGGTTTCCTGTTTTTGTCACTTCCTTTTTCCTATTTATTTCCGTCTTTTGTTGGTGTTTGTCGCGTTGGTTCTCGTTACCTGACTCTCCTCTGTGTTACTCCCGTTTAAGGACTAAGCGCTCTCTTTTGTGGTTGTTCTCCATTACGACGGCTACGGCGATCGTCTTCATCGCGGTTACGCTGTCGTCTCTACTGGCATCCGGCCAGCTCGCCTCCATTTTGTGTTTGTGTTTGTTTTTGGTTTCTCTTAGTTTTTCTTTTGGAGGTCGCTTTTTGTTTATTAAATATTATTTTGCTTTTGAACTTTGGACTGCGCTCTCTTTGTTATCACGCACTATCGGCGCTTGTGACAGTGATCCTTGATTTGGGTTAATTAACTGTCATTCCGGGTCGTTTAAGTTACTTAGCTCTTCTGTTTCATTGGTTTGTTTGGTGCACGTGGTCGGATGTTTTTGTGTATTTATTTTCTGTGTTCCCCGTCCTCCGTGCACGTCAGGTTTATGTTCACTCGTTGTTTGTACCTGTTGTGTTTGGTGTCCCTACACTTGGAAATAAAAATCAGTGTTTCTGCTACCTGCGTGCCTGGCTCACTTCTGCGCGTTAAAGTGCTGCGGCTCTGCGCCTCATCTGCGCAGCCGCTCTTAGTCCCAGGTAGGCGAGTGTAACATCACGACATGCCAATCGCTTGGGGAGTCCAGAGCCCAGGTAGGTTTTTTAAAATTTTTATTGCGGGGGCCGTATACCCTCATACTCGCGGCGCGCTCCGTCGTGTCCGCGAGTGCGCCGCTATGCGGAGCCCGGAGAGTAAGGACGGCTTGAACAGAGTGATGTCGGAATGTTGCGACTCCGATGATGAGTGGATGTGGAGGTATGGGTATGAGGCGCTCTGTGCAGAGGAAGTTCTCAACTTGGTCGAGTTATCTGATGATGAGGCGGGCGAGTCATACCTGTATGGGCATATTCTGCCCATACGCACCCTCCTCAACTCTGAGGAGTTCTGGACTGATGGTCCAGTCCGGTTTGTAAAACCTCCCGTGGCGAGATCCGGACGCAGAGCGCGCTGCCTACGCGGAGGCACCGTGTCCGCACCGGACCGCGCCGTATCTGGGTTGCGCTGCGAGGGGGCGGTACCGGAGCCACTGCTCGAGTGTGTAAGTGTAGATGCATGTAGCGTGAGTGTGGTGAATCCCCCTGTCTCGTCTGTCCAGTCTGTCTTCCCCGTGTCGTATGAGTCTATGGCTTTGTTGTTGGGCATAGCGGTGTACCTCTACTGCGTGCAGGATGGCGATCCCGAGGTGGAGAACGAACGGCGTACTGGAGGTGCTGACGCGGCCGGCTGGCCAGAGGGCGCTCATCACACCCACATGCCTGTGGGTGCCAGCCGGCCTGGACACACCAGTCCCTCCGAGTGTGCCATCCCTGCCACAGCGCCTCCAGCATGCGTGCCCATCGAAGTCCACCCAGCGTGTGTGCCCGCCGAGGTCCACCCGCGTGCGTGTCCGCAGAGGTCCCGACCCGAGCACCAGGGGCCGCACGCCGCCCGGCCCGTTCTCCAGGGGCCGCACGCCGCCCGGCCCTTTCTCCAGGGGCCGCACGCCGCCCAGCCCGTTCTCCAGGGGCCGCACGCCGCCCAGCCCGTTCTCCAGGGGCCGCACGCCACCCAGCCCGCTCATCAGGGGCCGCACGCCACCCAGCCCGAGCAGCAGGGGCTGCACGCCTCCCAGTCCGCTCACCAGGGGCCGCACGCCGCCCAGCCCGCTCACCAGGGGCCGCACGCCGCCCAGCCCGCTCACCAGGGGCCGCCCGCCGCCCAACCCGAGCAGCAGGGGCCGCCCGCCGCCCGGCCCGAGCCTGTCTTTGGTCGAGCATGCCCTTACTTTTCGCTAGAGATTCTCACAGTCTCCATCACACACATTTTTAGCACACATTGTTCGATTCCAAGCCCTGACATTCAGTTCACCATTATTGACATGAGTAAATGCTTTATTAAAGCAGTGTTTAGAGTAGAAAATGAATAGGGTTTTTTAAAAAAAAAAAAAAAAAAAGGGGGGGGGGGCGCAGCTTTGAATAACAAGCAGGTTTGATGAATTTACAGTATAGTTGGTTTTCTCCATGGCTTCTGACTTGTGGTGTTCTCATTTGTAAGTTGCTTTGGATAAAAGCGTCTGCTAAATGACTAAATGTAATGTAAATGTCATCATGTCACACACTAATACCTAATCCACATAAACAACAACACTCACAAGTTAACAGACTAACATATACAGTGGTACCACATCCAAACCAACACAATTATCTAACTATATCGCACTGCAACATAACTTATTAATACTATAGTTTTAGATTAATTGATGGTTCATACTCTATTACCTATTTTAAACTTCTATATTACAATATGTGGATCCATATAAATATTTAAATATATATTTACATAACATTATATAACAGCAATTCAAACAAGACTGGTCAGTTCCTATGTGTCCGGTTAAATTAATTAAGAGGGACAATAAGCCTCGTATTGTAAGTATTTTCGTTCTTTGGTTCTCATTTAGTTAATGTTTTTCTTATTTTCATTGGTCGCTTTTAGTTTACACGTGGTCGGGGTTTTTGTATTTATGGGTTCAAGTCCAGGGGCCACACGCCGCCCAGCCCGAAGTTCAGGGGCAGCACGCTGCCCAGCCCGAGCAGCAGGGGCCGCACGCCACGCAGCCAGAGGGCGTGGCCCACTCCTCGTCCGCCAAAGGCGTCCACCGGACCATGCAGCCAGAGGGCGGGGCCCACTCCTCGTCCGCCGAGGGCGTCCCCCGGACCACGCAGCCAGAGGGCGTGACCCACTCCTCGTCCGCCTAGGGCGTCCACCGGACCACGCTCATCGGACCACGCAGCCAGAGGGTGACCACCAATATCCATCCCCGGCGTAACTTCAAATTTGTCACTGATTCTTGAACATTATTCTCAAGAATCTGCTGATACTGAGTGGAATCCTTATGAAGGTAAATGTAGGTATGGATGTGTGTGTATTTATGTATGTGTGTATATGTATGTGTGTATATGTGTATGTGTATGTATATATATATATATGTATGTGCGTATGGGCATATGTGTACTTATGCGTAGGCGCGTATATGTGTATGTATGTGTATGTATGTATATGTGTGTGTGTATGTATGTATATGTATATGTATGTATATGTGTATATGTATGTATATATATGTGTATATATGTGTATATGTATGTGTATATATATATATATATTATTGTATTTATTTATTTATTTTCTTTTCTCTGTTGGTCTTTTCTTCTTTCCTCCCACCACTTTCGTATACCTCTTTTTTTTTTTTTTTTCTTCTTTTTTTTTCCTTCTTCTTTTCTGTTTCTTTTTCCATCTCCGTGGTTGCTGTACAGATATGATCCCCAAAAAAAATTTGCAATAAAGTTTTAAATATATACCAAGTGGAGCATCATGGAGAAATACCTGTATGCTCCACTTGTAAAATCAAAACTGTTGGGCCTGATTTAGACACTCAGACATCAATCCTGAGTTTCACAATGGCAGACAGGACACGGAGAAAAAAGAAAAAAAAAAAAAAAAAAAAAAAAAAAAAAAAAAAAAAAAAAAAAAAAAAAAAAAAAAAAAAAAACAGATTCCCGGTGCCGGCATTGGCCACACAGCCCCAAATCATGATGGAACCTCCACCAAATTTTACAGTGGGTAGCAAGTGTTTTTCTTGGAATTCTGTGTTTTTTAACGCCATGCATAACGCCTTTTTGTATGACCAAACAACTCAATATTTGTTTCATCAGTCCACAGGACATTATTCCAAAATGAAGCTGGCTTGTCCAAATGTGCTTTTGGATACCTCAGGCGACTCTGTTTGTGGCGTGCTTGCAGAAACGGCTTCTTTCGCATCACTCTCCCATACAGCTTCTCCTTGTGCAAAGTGCGCTGTATTGTTGACCGATGCACGGAGACACCATCTGCAGCAAGATGATGCTGCAGCTCTTTAGATGTGGTCTGTGGATTGTCCTTGACTGTTCTCACCATTCTTCTCCTCTGCCTTTCTGATATTTTTCTTGGTCTGCCACTTCTAGGCTTAACAAGAACTGTCCCTGTGGTCTTCCATTTCCTTACTATGTTCCTCACAGTGGAAACTGACAGGTTAAATCTCTAAGACAACTTTTTGTATCCTTCCCCTGAACAACTATGTTGAACAATCTTTGTTTTCAGATCATTTGAGAGTTGTTTTGAGGAGCCCATGATGCCACTCTTCAGAAGAGATTCAAATGAGAGAACAACTTGCAATTAGCCACCTTAAATACCTTTACTCATGATTGGATACACCTGGCTATGGAGTTCAAAGCTCAATGAGGTTACCAAACCAATTTTGTGCTTCAGTAAGTCAGTAAAAAGTAGTTAGGAGTATTCAAATCAATACAATGATAAGGGTACCTATTCTTTTGCACCTGTCAAATTTTGGTTTAATGCATATTGCACATCTTCTGTTAGTACAATAAACCTCATTTCAATCCTGAAATATTACTGTGTCCATCAGTTATTAGATATATCATATAACTGAAATGGCTGTTGCAAACACCCAAATATTTTGAACTAGAAATGATTAAGATTAATAGGGGTGCCCAAACTTTTGCATATGACTGTAAAAGTATTACCTTTGTTCAATGATTATGACAGTAAATATTGGATTATCAAATATAACTTCTCTCAACCACATCATGTTAAATTTCACCAGCAGTCCACCAGTTTAATCAACACACAAGCTCTCACACACACTCCCACACAACCTCTATTCAACCTCTCTTGTGTGTCCACGAGCAATATCCCACAAATGCAGCTGCTCTTTTGCTGTATGCTGAATTTCACTTCTATATTTTTACATCCACGCACATAGCATCTCCTCAAAAATTCCTTTACTCACAACAAACTTGATTTACCATTCTCTGGGACTTGTCCTTATCACAACCTTGAATTATTATCCGTAACCCGACCAAACGGAACTTACAAAGTTTTCTTTTAAAATCTTTCTTTTTGTTGTGAGTAAAGGAGTTTTTGAGGAGATTTTTGATTTTTGACTTACGTCTTGTCTTAGTTTTCAGTTGAAGCTTTAGCTTGATGCTTCTTGTGTTCGAAGGAAAAACAAAACTGTTTATTTCCAAACTTTAACTTCACAAAAATAATAAAGTTCTGTATAAACAAAGATTCAATGGTGTATCACGTAAAAATAGACTAAAGTTGAGGTAAAGTAGAGGTAAAATGGAGGTCAAAAAACTATTTCGCTGCAAAGTCTTTTTTTCCTTGTTTTTATTATCACAAACATAAAAAACGTCAATAGAGGGTATATATTCACAGTAAAAGTAAATTAAATAAAAGTTTTAATACCTATAGTGCAAACACAATAAGTCTTAATACCTTAAACAATGCAATTATAAATCTTACTTATTTTACTCAATAACTTATTCCATTTTAAAATTATAAAAATGTTTTTGATATATACACTATATAAGAACAGAATAATCCTCTGCCAATATTTTCTCTGCATATTGACAAGTTTTAAAAATTGATTGGTCACTGCACATTATCAGTAGTTTAAACCATGTAAACCACCTAATCAAGATTAACAAAAATATAAATGTTTTAAATCTTTTATAAGTAATATAATAGTACACAAGTACAATAGTAGTTGCTATTTCCCAGTGGTTGCTTAGTGTCAGAGCTCCCACGGTTTGCCCTTCTCCCCGCCTATCCCTCACCGTTTCCCCTTCTTATTAATTTCAGGTTTTTCGACGATTTCCGCTACTTCCTTTCCTATTTTAGGCGACCAGACACGCTGCTTCCCTGCGAAGGATCTTTGTTCTCTCCTGCGGGTACACAAAAAAGAAAAGAGGAGAGACGAGGGTAGGACCGCCCAGAGCATGTATTCCCAGCGTGATACAGCCAGCGGTCTACACCGGACACCGGGACCGGATTTCTACGCATTACAGAGCAAGTTGGGGGAGGTTACTGCCATTTTGCGTACCATTCTTTAATGACAAGCGGACTTTGAACAGGGACTGGCATCACTTCGGTCTGCCATTGCCCAAGCTGCAGTTTCAGTGGCTCCCTTCGCCACGCCTCTGACACCTAGTCTCCCAGGGACGCCACTACTGAGCGTCTCCATGTTGGAGCCAGAGAGGTTCGATGGAAGTCCGGCTACCTGTCCCTCCTTCCTGATGCAGTGCTCGCTGTTCCTCAACAGATGCTCTGTAGCCAGCAACCAGGACAAGATCACGTTGGTGATCTCACGGCTCACTGGGAGGGCGTGCAAATCATTCAGGCAAACACTAACTCTTTTGAAAATTTAACTTATATCCCGAAAACTAACCAAATACATTTAATATGGATTCAGCCACTGGGATAGTTTCCAGGGGGTCCCTAAGATATAGCAGTAGATCATCTGCATAAAGAGAGACCTTACTCTCCATCCCACTACGCTGAATACCTTTAATAGATGTAGAGGAATGAAGGGCAATTAACAAGGGCTCCAGTGCCAAAGCAAAGATCAATGGGGATAGAGGGCATCCCCGACGAGTCCCCCGAAAAATATAGGGAAAATATGGAGAACAGACCGAATTAGTGCTCACAGTTACCTGTGGTAGGGAGTATAGTAATTTAATCCAGGAGATTATTTTATCACCAAAGCCCAATTTACTAAAAGCATATAACAAGTAGTCCCACTTGATCCAGTCGAAAGCCTTTTCAGCATTCAGGGTAACAACTACCTCTTATAGGTTGTAATCTACACATTTAAGGAATTCATTAAACATATCCAGTAACAAAGGAGCAAGTTTAAAACAAAATTTCTTATGAAATTCGATACCATAGCCATCTGGACCAGGAGGATCCACATCACATCACACTACATCAACCCAATAGCCTCAGTTATTTCCTGCAAAGAAATGGGTTGGGTTGGCAAAAGTTGGCCTACTTTTGCCAAATCTAAGGATGGGATCTCCAAATTATTAATAAATGAACACATTTGATTTTTATTGTCAGAGCCCTCAGAGTTATACAGAGAGGAATAATACATTTCAAAAACTTTGTTAATCACTCTGGGGTTGGTAACCTGCTTGCCTGTATTGTCCCTAACCTGGTGAATCAGCCTAGATGCTGCCTGTATACGAATTTGGTGTGCCAGCAGACGGCTATTCTTGTCCCCATATTCGTAAAGACTGCCGAATAAGGGGCTCAGCCTTTTTAGTGTACAGCAAGTTATATTTGGACTGGAGATCCAGTCGGTGTTTATAAAGTTCTGTTTTGAAGCCATTTGCCCATCCAAAGTCGAAATAGATGCAGACAGGTCCTCCATCTTTTTCAGTCTGGACTTTATCTCAAATTTGAATACGAATTAATTTCCCCTCTTAAAACTGCCTTCAAAGATTCCCATAGCATGGAATTAGATATTGAATTAGACCTATTACTTATTAGAAAGAAATCTATAGAATTAGAGATTTTGGTGCAAAATTCTTCACTCAACAGGAGCTGTGCATTAAAACGCCATGGAGTTCTTTCCCTCTGATGTGACTAAATTTCAAGGACCATTTGTATAGGCCCATGATCAGATATGACAATAGGTAAATATTCAATGCTTTTAACTGAGTCCAATAGCAGCTGATCTATAAAAAAGTAATCAATGCGAGATAAGGTACGGTGCAGATGGGGAAAAAAGGATTTGACTAAGGGGTTCTTGTACCTCCATGGATCAACACATCCGTTTTCTTCCATGAACCAAGACAGGGTCTGAGCCATCTTAGAATGGGGAATGCCTCTAGCCCCAGATCTATCCAATGAGGGATTTATCACGCAATTAATATTGCCCCCCAAAATAAGTCTATGCGTGTTCATATCAGGGAGACTAGAAAAAAGCCCATTCACAAAGTCTACATCATTCCAATTTGACGCATACACATTGACAAGTAAAACCGGGGTTTGAAAAAGAAGCCCAGATATAACAACAAACTTGCCATTTTTGTCTGATAAAGTATTAAATGGCTTAAACTACACCCTTTTATGAAATAAAATGGCCACCCCTCTTGATCTCAAATTATAATTAGAGTGAAAGACTTGATTAATCCACCCCCTGTGTAGCCTAGTGTGTTTCAATTTGGACAAGTGTGTTTCTTGTAGAAAGATAATGTCTGGATTCAACTGTTTGAGATAAGTAAATAATTTTACACTTTTTAGCGGAGACTGCAGCCCCTTTATATTCCATGAAATAAACTTAATTTCCCTGTCTGTTTTGCGGTCCATCAAAAATAAGTATCAAATAATGATTAGAACCTGGTGAATCCAGTCCACCACATTTGTGATAATCTATAACAAGAGAGTATACCTGGGAAGGAGGGAGAAAAAGGAGAGAAGGTGAAGAAAAATGAAAAAGGGCTATTGGCCGGTAGTCATTCAGCCCCGTCACTGTGGAGCTTTTGGGGACCAGGATGATGGTGACAGTATTCAGGCAGGTGGGAACAGCTGCTTGTCTGAGGGAGGTATTGAATATGTCTGCCAGGACCTCGGAGAGGACAGGGTGAGTCTGGTGCTGGGTGTGATGTCAGGGACCTAAAAGTGAGCATAGCACTTGTTGAGAGCCTCGGGCAGGGTGGGATCATTGGGGCATTTTGAACCTCTGATTTTGAAGTCCGTAATGCACTTGATGCCCTGCCACATGCTCTGTGTATCCTGGGACGAGAAGTGTCTTTGGATTTTCAGAGCATATGTGGCTTTTGCCCTTTTTACCCCTGCAGTCAGCTCTCTTCTTGCCATCCTGAGGCAGCAACCCTGGCTTTCAGCAGAGAACGCACATCTGAATTCAGCCAGGGTTTCTGATTCGGGTGGCAGGTCACAGTCTTGGTGGTGGTGGTGGTGACATCCTCCACACATTTGCTAATGTATCCGAGGACGGCAGATGTATATTCCTCCAGATTCAGCTTTCCATCACACTCTGCAGCCTCTTTGAAGACATGCCAGTCTGTGCAGTCAAAACAGTCCTGCAGCACAGCCTTCCCAATCGCTGGGCCACACAGTGATGGTTTTCTGTGTGGGTCTGGAGCGTCGCAGCAGGGGGTGGTACCATCAAAATAGAGATGTGGTCGGAGAGCCCGAAGTGGGGGCGGGGGACGGCTCTGTAGGCATCTTTAATGTTGGTGTACACACGGTCAAGTGTGTTGTTTCCTCGTGTTGCAATGTTTACATGTTGGTAAAACCGCGGCAGAGCGCTCGTCTGGCTCACATAATTAAAATCGCCCACCACCACGTAAAACGCCTCTGGATGCTTGTTCTGAAGAGAGCTGATGTTTTCATGGAGTTAGTTCAGTGCGTTTATATACATATATATATATGAAACTGTTCAGCAATAGATTAGGTCATAGGACTAAAATAGAAATAAAATTATTAAGTAAGAAAGGTTTTTATAATAGATTTAAATAATTTAGTAAAAGTAATTAAGTAAAGTAAAACTCATGATAGTTGACTATGTGATGAATGAGCATGGGAAAGAGTATGAATGTCCGGTCGCAGGGTGAGCGGAGAGATTTGAGTAATAGGACAATCAACAAGAACATCATAAATTCATACCCCTGAGGGGGGGCAGAAATCAGGACCAGATGGGGGAGAAGTTGGAGATGTATCTGCCCGGCACCCAAGACGTTCTCCCCTGGATGGGCACCCGTGACCCTAATAGAGGATAAAAGCGGAAGATAATGAATGAATGAATTAACACCACCATGGCGAGCAAGACGCGGGGCGTGCTTAGTGATTCCCTGGATGTTATCATTTGTGAATCCTTTGCTGCCCTTTCCATTTTCCAGACATTTC
Organism: Corydoras sp. C115; assembly: GCA_019802505.1. Lineage (NCBI taxonomy): Eukaryota > Metazoa > Chordata > Actinopteri > Siluriformes > Callichthyidae > Corydoras > Corydoras sp. C115. Next base: position 241,500 of record JAFMOC010000359.1, on the reverse strand, counting down.
AGCTATTGTCTGCTGCAGTGCTGCCAGATGAGAAATGTAGAATTATGTTACCAGAGACATAAAATACACCCGTCATGACCAAAATAACGAATCTACTGATGCGCTAGTCACTCTAGGGTTGAATAGCGCCTAACAGGCACCCACAGCTTTGTGGAGTCACCTTTGTTTCCGCTCAAGGAGGATGAGTTCCCCACTGGGTATTAGTACTCCCAAGGTTTCTTCCTTAAAATAACAACACAACAGGGAGTTTTTTTCTTGCCACTGTCGCTTCAACTTGCTCTTTTGGGGTTTAAAGACTTTTCATTCTGTAATGCTGCTTTGTGACAATGTACTGTTGTAAAAAGTGCTATATAAATATATATGTTCTGAAGCAAACGCATACACGTCACTCGTAGCTCAGATTTATAAACACATGACTGACCCCTAGATGCCTTATTAAACATATAAACAATAATGCCAGAAGCAGAAAGCTTAACTAAACGCTGCCTCAGACTACATTTTAATATAAATAGAAGTATTTATTACTGAACACAAACACAGAACCCATGACAATGAAACACAAAAAAGTATTAAAAAATTATATATATATATATATAAATATATATATATATATATATATATATATATATATATATATATATATATATATATATATTGTAACAAGCACCTGCGGCACCTCACTTGGGTGATTGGTTGGTTTTGTCACGTGTTTAGTTGAGATTTCTATTTAGTTTGTTTTCTCCCGTGATACTGAGCACGTCTTTGATTTGTGGTTATATCACCCGACGATACGTTTGTTTGTTTATCCCCGTTCTGTTGGTGCTTCGGCACCACCTTTTAATAAATTCTCGTTTGGATTTTATCCCGGTGTTCCAGTTGCCTCCTTCCTGCATTTCTGCCACGGTGTGTCGCTGCGCATGCTTTCCGCGCAGGTCACATTCGTGGGAGCGTCTCCCTCCGTCTAGACCGGCTGACGTTGTGGTTGACGCGTAGCCGGATCCCGGGAGACGCTCATTATGCGCGAGCGGCGTCCGCGATTTCCCTGCGGAGCCGCTAATCTCTCTATATATATATAATATAAGTATATAGCAAATACAAATGAAAATTTTTTATTAGTCTCTGGCAGCTTGGATTTCTAAAGCTATAAAAAGTAAAATGTTCACGGTTGAAGAAACGATCGTGAAGCACTAACATAAATTAAAATGAGATTGACACGAAGACAGAACACAGAGACCGATGGATCAAATAGGAAGAAAAAAGCTTTATGTAAAATGTATTACTTTCTTTTTGAAGTACAGGTTCATAATTACAGTAGATAGAGAGAATAGTGAATGTTGGTGTAGCTCTGATGATGATGGTGCTCCTCTGAAGATCAAGTTCAAACAGACAATTAAAACATTGTTGCACTTTTGATACATACTGAAAGTGAGCGCATCCATTGACCGAGGATTTAAACTTACTGCAAGAATGGTTCCATCAAAAACACAGAGCAAATGGAACCATTTAGTTCACAATGCTGATACAGACCAGGTCAGTCACATGATGGAGAAGAACCAAGTTACATCAAAAACCCAGATAATTAGATGAAAGTACCTGTAAACATCATTAATTACAGTCTAGGTCCTCTGAGGGTTCAAAGATGAACTTAATTAAAGACTGACACACCTCACGTGCTCTGTCCAAACTGTGAAAGGTTCTGATCCACCATCAGCAGCAGCATAAGAATGAAACCATGCAGCAGGTAAAAAGGAAGCTCTCTGTCATTTCACCATCTAACAGAATGTGACTGAACGGAAGAACCAAACAGCCTTTAGTTCTGTCAGAAAGAAGAAGATCATGGGAATTAATAAAGGAATGATGTTGTTCTATAAGTCACTAAGAACTCAGTTTTACCCACTTTCAGAAGTTTGCCGCGTATTCACTCAGCATCCCTGTTTTACGATTTGCCTGGTCGTACAGAGTACATGGAGGAGGTAGGTGGGGCACACGAGAGGGGTACATCCTTTGGATGTACCCAAACTTATGCTGGTATTCTGACATCCATGGAGACCTGCAGGTGAGAGAGAATACTGTGAGGACGACAGATGCTGGCTCCTATAGATATGTTCTAATGACTTCAGTTATTGTTTCTCCACTGAGACTTATAGAGAACTATAGAGTTATTTAGTAGAAGTTTATAAAAATGATTCATAGTTCTAATAGTTTGTTCATTAGGCCTCTATTTGTCATTAAGGGAGAATAAAAACCAGCAGAAAAATGGAGGATTAAAGGTTAAATGATCAGCAATGCAGTGAAGGTGAGTGTGCAGTTCGGGTGTGAACTTACCAGTGAGCATTCTGAGCAGCAGGATGTTCAACCAGGTTCTTCTTCTCAATGGAATTCAGTTTCTGGATCAATTTCTCATTCACAGCTTCAGGAAGAAACATAACATAACGTAAGTACAGAGTTGATCAGAAACCGGACTTTATTTTATAAATCACACATCATTGATCTAATGTAAAGAAAAACTTAATATCAACTGATCCTAATAAATGGATCCAGTGGTACAACAGAGGTTATCAGACTCAGATACAGCTTCTGGATCAGGAGCTCTGTTAGATGCTAGAATGTAAATGTCGTTTGAATGCAGAGCCCGGTGTGTTCTGTTTCCAGTACCTCTGGTGGACGGGGTAGTGCAGGTGCTCGTGTGGCGGTTCAAGACACATTCCTGTCTTGCCACGAGACAATGCTGCTGCAGGAATTCATCGTAATGACTTTCTTTCTCCTCTGTAGTCTGTTTTTCAGGCTTGGGTATGCTTTCTGCAAGTGCATAGACAGTTGAACAATCTGCTGGGATAGTATAATTTAATATATATTGATGAAGTGAAATTTAACACAGGGATATTTTAAAATCCCTTAGTTCACAGTGATGATTTTATATTTACCTTTAGTTACGCCAACAGGTAAAACTGTTGTTTTCCTCTTATCTGGGAAATTGGAGACCAGATGATGGTGGATAATCCGATCAGGCGGATGAGGAGGTGGTTCAGGGTTAATTTGTGTCCCCATCAGAATTAAGCTCTCCTTTGTTGGGTTTTTAATGTTTACTTTATACAGATGATGGTGGGCTCTTCGATCAGGCGGATGAGGAGGTGGTTGGGGATTAATTTTGTTCCCCATCAGAATCGAGCTCTCCTTTTTGGGGGTTTTAATGTTTTCTTTAGACAGACAATGGTGGACTCTTCGATCAGGCGGTTTAGGTGGTGGTTGGGGGTTAAACTTGGTCCTCATCTGGTTAATGTTCTCATCTGTTGTGGTTTTAATATTTTCTTTAGGCAGATGATGGTGGACTCCTTGATCAGGCGGTTTGGGAGCTGATTGGGTGTTAATCTGGGTCCCCATTAGGATGAAGCTCTCCTTTGTAGTGCTTTTAAAGGGTACTTTGGGCAGATGATGGTGGACTCCTCGATCGGCCGGTTTAGGGCGTGGATGGAGTTTAATCCGGGTCCCCATCAGCATGATGTTCTCATTAGTTGTGGTTTTAATGGTTCTCCGGAATCGGGGATCAGAGGAGGGTCCCTTTAAAACACAGAATCAGGTCTTAATTTTGTTTATTTTTACAGGTTTGATAATAAAATATCAGACCAGATCGGGTGACAGATCGATAGGACTCGAATCTTAATTTAGTCATGCAACGTAGTGAGAGGCTTTCTTTCTTTTCTCTAGCCATGTCCTCGTGTTCTGTGATGTGACAATGCGACATGGCTCAAATGTACCTGTAATTCTCTACACATACAGGTGCCAATCACCATTCACAATAGTCCCAGTATCTCGCTGTTAAAAGGCTCGTTCTAGCAAAGTTCCGGATACTGGAACATTGGATTAAAGATGTGCTCCAGCTCAGAGGACCTCCAACATCAATATAATGCTCCTCCAATCATGTATATTTTACCTGGCCCACAAAATGCCCCTTTTCAGGATGATATAGGTGTACTTTTTGTGAAAAGCTTGTATATTCTCCTTCTTGCATTTGAACCATGTGGCTGGGTAGGTTGGTTTTAACTTTAAATGATGCCAAGTGTATGTTTCTCTATGTATCTCTTAGAACATGAAATGTTCCACAATTAGTGAGTCATGAGTAAAGTGTTCTTAAATAGGCAGCCTGCTTTATGTTAAAATTGTTAACTAAACTTCACAGTGTATCAGTAATAATCAGGACACATCTCATTCAGAATAAAACACTACTCACAGTTCTGGGAGTTAGGCGGATGTTAAGTTTCTTGGTGGCAGCAGTGGTGGCGGCTTTGAGCGTGGTGGCGGTGGCAGAGGGGATGGTGGTGGCAGCAATAGTGGCAGTCGGAGTAATAGAGGCAGCAGTGGAGGTGCTGGCCCTGGGGGGGGTGGTGACAGTTTGGGTTGTTGTGGCAGCAGTAGTGACGGCACCGGAGGTGGCAGTGGTTGTGGCGGCTGTGAGGGTGGTGGTGACAGCAGTGGCGGTGGCAATGGGCATAATGGTGACATCAGTGGTAGCAGCAGTGGGGGTGATGGTGGCATCAGTGGTAGCAGCAGTTGGGGTGGTCGGGGCTGTTGGGGTGGTGGCTTCAGTGGGGCTCGTTGCAACATCATTGGGGATGGTGGTGGTATCAGCAGTGGGAGTGGTTGTGACATCAGTGGGGATGGTGGTGGTTGCAGCAGTGGTGGCATCAATGGGTGTGGTGGTGTCATCAGTGGTGGTGGGGGCAGCAGTGGGGGAGGTGGAGTTGGAGGTAATGCTTTGCTTCTTTCTCCTTCCGCTCTGAAATTAGAACAGTAAAGCAGACTGTCACCATGTGGGCTTCGACCTAATCCCCGAGTTGCAGCTCTGAACACTTTCTGGATAAGACTCATATTTAGATAATTAATTGATCCCAAAGGGAAATTTAGTATCTATCTATATATATTTGAACCAATTTGTATTCAATGGCAGTTTCTGAACAAGTGTTTCATCATTCTCAGACTGTTCTGAATGTTCTGTTTTTGTCTAAAGCCTAAAAGGCAAATCTGTATACTTCATTTTAACATAAACTCATCAAAAAGTGAGGACCTGCTGTACAAACTCTGACCTTCTGTGCTGCAGGAGCAAAAGACTTTGCTTGTTTGGTTCTTGAAATCCCATTCTGGTTGCTTTTGACTTTATTTAAAAGTCTGTCCATCTGGTTTTGTATCAGCTCCACAATCAGATGATATCCGTACATCTGAGCCAAATCCAGACAGTTCTGCCCTGTAGAAAGAGAACAGATTTAAACATCATTCCTACCACAATGTTTTCTTGTAGATGCTGCTCTTATAGATAGTGCTCTGCTGTCTGCGGTGCTGTTCAAAACAGAACTCTACCTTGTTTGTTCTGGATTCGTATATCAGCTCCAGATTGGAGCAGCCGTTCCACACAGGCCAGTCTGTAGCTCTGGATGGCTCTTATTAGTGGAGTGGCTCCATTTAAAGCGAGAGCATCTACAGTAGCACCACACCTCAACAACAGGTCTACAATATCAACATACCCGGCTTGAGCGGCGTGATGTAAAGGAGTCCAGAAGAACTGATCAGAGGCGTTTACATCAGCCCTGAGAACCACAACACACACGGATTGAACATTAGGTCATCAACATTCAGCAACCCGCCACAGAGCAGCAGCAAGCATAAGATAACTACCATAGAAGCACTCCAGGTTCTTACCCTTGCTGAATGAGGAACTCCACCATGTTGTAGTTGCCACTTATGCATGCTGTTATGAGTGGTGTTTTGTAGAAGGGATCTCGGACTTCAACGTCGACATCCTGATGGAAAGCCTGGCTCAGGGACTGTGTGTCTCCAATTCTGACAAAGGAACCAATTTGGGAGTAGATCTTTTCTGGTTCCTTGATATACCAAGCTGAATCGTCTACTAGCGGGTGAACTGGTGGCCGCGTGTGATCAAAACGCTTTCCATCTGTAAAAGGCTGGTATTTCTGGATCATGAACTTGGGTGGTCCACCATCCACCCGCCGAGCCATGTTTTCAATGGGTATTATGCAGATGGGCAGAGGGTTGATGAACTTCTCCCTTTTGCATGATTTAGTGCCCCTCTGTTTTGGCTTATAGGAGGAGTGCACAAAGGCCTTCTGCAGGTATTTTAGCCCTCCAAAAAACTCATCCAAGTGGATCACCCCAGAGTCATGTACCGAAATTATCTTTAGCAGCTGTTCTTCAGTAACAGGAGCACAGTTTTCCTGGAGAACCATGGAAAAGGTTTGTACAGAGATGCTCTTTACAGGATTATTTGTGTTCTCTAGGATTTGGAAGCTTCTTCTTAGTTCTTCTTCATGCTCATTTGACCAGTCATGCAGAGTGAGTGCCCAGAGCGGGTTCGGGTTCTCCACCCCGGATTTAGAGAGCTTTGCGTAAAAGCGCTCTACTTTTTTCAGCTCCTTCTGAGCCGCAATGTGGCCACCTTTCTTTGCTAACTGATAAGGGATCATGCCTCGTTTGTTCTTCAGCTTTGGGTCACATCCTGTCAATACAACAAACTTCATCTCAAGTTTACAGATTTGAAAGATCAAATATTTTGAAGTATGTCAACACCCATATTAATTAAACATGTGCGTTTAGAATCTTTCAGAATCACCGTTATTAATATAAGTAGAAGTAACCCCCACCAATCATAGTTCACAACATTCTGATTTAAACAATAATGGTGGTGGTTATTAGGTTTAAAGATAAGAACAAATGATAAAATGCTGATTTAATGAGAGCAGATGCAGTATTATAGATGCCAAAGCAGACTGCTGATAATTAATGTAGGTAATAAGGATGAGGAATAACAAACCTCTCTGTGCAAGGAACCTGCAGCACTCAGCATGACCTGTTGCTGCAGCTAAATGCAGAGGTGTGTTTCCATCCAGCGCCACCACGCCCAGGTCAGCTGCATATGCTGACAGGACACACAGCAGCTGTTCATCAATACAGTACATAAATGAAGAACGTGAATATGAGCATACAGGTGAACTACCAATTTATCAAATCAGACTGAGCTATATCTTACACACACACTAACAACAACATTTTGGTAAGTAAAATGTGACTTATGAGCCACCTGATAGGTTCCACGCTCGGCAGTGAAGTGAGCAGCGTGGAGCTGTTTCATATTCAGGGTGTTTGGATTCGCTCCTCTCATCAGCAAACATCTGACCAACTTAACTGCGCCTGATCTCGCTGCCTCCATCAGCGCTGTATTCCCTGTTACCTACACATGCACACACACACTTTATAGTGTTCTGTGCATCATCTAAAGTTTCATGTGCACCAGCAACACTCCACTAACACAGCTGTGATTAAAGACTAACCAGGTCAGTGGCATTAGGATCTGCTCCCTTCTCCAGCATGTAGATGCACATGTCTTCATTTTTATCAGCGTTCTTACAAGCTTCCAGGAACACCGGCCTCCCAGCACTAGAGATATTGCCTATGTCAGCATTTGTGTTCAGTGCCACCCGCAGGCACTCAAAGTGTCTTTTTGTGGGAGAAATGCAGTAAAACAGCACCCCTGCATCGGGAGAAGCACAAGACCAACTAGTTGTTATGGACAGATTCCAAACACTCATCTACTGTAGTTACAATTCCTTATCCACGTCCATACAAACCTTTCCCCTCTTTATCCAGCAGGGTCATATCGGCGTGGTATCGGGACAGCAGCTCCACTATAGCAACATGGCCGAGCTGTGCAGCGAGCATAAGAGGGGTGCATCCCTGTTTATTCTGTAAATTAGGTTCAGCTCCAAGAGCCAGCAGAAACTCAGCCATGACCACATAGTTCTCCAGAGAAACCAGGTGTAGGACCCCAGTCCCATCTTTGGGTTCCATTAGGTTGATGAGATTAGGAACACCTAGACGCAGCAGCTTTTTGACCTGATCTTGGTTCTGCTGCCGTACAAGCTGCAGGAGCTTATAGATCTGCAGAACCTCCAAGTGTCCATCTGCCACTAAGGTCTCTTCCATTCTCCTGCAGATTTACACACATTTACACACAGTGACAGTCATAATAGTGCTACATAATATTACCAAAACATTCAATAATCAGGTTGAAACCAGGTTCCTGGTTCATGAATGGTTACTATTTATGCTGCGTCTTCTCAGACAGTTTTTGTTTCTGTCCAAATAAAGTTTAGAAATAATGCATTTCAGCATCAATCAGTTTTAACAAGTTACCCCCCCCCCCCCCCATTAGGTTTGTGAACACATAGTGACAAAGCAGCATCTTAAATTAAAGTCTGAGCCGTTTATTTTATACCTAAATGTTATATATATATATATATATATATATATATATATATATATATATATATATATATATATATATATATATATATATATATATAATAAATTGCTTAGGGTCAAAACAGAATTTTCGTTTTCATGTGAGAAAGGAAGGCGTCTCTGTGATTTCATGTTCAAATCTGGATGAAATATTTGACATGCAGCGACGAGGCTGACTAAAGTCTAAAGTCTCGGAATCCAAAATTCCCACAATCACCAATCTTTTTTTAAGTGTGTGTGTGTGTCCACATTGTGTGTCCACATACGTGAACCTTCAAGGAGGAACGAGATCGCTTTCTTAACGTTCTGCAGATTAAAGAACATGGATTAGAAATCATCTGGTGGTTGGTGTGGAAATGATCACGAGCAGCATGTCTTTTAGAGATAACGAGCGCAGCGAACAACGCGGTTCCGCGTTGTTCATTGAAAGCTGTAATGAACTCAAATGTTTACGCTATCGCGTTTCCACGGTAACCATGAAGGCGGTGTTCTGTCGAGTTGAGCTGCCCCGTCGAGACAGGCTACCGGTCGCAAAAAATGCCATCGGTAGCGTAAATAGATAGAGGATACTGTCGAGTTATCCTACCTAATAATAATCCTATTATTATTATCATTATTATTATTACAACATTTATTTTATTAAGCTACCTTTATATAATGAAGGTAGCTCATCTCGACAGTCAGTTTAAACATTTATTTTATTATTCTACCTTTATATAATGAAAGTAGCTCATCTCGACAGTTAGTTTAAAAACTTATTTTATTAAGCTACCTTTATATAATGAAGGTAGCTCATCTCGACAGTCTGTTTAAACATTTATTTTATTAAGCTACCTTTATATAATGAAAGTAGCTCATCTCGACAGTCTGTTTAAACACTTATTTTATTATGCTACCTTTATTTAATGAAAGTAGCTCAACTCGACAGTCTGTTATACACTTATTTTATTATGCTACATACTTAAATATAAATTACCCCCTCATATAAAAATGGAGGGGGTGCAATTTGAATTAAAAACATTTGAAGAGGTGATGGGAATTTTGATTTTGTTGAGACAAGGACATTGAGTTATTATGAAAAAAAGATGAATTAAACTTACATAAATTTGATATGTAGTATACTTTACGTTTTGTTATTTGTCACATCACATCATTTCATGTTTGATCATGAAATAAGACAATCAACAATGAAGGTAAATACTGAATGTTGACAGCATCTGATTTGGAAATACTTACTCAATGTGCACTGTAAGAACATAGAAAGCATGTTTTTATACTCTATAACTAAAAACTATATACAAGTATCAATGAGATGAACAGAACTGCTGTATATGAAGTTGACACAATATTAACAATTTACAATTTTATTTTTAAACATTTTTTGCATGAATATGCAGAGTAAATTTCTTTTTCATAGCGGTCACATTCAAAATGTGCCCACCTGTGGCACAGGTCACACTGCACCTAAGAAAGAGAAAAGACATTACATAAGACTGCACAATGAGGTGGGTTATTAGGCAATTATGAGTAAAAAATATTACCATTTATATCATGCTCTTATCTCCATCATTTTCCAGAAGTGAGCACACAAATACAGAAATCATCTGCATTTCCTAAAACAATTATTGTAACATGTTCATTCATTCATTCATTCATCATCTTCCACTTTATCGTATATTAGGGTCACGGGGGGGGGTTCCCCATGCCCATCCAGGGGAGAACGTTTCGGGCGCTGGGCAGATACCAGACACCCAGGACAGGGCGCCAATCTATCGCTGGGCACACACTCACACACAAACACAATATATGGGGCAACTTGGAGAACTCAATTGACTTGATCAAGTTCAAGTTCAAGTAATTTATTTATATAGCGCTTTTTACAACAGTACATTGTCACAAAGCAGCTTTACAGAATGAAAAGCCTTTAAACCCCCAAAGAGCAAGCCGAAGCGACAGTGGCAAGAAAAAACTCCCTTTTATGTTGTTATTTAAGGAAGAAACCTTGAGAGGACCAAGACTCAGTGGGGGACTCATCCTCCTTGAGCGGCCAGGCAGCAACAACAGTGTAGGACAGCCATGTACAGATATTAAACAAATGGAAAAACTAACAACTGGAAAACTATATGTGAGTCCATTAGGGGGCGTCCTGCAGGACCGCCTTGTAAGGTTCCATACAGTATTAGTCAGCAGAGCCATGGATGAAGGTCTCCAGGAAGCCAGTCACACCTCAAAAGAAACAGACAAGGAAGGCAGTTAAAGCTAATAATAAAGCACGGCATTTCGTGCTCTCGTGTTGGCTTGTATGATTGAATCAGCTCACTCAGATACTGTGAAGCCTGATTATGTAGAATTTTATATGTTATTAATAAAATTTTGTACTCTATACGAAACTTAACTGGTAGCCAGTGCAGGTTTGATAACACAGGACTGATATGATCAAACTTTCGTGTTTTAGTTAAAACTCTAGCTGCAGCATTCTGCACAAGTTGTAATTTCTGTAATGATTTATTAGAACATCCTGTCAGAAGTGAATTACAATATTCTAACCTTGAGGTAATAAAAGCATGAATTAGTTTTTCTGCATCTTGGAGGGAGAGGATATTTCGTAGCTTCGAAATGTTGCGAAGGTGAAAAAATGCAATTCTAGTAATATTGCTAATGTGCTTTGTAAAGGAGAGATCTGAATAAATAATGACACCGAGATTATTTACAGATGAACTGGGTCTAATTAAAGAGTTATCAAGGTTTAACATAGTGTTAGAAGCTTTGTTAATTTTGTCCTTGGGTCCAACTATCAGAAACTCTATTTTATCAGAATTTAGCAGTAGGAAGTTTTTTGACATCCATATTTTAATATCTTGGATGCAGTCCTCGAGCTTAGTGACTGAACAACCATCATTAGGGTTAGCTGAAACATATAACTGTGTATCATCTGCATATGAGTGGAAACTGATTCCATGTTTACGAATACTTGATCCATGTTTTTGTACTGTGGGGAGGAAACCGGAGAACCTGGAGGAAACCCACACAGACGGGAGAACATGGAACCTCCAACCAGATGGAGATTCGAACAGGGAATCCCTAGTGCTGAGAGGCAAACGTGCTAACCACTAAGCCACAGTGTAGCCTATTGTAACATGTTTAATTAGTTTTCTTAAATTTGTTTTTTTTAAAAAAATGTTTAAATTAAAAAACTTTTATACTGAAATGATCAAACTTAAACATTTTCTACATTCGTTTGAAATAGCCACTGTAAGGGGAAAGAATCACCACTGTAGTACTGCATCACAAATTTAAGATAGCACAAAACTAGAAGTATACTGCCATAAGTTTTTATTTGAAATTTCAGACCAATTAAACAAATTATTTAAAATTGTGCAGTTTCAAGCACTCATATTAAGCAAGATTTTTTTGTATGACTTTTGTACTGTTTAACCTTTAAAAATAAATAACCTTATTAGAACTTATTTACAAGTGGTAAGGACTCTTTATAGTAACTTTACATGACTGAAATTTTGTGTCCAGGTGAATGAACTAGCATGTATTTTGACTCCAAAATTTTTTAACAACAGAACTTTCATGCTGGATTTAATATCACTTACCTTTACATTGAAGCAGTACATTGAATATGAATGTCATTTTTTGCTTCTTAGTGCTTTATCAGAAACGAATAAAATGGTCTTAATAAAAGTTTTCTGATTTAGTGACAGCTGAATATAAATACATATAAAGTGATTTATGTACATACATACATATATAATTTTAAATTTGTTGATATATTTGTAAAAACACACTTCAGTCTAATTACATTAATTAAATTATGCGGGCGGCACGGTGGCTTAGTGGTTAGCATATTCGCATCTCTGCACTCGGGATTCCTGTTTTGAATCCTCATCAGGGTGGAGTTTCCATGTTCTTCACGTGTCCACGTGGGTTTCTCCTCCGGGTTCTCCGGTTTCCTCCCACAGTCCAAAAACATGGATCAAGTCAATTGAGTTCTCCAAATTGCCCCATATAGAGTGTGTCTGTGTGAGTGAGTGTGTGTCCAGTGTTAGATTGGCGTTCTGTCCTGGGTGTATCTGCCCCGCGCCCGAGACATTCTCCCCTGGATGGGCATGGGGACCCCCCTGCAACCCTAATAGAGGATAAAGCAAAAGATGGATGGATGGATAATTAAATTAAGCTAATTAATTGAAACATAAATTACTTTGTTTATGATACCACGTTGCTTGGTTTCAATTTAAACCATACAACATGGTGTGTTGCTTACATGTGTATTTATGTAAGTATGGTTAATTATTAATATAAGTTGGTTATAAATCAAAGTAAATTTTGAAATTGTCCATCTTACCAGATTAATCCTATATACAGCTAGTTGAAAACCAACGGGTGATTGATAAAAAGAACTCATTCTTTTGGCTGTAACAAAGTATATACACAAACCATATTTGGTGTTTAAATAAATAAAAAAAAGACTGGGTAATGCATTTGAAGGATATAGGAAAGTAAAATAATGGGGCTAAACAGAACAACACAATACACTGAGTTAATTGCATATATGAATGTGTAACAAGAAACATGTTAAAACCTGCGTAGCAACAACTCAACAACTCGCACGTTAAAGAGCGGTGCACTTTTCTTAACCTGACTGTAAGAAATCCGGGCTCTGCGTCTGCCTCTCCTGCACGATCTGTCACTCGCGCTCTTAGCCCCGCCTTCTAGTTTCCGCTTTCGCTTCGGCACCAGGTGAGGCTAATTTGTTTGATGGGTCGTTTCTTCTATTTAAGCTCTGTCTTCGCACGGGACAGATCGCGAAGTATTGTCCCTGATTATCATACATGCCGAGCGATTTTTTGACTGCTATCCTGTCTGCTTTTGTGTCTCGTGGTGCGTCTGGTCTCGTGTTCATCCTGTCCTTAGTGTCCTGCGTCCCGGGAGCGATCTCTGTCCGTCCGCTCAGGTGGTTCGGCTTCGGCCGGGTGGGGCGGAGTTCGCACTCGCCCTAGCCTGCTCCGCTGGCGCGCCACCACCTGAGGGCGTCCGTGTGTCATCGTTCACTCTACTTACTAACGGTTCCAAGCTTTATACTAATACGCTCTGTTTTGGTGAACTAACGTTGTTTCCTCCAGTGTATACTAATACCTTGACTGTCCTCCCAGCCCTCGTTGTTCTCAGTCTGGTTCCCAGCCTTCAGTCGTCCCGTGTAGTTCACCATACCTCTTTGTGCACTTTCTACACTCTTTCTTCTTTCAGGTTTTGTGATTACACTCTCGTTAACACACCTATTCTGTCTATCATAGGGTTTGTTATTTTGTCTATCCTAGACACACTCACTAGCTTCTTCTATTTCTTCTCACACATAGCCAGTGTAGGGTTCTCTTACTACAGCGTAGTTTACTCTGTGTGCCTTGTTTTATTTAGTTTTTGTTTTGGCTCGGTGTTGTGCTCTGCCCAGTCCTCCGTCCAGGTTAATCACCCCGGCCTGGGTCCAGCGGGCAACATCCTCCTCGCACCATCCTCCTCCTGCACTACCCTACCTCTGCCTTGCATTTCAATAAATAACTGTTGTTCTGCATCCACGTCTCCAGAACTCTCCTTACAGACGTTTTGTGACAGAATACTTCGCCTCACTATGGAGACGGCGGAACAACTTCTTCAGCTGCTGGCGCAACAAGTACAGGATCAAGGACAGGTCATTCAGATCCTGACGCGCCAAGTGCAGGAGCTGTCCACAGGAGCAGCTAAAGCACCTGTACCGCCATCAGGTGACACCGTGGGTAACCCCAGCAGCTCTACACTTAATCTGTCTCCTCAGGTCGCCCCGTGGTCCCCAGGGGCCACCACGGGCGCTGCTGGTGCGTCCTCCTCCACGACAGGAGTTAGCACGACGCCCATCCCCATCCCGGAACCACCGTGCTATGCCGGGGATCCTGATGCTTGCGAGGAATTCCTCCTGAAATTCTCCCTGTTCCTCGCCAGCCGTCCACCCACCACGGACCGGAATGCCATTGCTCTGCTCATCTCCCGGCTCACCAGTCCGGCGTCCGCATGGGCTACGGCCATATGGCAGAATAACGGGTCTGACGCCACGTCACTCACCGCCTTCCTTGAGGCGTTCCGGTCAACCTTCAACCATCCTCGCCACGGGGCGGCAGCCGGAGACGAACTGCGACTGCTCCACCAGGGTAAGAAATCGGTGGCAGAGTACTCATTGAAATTCCGCACCCTGGCGGCCGCTAGCGGATGGAACGAGGTGGCGCTAATTTCGCAGTTCAAAGCGGGTCTGGCCTCGTCGCTGCAGAGGGAGTTGGTATATCGCTCTCTCAACCTGAACTTATCCCAGGTCATTCAGCTGGCCATACAGCTGGATCAGCACGCCACCCCGCCTGACTTTTCCCGAGGAACCTACACTCCGCAATCTGCTGGGGTTTCCACGCTGCCCGTCCCTATGGAGCTGGGACGGACCGGGGTAGCAGAGCGGCAGCGGCAAGAACGGCTGCGCCAACACCGTTGCCAGTACTGCGGGAGAACAGGACATCAAGTGGCGCATTGCCCCAAGAAGGCAGTTAAAACGGAGGACAAGCAGGCAGAGGTAGCAGGAGGAGCGAGGAGGACCGGGACAAGACCTCCGACGCCCAGCGTCCGCCAGGTGAGCCCGGTTCAACCCGTTCTTAAGAGCAATTCCCGGATTCTCACCCAGTTATCTCACCTGTCCCATACTTTCACAGTGACCGCCCTCATCGACTCGGGTTCGGAGGGGGACTTCATTGAGGAACGTCTTGTACGAGGTCTCCAGGTACCCTCCGTTCCCCTATCGGCTCCCATCAAGATCATGGGAGTTAATGGTGCCACGGTGGGGACCGTCACGCATCGCACCCGACCTATCTCACTGAGCGTGGGCGCCCTCCATAAGGAGATGAGGTCACTGTTGATCATGAGGAAGCCTCTATCACCGGTCATCTTGGGTCAACCATGGCTGCGGGACCATAACCCCAGGATCACTTGGGAACCGGTAGACATTGTAGCCTGGTCCCCGCGGTGCATGGATCGATGCCTGGTTCCGGTGGGGCGGACACTGCACGTGGCAGTAACGGATCAACCTCCCGGCAATCTCCCTGAGAACGTCCCGGAGGAGTACCGAGACCTAGCGGAGGTCTTCAGCAAGGGACTTGCATGTCGTCTTCCACCTCACAGAGAGTATGACTGCGCTATCGAGCTCCTGCCAGACGCCAAGATCCCCCGATCCACACCGTATCCTCTATCAGTCAAGGAGACCAAGGCCATGGAAGAATACATCAGCGAGGCCCTGGCGCAGGGATTCATCCGTCCGTCCAAATCCCCTGCCAGCTCTAGTTTCTTCTTCGTCCCCAAGAAGGATGGCTCCCTAAGACCATGCATCGACTACCGGGAACTCAACCAGGTATCTAAACGCTACACCTACCCCATTCCCCTCGTCCCCTCGGCGCTGGAACAACTACGCACCGCCAAGTGGTACACGAAACTCGACTTTGCTGAATGCCTATAACTTGGTCCGTATTAAGGAGGGGGACGAGTGGAAGACAGCGTTTAGCACCTCAGCCGGGCATTATGAATACCTGGTGATGCCGTTCGGACTGACCAACGCACCGGCGGTTTTCCAGTGCCTGGTCAACGACGTCCTACGAGAGTTCCTGGGGAGATGCGCCATCGTATACCTGGACGACATCCTTATATACTCACCAGACTCCGCCAGCCATGCCCGCAACACAAAAGAGGTCCTGGGGAAACTTCTGGAACATGGATTGTTCGTCAAAGCGGAGAAATGCGAGTTCAACAAAAGGGAGATCGCCTTCTTAGGCTATATTATTAAGGATCAAGGAATCCAGATGGACCCGACGAAAGTCAAGGCGGTAATGGAATGGAGGACACCCCAGTCTGTTAAAGAGCTTCAGAGCTTCCTGGGGTTTGCTAATTTTTTTCGCCGATTCATCCGGTCCTTCAGCCAGATCGCTCTCCCCTTGACTCAACTTCTCAAGGGAAAACCCAGGAGACTCACGTGGTCGGACAGAGCGCAGCACGCTTTCGAGAGGCTGAAGGGGGCATTCACCACGGCGCCGGTGCTCGCGCACCCTGATCCAGACTCCCCTTTCGTGGTAGAAGTGGACGCATCTTCCCTGGGGGTCGGAGGCGTTCTATCGCAGCGTCAAGGTACGCCTCCTAGACTGCACCCCGTCGCCTACTTCTCGAGAAAACTCTCCCCCGCTGAACAAAACTATCACGTGGGGGACAGAGAATTGTTGGCCATTAAACTGGCGTTCGAGGAGTGGCGGCATTGGCTTATGGGCGCAAAATTCCCAGTCCAGGTCATCACGGACCACCGCAACCTTGAGTATTTAAAATGTGCACGGAGACTCAACGCCCGACAAGCCAGGTGGTCCCTCTTTTTCAATCGTTTCCAGTTTTCAGTGACGTACCGACCAGGGAAAGAGAATGCGAAGGCAGACATCCTGTCTAGACGGTACGAAGACCAGGAGAAGGCAGCACCACCAGTGAAAACCATACTGCCTACCCGAGTATTTGTTCACTCCATCTCCTGGCAATTGGATGAACGGATCCGGGCCGCCAACAGGCAGAACCCGGAGGCCCGCCTGAGAGACACACCTCCGGACAAACTGTTTGTACCCAACCAGTTTCGCCAAGAACTAATCGCCTGGGCACATACTAACCTCAGCTCGGGACACCCAGGTGGCAATCGCACTTTTGAGAGGCTCCAAGAGAAGTACTGGTGGCCATCCATGAGGACCGACGTAGCCCGAGACGTCGCGTCATGCGCCACCTGCGCTGCCACCAAAACCCCACGCCAGCTCCCAGCAGGAAAACTGAACCCGCTCCCGGTCCCCCAACGCCCTTGGAGTCACATCGCCCTCGACTTTGTGACCTACCAGTATCAGAGGGCAACACCACCATACTGACAATCGTCGACCGCTTCTCCAAGGGGGTTAAGTTCATCGCCCTGCCCGCACTGCCCTCAGCCTTCCAGACGGCCGAGGCCCTGTTCACCGAGGTGTTCCGTCATTTCGGCCTCCCGGAGGATATTGTGTCGGACCGGGGTCCACAGTTCACATCTGCCGTCTGGGAGGCCTTCGTCAAGAAGCTGGGTGCCTCCATAAGCCTCACATCCGGCTACCATCCTGAAAGCAACGGGCAGTGCGAACGGGCGAACCAAGAGCTGGCCAAGTTCCTTAGAACATACTGCCAGAGCCACCAGAATGACTGGGCAACCTTCCTCCCTTGGGCAGAAATAGCCCAAAACTCACTCAGGAGCTCCAGCACGGGAATCACCCCCTTCCAATGTTCCCTGGGATTCCAACCCCCTTTTGCTCCCTGGGACCCCACTCCATCCAACGCACCGGCTGTCGATGACTGGTTCCGCAGGAGCGAAGAGGTCTGGGAAATGGTCCACCAGAGAATTACGGAAAGCAACGCCAGGACCAGGCGGTTTGCTGACCGCAGGAGGAGTGAGGGTCCCTCCTACCAAGTGGGAGATCAGGTCTGGCTCTCCACTAGAGACCTTCGGGTACCCGGCAGCAAGAAGCTGGGTGCCAAGTACATTGGACCGTACCCCATAGTTAAGAGAGTCAACGACGTGACGGTGACATTAGGACTACCTCCCCGACTGAGAATCTCTCCTTCTTTCCACGTCTCCCTCCTCAAACCCTTCAAACCCGGTCCCCTGGATAATGAACCACATCAGCGCATCTCTCAAGAACTGCCCCATGACCGCCCCACGTACACTGTCAACCAAATCCTTGACTCCCGCCGGACGGACTCAGGACTGGAATATCTTGTCGACTGGGAGGGGTACGGTCCCGAAGAAAGGTCATGGACTAGACGGACGGACATACTGGACAGGACGCTACTTGACCAGTATCACCTGACTCACCCTGACCGTCCCGCGCCTCGTCCCAGAGGAAGACCCCCTCGCACACCGGCTCGCAGAGGCAGGCCCCCGGGCTCCCTTCCCAGCAGACCTAGGGGTCGCCCACGCCAGAGTCCCCTACCTGCCTTTGCTCCCCCCAGTACCAGCCAACCTTGCCCGGCTGGCAATCAGGACACGGGTCTCCCGATCCCTCAGCCCCGCAGGCCCAGGGGTCGTCCCCGCACCAGACCACGTCCTGAGTCTGACCCATCACCCGGTCCCTCTCCTGTCCCGGGCAGAGCCACCCGTAGCACCCATTCCCGTCCCGACCCTCCCCGAGTTAGTTCCGGTAGGTCGTCTCCTGTTGGCCCCGGTGGTGCCCCCTTGACGACCTCTTCGGGGGGGGGCTATGTAAGAAATCCGGGCTCTGCGTCTGCCTCTCCTGCACGATCTGTCACTCGCGCTCTTAGCCCCGCCTTCTAGTTTCCGCTTTCGCTTCGGCACCAGGTGAGGCTAATTTGTTTGATGGGTCGTTTCTTCTATTTAAGCTCTGTCTTCGCACGGGACAGATCGCGAAGTATTGTCCCTGATTATCATACATGCCGAGCGATTTTTTGACTGCTATCCTGTCTGCTTTTGTGTCTCGTGGTGCGTCTGGTCTCGTGTTCATCCTGTCCTTAGTGTCCTGCGTCCCGGGAGCGATCTCTGTCCGTCCGCTCAGGTGGTTCGGCTTCGGCCGGGTGGGGCGGAGTTCGCACTCGCCCTAGCCTGCTCCGCTGGCGCGCCACCACCTGAGGGCGTCCGTGTGTCATCGTTCACTCTACTTACTAACGGTTCCAAGCTTTATACTAATACGCTCTGTTTTGGTGAACTAACGTTGTTTCCTCCAGTGTATACTAATACCTTGACTGTCCTCCCAGCCCTCGTTGTTCTCAGTCTGGTTCCCAGCCTTCAGTCGTCCCGTGTAGTTCACCATACCTCTTTGTGCACTTTCTACACTCTTTTTTCTTTCAGGTTTTGTGATTACACTCTCGTTAACACACCTATTCTGTCTATCATAGGGTTTGTTATTTTGTCTATCCTAGACACACTCACTAGCTTCTTCTATTTCTTCTCACGCATAGCCAGTGTAGGGTTCTCTTACTACAGCGTAGTTTACTCTGTGTGCCTTGTTTTATTTAGTTTTTGTTTTGGCTCGGTGTTGTGCTCTGCCCAGTCCTCCGTCCAGGTTAATCACCCCGGCCTGGGTCCAGCGGGCAACATCCTCCTCGCACCATCCTCCTCCTGCACTGCCCTACCTCTGCCTTGCATTTCAATAAATAACTGTTGTTCTGCATCCACGTCTCCAGAACTCTCCTTACAGACGTTTTGTGACACTGACGAACTTTTTAGAAATTAACAAATTTTACTAAGGGTGTTAATTATTGTTTCAAGGGCACATATAACCGTATATATAAATTTAAATAGGAAATATAATGCATTTAAATTGATTATTTACCTTGAATCACACACAAAATAGACAGGGTAGCTCAAATCGACAGGCGAAGTGTTGGTAATCGTCTACTGTGATGTGCGCATGCGCACTAAGCCAAAGTAGCTCAACTCGATGGGTAGCGCAACTCGACGGAACAGCGGTACACCTCACGTACTAGAATCTTGCCTTCGTTTTTTCTCGGATTGTGTGTGCGCACAACGCTCACTAACGTCATTTGCATGTTCCATAAAACCACTCATAAATGTATTTACAATTAAGAGTACTACATTTTTAAATGTCAACTTCACGATACTGTTATTAAAGTTTATATAAAGGAGTAAATTAAATATTAAAAACTATTAAATATTAACTCCATTCAGCCTACATAAAACCCTATTGACCCCTAGAGATGCAAGTTTTAATTAAAAAAAAAAAAGATTTTGACTGGGCGGCACAGTGGCTTAGTGGTTAGCACGTTCGCCTCTCAGCGCTAGGGATCGAAGCCCAATCCCGGTTCCGATCCCAGGAGTTTCCATGTTCTCCCCGTGTCTGTGTGAGTGAGTGTGTGCACAGCGATAGATTGGCGCCCTGTCCTGGATGTATCTGCCCAGCGCCCAAAATGCTCTCCCCTGGATGCACCCCCCTCCCCCCCCCCCGTAACCCTAGTAGAGGATAAAGTGTAAAAAAATGGATGGATGGATAGATGTTTGTGAATGGGGCTTATTGGTTAGAAAGTTTGCCTCTCAGCCCAGGGGATCGAATCTGGGTGTTTCCATGCTCTCCCTGTGTGGGTTCCCTCCTGGTTCACTGGTTTCCTCTCACAGTCCAAAAACATGGATTTAAAGTGAGTGCTTTAAATTGCCCTTTAAATGTGTGTTTGTGGTGTGTGTATGTTTGTCTATGTGAGTGTGTTGTCCCACTGATAGATTGACATTCTGTCCTGGGTGTATCTGCCCAGTACCCTAAACATTCTCCCCTGGATGGGCATGGAGGGGACCCACCACCCTCAACCCTAGTAGACGATTAAGAAGGAGATAATGAATATGAATGATTGTGATTACTCTTAAACAGAAAAAAAATTGTGCTAAACATGTAATAGTAGATTGTAACAGGTGCCTAGGGCACCTGTCACCTGTTTCGTGTTTCGTCCCGTTCGTTTTAGTTAATTAACGTTCTGTGCTTCATTAGTTTCGTTAATTAACTCTGCATTATCATTGGTTTGTCTTGTGCACGTGGTCGGGTGTCTTTTTGTATTTATGTCCATTGTTTTTTGTCATTGGTGCTGGTCGTTTGTTTTATGTCACATAGTCATTTTCGTACCTCATGTTTTGTGGTGCACTGCACCTTTAAATAAACCTGTTTTCGGCTACCTGCGTGCCTGGCTCCCTTCAGCGCGTGTATACGCGGCGGTCTGCGCTTCCTACGCGCCACCGCTTCTGCCCGAGGTAGACTAACCGTGACAGAACGACCAGCCAAAGGAAATTTGGGGAGTCCAGAGCCCAGGTAAGCGAATTTTTAAATTTTTCTTTGCGGGGGCCGTGGAGCCTCGTACTCGCGGCGCGTTCCGTCGTGTCCGCGAGTGCGCCGCTATGCGCAGCCCGCCGTCCCGGAGCCGTGAGGACGGCTCGATCAGAGAGATGTGGGATTATGATTCCGATGATGAGTGGTTATGGAGGTACGGGTACGAAGCGCTCTGCGCTGAGGAGGGTCTGGACCTGGTCCCGATCTCCGATGATGAGACGGGCGAGTCGTACCTGTATGGGCATGTTCTGCCCATACGAACCCTCCTCAACTCTGAGGAGTTCTGGACGGACGCTCCGGTCCAGTTTGTTAAACCCCCCGCGGCGAAATCCAGGCGCAGAGCGCGCCGGCGCAGTGCTGAGTCGCAGCGTATGCGCGGGACGTGTGCTGCGGGGCAGTCACGTGACGCGCCCGCGCCGGACCGCGCTGTGTCTGGATCGCGCTGCGAGGGGGCGGTACCGGAGCCAACACTCGGGGGGGTAGATGTGGATCCGTGTCCCCCTGTCTCGTGTGTCCAGTCCGTCTTCCCCATGTCGGAGATGTCTGTGTGTTTTGGCATTGCGGTGGGGGTGTATATGGTTTGTGTGCAAGATGGCGAGCCCGAGGTGCCCGGCGAGGTCCGCCCAGCGTGCGTACCCGCCAACGCCCTGCCAGCGTGCGTGCCCGCCGAGGTCCTGCCAGCGTGCGTGCCCGCCAAGGTCCTGCCAGCATGCGTGCCCGCCGAGGTCCACCCAGCGTGCGTGCCCGCCGAGGTCCGCCCAGCGTGCGTGCCCGCCAATGTCCTGCCAGCGTGCGTGCCCACCGAGGCCCTGCCAGCATGCGTGCCCGCCAAGGTCCTGCCAGCGTGCGAACCCACCGAGGTCCAGCCAGCATGTGCGCCCGCCGAGTTCCTACCAGCGCGCGTGCCCATCCCGATGTCCAGGGGCGTCACGCCGCCCATCCCGATGTCCAGGGGCGTCACGCCGCCCATCCCTATGTCCAGGGGCGTCACGCCGCCCATCCCGAAGCCCAGGGGCGTCACGCCGCCCATCCCGAAGTCCAGGGGCGTCACGCCGCCCATCCCGAAGTCCAGGGGCGTCATGCCGCCCATTCCGAAGTCCAGGGGCGTCACGCCGCCCATCCCGAAGTCCAGGGGCGTCACGCCGCCCATCCCGATGTCCAGGGGCGTCACGCCGCCCATCCCTATGTCCAGGGGCGTCACGCCGCCCATCCCGAAGCCCAGGGGCGTCACGCCGCCCATCCCGAAGCCCAGGGGGCGTCACGCCGCCCAGCCCGAGCAGCAGGGGCCGCACGCCGCCCAGCCCGAGGTCCAGGGGCCGCACGCCGCCCAGCCCGAGGTCCAGGGGCCGCACGCCGCGCGCCCCGAGCAGCAGGGGCCGCACGCCGCACGCCCCGCCGCCAGGGGGCGTCCGCCTCGCCACGCCGCCAGGGGGCGCCTGCCAGACCACGCCGCAAGGGGGCGCCCGCCTCGCCACGCAGCCAGAGTGCGTGGCCATCTCCTCGCCCGATGTGGGCGTCCACCGGACCACGCTGCCAGAGGGCGTGGCTCACTCCTCGTCCGACGGGGCCGCCCGCCAGACCACGCAGCCAGGGGGCGCCCGCCTTGCCACGCAGCCAAAGTGCGTGGCCATCTCCTCGCCCGATGTGGGCGTCCACCGGACCACGCTGCCAGAGGGCGTGGCCCACTCCTCATCCGACGGGGGCGCCCGCCTCGCCACGCAGCCAGAGTACGTGGCCAACCCCGCGCCCGACGTGGGCGTCCACCGGACCACGCAGCCAGAGGGCGTGGCCCATTTCTGATCCGCCGTGGGCGTCCACCGGACTTTGAAACCAGAGGGCGTTCGGCACACCTCACCCGCAGATTGGCGTCCACCCGAGGGCGCTCCCCCCCCCCCCCCCCCCCGGGACTGTTTTTTTTCTCTTGGTCGCGTCCCCCCGTTGCGCGACCGCAGGGGCGGGGGTAATGTAACAGGTGCCTAGGGCACCTGTCACCTGTTTCGTGTTTCGTCCCGTTCGTTTTAGTTAATTAACGTTCTGTGCTTCATTAGTTTCGTTAATTAACTCTGCATTATCATTGGTTTGTCTTGTGCACGTGGTCGGGTGTCTTTTTGTATTTATGTCCATTGTTTTTTGTCATTGGTGCTGGTCGTTTGTTTTATGTCACGTAGTCATTTTCGTACCTCATGTTTTGTGGTGCACTGCACCTTTAAATAAACCTGTTTTCGGCTACCTGCGTGCCTGGCTCCCTTCAGCGCGTGTATACGCGGCGGTCTGCGCTTCCTACGCGCCACCGCTTCTGCCCGAGGTAGACTAACCGTGACATAGATACTAAGTAGCTAAATTGTATTTTTTCATGTATATTCAAAAGGCGCACAACACAATGCAAAAAGTGTGCAGCCTAGCTAAATATCAAACCGGTTACTTTTACTACTCAGCGCTGTGTTCTGAAGGCTTCATGTGAAAGGTGGGGGAAATATGACACTCTCAGACAGTACTGGAAATAGCTTTTTCCTTCATAATTTCCTGCATGCAAAATGAGAACGATTTGTAGACAATTTGCACAGCAAGTCTCTTCCACAATCTTAAGCCGTTCAGCATACAGCATATATTGAAGGACTGAAAGCGATGTGATTCTTTAAAACAACATTAAACAAAATATTAAAAAGCAAAAAGTTTATGTTTAAGTTCAAATGTTCACATTACAATAAATTTGGTTATTGTTACTTCAGACATCTGATATAAAATATGTCAGATGATTAATACAACTTTACTGGCAATAAAGATACTAAATCTATTATGATTTACTATCAAATTATGTTACCCCACTGTAAAATGTTGAAAAGGGTAGCACAACTCATTTACACCATTTCAGATGACTTATCTATCCCCCATATTGTATACTAAATAACTATCATCACTCTGGACAAAAGCTGGACTGAGGTACAATGGGTACAACATATTTTGATAGCTGCTAACATATTATGTTACCCCACTGTAAAATGTTGAAAAAGGGTAACACAACTCACTTAAACCATATCAATATCCCATACCTGTAAGTATAAACCATATTTTAAGAAAAGGGTTTTGTAAAATAAATAAATTATGAATTTCACTTCTTAAATTGTCCAATATAGTTTTAAACATTTTATTAATTATTATTAAAATTATTATTTGTCCAATTATGTATAATGTGATGTTTCAACAAAAATTTAAATAAAGCTGATGTTTTGTATAATATGAGTTTCACTTTTTTGAATTGACATTTAAATAAATTTACTTTTTCATGATATTCTTAATTATATGCCAAAATATAATATAAAATATTTTTTATTAAATTCAAAACATCTGGCCTCAAACAAAGTGTTATCAGAACTTAGCCTTCAGGGGCCAGTTTTTGATAGCAAAACCTTCCCCAGAAGAACCGGTGCTATGGAGTCCTGATACCTAAAAATACTGTTCCAAGGACAAATGTGTCGCTGTGGCATTTGCGAACTGAAAACACCGACTCTCCCCCCACCCCCTCACATCTGAGCGCTGCTAAGTGGCAGCCGGTCCAAAAACCATGACCATGTCTATATTGTTATATATGTGCTTTGTTTGTGGACATTTTTTTCATTATTTTTTTCATATTTGACTACACTACTTTTTAAAGCTTTGTCAAAATTGGTGGAGTACATGCCAATTACTCAATGCCCCTGGACCTCGGGCTGGGTGGCGTGCGGCCCCTGGACCTCGGGCTGGGCGGCGTGCGTCCCCTGAACCTCGGGCTGGGCGGCGTGTGGCCCCTGGACCTCGGGCTGGGCGGCGTGCGGCCCCCTGGGCTTCGGGCTGGGCGGCGTGGCGCCCCTGGGCTTCGGGATGGGCGGCGTGACGCCCCTGGGCTTCGGGATGGGTGGCGCGACGCCCCTGGGCTTCGGGATGGGCGGCGTGACGCCCCTGGGCTTCGGGATGGGCGGCGTGACGCCCCTGGGCTTCGGGATGGGTTCACGCGCTGGCAGGATCTCGGCAGGCACGCATGCTGGCTGGACCTCAGCGGGTTCGCATGCTGGCCGCACCTTGGCGGGCACGCACGCTGGGCGGACCTCGGCGGGTTCACACCCTGGAGGGCCTTGGCGCCACGCATGCTGGCACGCCCGCTGGGTGAACCTCCACCTCGGGATCGCCATCCTGCACACAGTAGAGGTACACCCCTACCGCATTGCCCAAACACAAAGACACGGACATATTTGACACAGGGAAGACGGACTGGGCACACGAGACAGACGAGACAGGGGGAGACACCACGCTCACGCCACATGTATCCACATTTACCCCCCTGAGTGTTGGCTCCGGTACCGCCCCCTCACAGCGTGATCCAGACACAGCGCGGTCCACAGCACACGTACCACGCTCAGCAGCTGCACAGCGCGCACGCTGCGTCTTGGCACCGCGCCGGCGCGCTCTGCGTCTGGATTTCGCCACGGGGGGTTTAACAAGCTGGACCGGAGCGTCCGTCCAGAACTCCTCATAGTTGAGGAGGATTCGTATGGGCAGAATATGCCCATACAGGTACGACTCGCCCGCCTCATCATCGGAAATCTGAATCAGGTCCAGACCTTCCTCAGCGCAGAGCGCATCGTACCCGTACCTCCACATCCACTCATCACCGGAATCATAACACTCCGACATTACACTGTTAGAGCCGTCCTTACGGCTCCGGGATGGCGGGCTGCGCATAGCGGTGCACTCGCGGACACGGCGGAACGCGCTGCGAGTACGAGGTTACACGGCCCCCGCAAAGAAAAATTTTAAAAGTAGCTTACCTGGGCTCTGGACTCCCCAAATTGCCTGGCTGGTCGTTCTGTCACGGTAGTCTACCTCGGAATAAAGCGGCTGTGCATAGGAAGCGCAGAGCCGCCGCGTTTACACGCACTGAAGGGAGCCAGGCACGCAGGTAGCAGAAGAACGGGTTTATTTAATGGTGCAGTAACACCAAAAAACATGAGGTACAAACGACTAGTGACATCAAACACAACGACCAGCACCGAGGACGAGAAACAACGCAAATAAATACAAAAAGACACCCGACCACGTGCACAAGACAAACCAATTCCAATAAGGAGTTAATTAACTAAATTAAAGACACATGAACGTTAATTAACTCAACCGAAAGGAACGAAACACAGAACAGGTTACGTAAATCAGAAGCTTGAAAGTGACGTAAGCTGAATTTTTTAATTTGTTAAATTTGGCTTTTAAAATTACTTTAAATGTTAGAAATATTTCTGAAATGTAATAATGTAAGTTAAATACATTAGGTTTTGTACATTAGGTTATCAATGCTTACATGGCCCATATAGTAAAAAAAAACACCAAAAAAAAAAAAAACAGACAGACAGAAAGGCATTTATCATAACACTGCTCTTCGAAATGCAAATATGGAACTAATTAAATGGTCTCTCAATGCTATTGTCACTGTCTTCTTGAGGAGAAGTCGTGGTTCGGAGGAACCAGCTTGCCTGGACGGCACGTTGGCATCTGGATACACGATGGACGCCTGGAGGAATTGGCGGATCGTGTGTCTGCCCCCCCTGTCCATGGAAGATGTGGAAGATGTCTACCTATTTGGATTTATGATCCTGGGATTTCTGCTGATTTGATTATGCATGGTCCTGGTGTATCGCAAAATTAAGAGAGTTGGGTCGGTTGTCAAGAGCCCCAGGAAACTGCCAAACATGATTGATGTGCTGGGCCGAGCGATAGGGACTCAGACTGCAAATTTAAATCACCACATGGAATTGATCTTGGAGAGGCTAACGGCTCTGCGAACGAATTTTGATGAGTTGGAGTTTTATCTTCTTTTTGGCTCCCTTATCAGCCTCAGCCTTGGTGGAGACCTTGGAAGAGCTGCCTACTGAAATTCCTCCAGAATGGTGCTATGGTTTCTTGATGAACTGCTCTACCCTGCTCTCCCATGGACTGCCACTCCTTTCCGATCCCTTATAGACACGTCTCCTATAGCTTCTTCTTGTCCATGTCTTTATGTCTGTATTTGCTTGTGTACTAAAAGGTGTTTTTTTCGGGCCCCCAACCGGTGCTTATTAAAGCATAGTTTGGGAGCGGGTTGTTTTTTTTATCACCTATTCTCCTGATGTATCACCTATTTTCTCTCCTATTCACAGCGCCGCTGTGTTCGGCTGCCTTCGCAACTTTTCCTCGGGTCGTACAAGCATTTCACTGTGTATAACTATGCATGTGAAGAATAAACTTGACTTGAATTGACTTCATTTAGACTATAATGAAATGACACAGAAATATGTGAGTACATGTTCAAGGTTGAAGGTATGGCATATGAAAGATGTGGAATTTGTCCATGGACCACAAGTCCATGAAGTACACCATAATTTTGGGTGCTGTCCATGAGTCCAATCAGTAAATATTGTCAGTAAGATAACTTGCCTTGATCTTCAATAAAATCTACTTTAATATAACAGTGTAACCACGAATGAATAATACTTTATTCTGCAGGTAATCTTTCCCTTTGAAAGGAGGAGCCTTGTGTTAGATCCTCTTGGAAATTACTTTTTAAAATTTAAACAGTGTTTAGAATCCACAAGGTAAATGTTTATCAGTTGTTTACATTTAAATATATACTGTTATATATATATATATATATATATATATATATATATATATATATATATATATATATATATGTGTATATATATATATATATATATATATATATATATATATATATATATATATATATATATATATATATATATATATATTTCAAATTATAATTATAATCTTTACTAATTGTATTCAATTTATTAGGGCTTTTATTAGAAAACAAGTCTGCTAGGTGTGGAGATGGTCAGTCAAAACAGAGCCACACTCTTCAAAAACTACTTCATGTGGAATATTTGTCCTAAAAGTAAGTTTATTTTCACTTTTCCTGACATCAT
This sequence comes from Corydoras sp. C115, assembly GCA_019802505.1. NCBI lineage: Eukaryota > Metazoa > Chordata > Actinopteri > Siluriformes > Callichthyidae > Corydoras > Corydoras sp. C115. The sequence continues at coordinate 213,350 of JAFMOC010000359.1, read as the reverse complement.
TAAAATGTGAGTTTAGAGGGGTAACATATTTTGTCTTTAAGATCCCATTAGCTTAAATTGTTTCATTAAGGGTAAAAGTCTTCCCATGCACATCCAGATGTAAATGTTTCGGCTGCTGGGCAGATAAACCCAGGACAGGGCACAGATCCATTGCTTAAAGATGGACGTGCTAACCACTGTGCCACGGTGCTGTCAAACCTGAAATGTATGAAGGAAATGTTACCAAGTGTTGTGACCAGCCGAGACAAAAAATTTGACAGTTACGGTTTATCACTCTCACTCCACGAAATAGGCCTATGATTCCGTTTGCGCGAGTAGAGCAGGGAAGACACCGTCTACATACTAGGCTCTGTTTCACTGGAGGGCTCTGCCTGGGCCTCCCTTGGTGGCTTCGAGGGGACCTGAGACGAACGGTTTGAGACACACATGAAACGTAGGGTGAATGCGCATATTCCGGGCGAGTTTTAAGCAGACCGCAACCTCATTGACTCGCGCTGCAATTGGTAAAAGGGCCTTAAAACTCTGGCTGTGGACCTGTTCACAAACCCCCTTGCTACGATGGAACCATGCGTCCACGGCAGGGGCGTCCGTGGGGGTGCGGTTCCACAGGGCAAATGAAGGTTGATATCCAAGGATGCATTGATATGGGTTTAGCCCCGTGGAGGAGTTTCTCAAGGAGTTTTGGGCAATCTCAGCCCAGGGTAGGTAAAGCGACCAATCCGTGGGATTCCGGTGCGCGTAAAGACGCAGAAACTTAGACACCTCCTGCTGAGCCCGCTCACAAGCCCCGTTGGACTAGGGGTGGAACCCGGACGTGAGACTGGCCGACACCCCCAGTTTCTCCATGAACGCCCGACACATCGCCCGGGGGAGTAGGTCTCTCAGACGCGGCATTGCGAATTAGCTGGTCAATTTCCCATTGAATGGGGCAGATGAAACTGTGAGGAGGGATTATAGCATTTCCCAACTCAGGATCAGCCTCAGCGGGTCCGTGGAGGCACAACGAAGCGTCTGCCCATCCGTTCTCCCTCCTGGGACCGAACGAGATGAGGAGGTCAAAGCTGTTGAAGAACAGTGACCAGCGGGCCTGACTGCCGTTCATCAGTCGCGGTCCCTTCAAAAATTCAAAACTTTTATAATCAGTAAGCACGAGGATCAGAAATTGGGAACTGATCAGCTAGGGGTTCATTATTTCTGGGGGAACCTCGAAGATGGACCCCGCTAAGATAAGGGCCGTAGTCGATTGGCCTCACCCCACCTCCCTCCGTGAGGTCCAACGCTTCCTGGGCTTTGTTAATTTTTTTCGGAAGTTCGTGAAGGACTTCAGTTCTATAGTGGCCCCCCTTACGGCAATTACACGTAAAACTTCAGGTTCCTTTCGCTGGACCCCAGAGGCGGAACGGACGTTTGACGTTCTCCGAAAACAACTGACCTCTTCCCCCATTCTGCGACTCCCAGACGGGGAGGAGGCCTTTGTTTTTGAGGTCAACACTTCTGACGTAGGGGTACTCCATCCTTGTGCCTTCTTTTCATGCCGACTCACTCATGTGGAGTGAAACTGCCCAGTAGGGGATAAGGAACTCTTAGCGATAAAATTGGCACTAGAGGAGTGGAGACACTGGCTGGAAGGGGCCAAACATCCCTTCCTTGTGTGAAAGGACCATAAAAACCTGGCCTATATCTAGCCCCAGAGCCCCAGCCTACACAGTGAGGCAGACCCGAAGGGTCCAAGGCTCCACCCAATACCTTGGCTATGGCCCAGAAGAACGGACCTTGGTCCCGGCCAGATACATCCTGGATCTTGAACTCATCCACAGCCACTGGTGACACAGCCTACCACCAGAGGGCGACGGAAGCAAGTGGGACTGCATTTCCCTGAATTGTTTGCAGTGGGTTTCTCTGCTAGAAAGAGCTGAGCAAGGCATCAGCCTTTAAACAGAGCCGGGGGCTCTGAGTTGTTCAGTAAGGGAGAGAGAGGAGACCACATGACCACTTTCAGCGAGTGCGCTGGAGCTGCGCTGAAAGCAGCCCCTCCCCTCTTCCCCTCTTCTCTCTGAGTGTGCGTGTCGCTCTGCTCATTCGCTGGTATGACTTTTCGAACACTTACGCGCCCAGTTTCTAGCGCTCATTTTGTGTTAGGAGTTTTAATATAATTTTATATCCGAGTTTCGAGTCACATAACTAGACAGACGCACGTAATCATAGATCTGCATGTCAGATCCTATTTAGCATATATTTAGTTATAAACACCTACACACAAATATATTTGTGTGTGCATATACTGTATATATATATATATATATATATATATATATATATATATATATATATATATATATATATATATATATATATATGCTCCGCTGGCGCGTCACCACCTGTGTGTTCGTGACTCAGTGTTCACTCTGTATACTAACTTTTCAGATCTGTTTACTAACCCGCTCTCTATCGGTGAACTAACCCTTTCTTATCCAGTGTCCACTAACTCTCTTGCGGTCTTCCCTCCCTGTGTTTGTTCCAGGTCCGTTCAGGTCTGCTCGATAGCACATCCAGTTCACCGATCCTCTATCTATATCACCTTCATCTCTGTATCTTCCTTCTGTGTGTGTTCTTGCACTCTCCTTTTCACCCTATTATGTGTTTCCTTAGAGTTTATTATTTTGCCTACTAAAGGCCACTTCACCAGCTTAGTTTCTCTTTCTTCACGCATAGCCAGTGTAGGGTTCTCTTACTACATTGTTTCTATTATCTATCTGAACCTCTGTTTATTGTTTTGTTTGTTTGCTCGGTGTTGTGCTCTGCCCAGGATCTCGTTCCAGGTGTCAGTCCTCATCCTGGTCTCGGGGCACTCGAAACCATTTCGTCCTTGCTCCCTCCGTACTACCCTGTCTCTGCCTTATCACTCTGTTCTGCATATTCGTCTCCTGATCTCTCTATCAGAACCCTTTGTGACAAGTGCACAATGACCCTAATATTGGATTAACCAGAATAAAATGAATTAATGAACAAATGATGAATGAAAAAAAACATATCAAATTTCAAAACATATTTGATTAATTTCTGTAGTTTAATTCATTTTGGATGTATATTAGTTGAGCATGAGATTAAATAAGATAGAATAACAGCACAACATCCAGTATATAAAAAGTTTATAATTTTAAAATATCAGTGTTATATTTGTGTAACATTTAAATCCACATTTGTCACTAATTTGTGTTTTGTATCTTTATTTGTAAATTGCAGGAAAATAACTTCTGTTGGTAGCAATGTCTTTTGATAGATGTGAGTTGTTAAAATATGGCGGATGTAAAAGACGATATTCATGAGATATATGAGATTATATTATGTTATATTATGTTATATTATTCAAGAGATATTATGAGATTATAATGGTATCACTAATTATTCCACATGCTTTTTAATATTATTTCACAAAAACTTAACTGTTTATTTATTAAAGGCACATTGAGCTACAACACTGTGTTGGTGGAGTTAAAATATGAATGTAAAGTTCTGTAATGTTCTAAGAACCTTTTACTCTTCATGGTGAAGGTGAGGACCCGGGGCGTCGTTAGACCGGGCTTTTGGGGCTGTAGCCCCGGATGTTTTGTCAGTAGCCCCGAATCAAATGAGACCAGCTTTCTCTGGCCGCCTCTCCTCAAGGAACGGGACCATGTGGAGTCACTGTCAGCTGTTTGTGCTTCTAAGCTCTGTGTGTGTTTGTGAGGGAGACTGATTTTTTTTGCCAGTATCGGGAGTAAAGTTACCGTAATAACTGTATGTTGGCTGTAAAGAGCAGCTTCTCAGCTTTCATAATCTGTCAGAATTTTTTTCTGAAAGCGCGACCTGTCTCAAAGTTACGGCATTTCAAAGCAAAACCTTGTTAAAAAAGTCATCTGCGACTGACCCGTAAAACAGATACATGCTTTTCTGCCGAAGCTCAGGTTCGTTTATTCAAAAGTTTTCAGCCAGAACCATTATTACAACTGGATGTGCTATCCACTGCTGACAGACATATTTCTTATGTTATTTAAGTTTGTGTAATGAATGATCAAACAAAATTAACGTAACAGTTTGAAAATGGATAAATGCACTCATGAAAGGGCACTTTTTAAAGAGGACAGAGGGATCTGGTTTTTATACCACTGGTGAGGACTATAACTGCATAGATGTACATGTAACAAACATATTATTAGAAAACTTCGCTTGCTAATTTTGAAAAAACTTTTTGTAGCTAAACCTTTAGATACTCGGATACTAACATCAGCATGGTGGGCTGTTCTGTTCCTTCAGATCATGACATCCTTAAAGCCTCCGCCCTTCTCTCACAATACTTTGCACTACATTTAACTCAGAATAAGACCGTTGGGGGATTATTCTGGTGTAATATGATGCAGATTGAATAAAAATTGAGCGAGTTATGGTGATTTAAAAACTTAGAAGAGGTATGTGTAAGTCCGTTTTCATTGGAGTCTATGGAGCTGATTCAGGCACTCCTGCCAAACAAACGCTCATAGCTCGGAAACTAAAATTGTGTTTCTAAAATGGAGTTTCTAGGTGAAAGTATCGAGATTTTACAGACGTTTGTTTGGCGAAAAAAAATCATTCCTGAAACAGAGCGGGGATGACGTCACCCGCTCTAGCGGCTCCATAGGAAATGAATGGGGTGATTTTTCAGATATTCAAAGATCGATAAAAAGTGATCGGAAAGTCCAATCTTGATAAAATTTTTTATCATGGGGTGATTTTTGCAGACATTTACCCCCAGTCTAAGTCTCTGAAGTTTCGTAGCTGTAGCTCTAAAAATGGCCGAGTTATGGCCATCCGAAAATCAGCCCCATTCATTTCTATGGGGATTTTTCAATTTTTAAACTTAATTTTATTAAAAACTATAAATGTTACAAACTCCAAAAATACATAGCACAGGTCTTGTGAACATTCCCTACGCAACGGTGTTCGAACCGAGTCTGTACGTCGAGCGGTTCGGGCTGAATTAATCGCAGAAATGTGCTGAAGAAGAAAAAGTGTAATATCAATAGATGGCTTTTTTCAAAAGCCATCTAATAATCTCATCACATCAATTCTAGTGCAAGAAACAGTGTCAAGTTAAAACTTTAGTTATTATAAGATCATCTCATAAAATCAGCTCTGCTGAAAAAAATGAGTACTGATCATTCCTGGAAGATCATCTGTCTTCTACAACAGGTCCATATCACCACCAAGGACTGCATATCTGGGTGGGTGAAGATATGGTATTTGAGTGGTAGGCACCTGTGTCAGTGTGATTAAAAGTGGGATTCAAATTGGTTCAAAACAGAGCTGTGAAGGGAGTAAAGAACAGATGTACACATGAGGATTTTGTGTTTGATGAGGATTTTATTGTGTCGGGGTCGGCAGTACTGCAAACTGATCTGTACATGTATGTGTATAAGCTGAAAAGCATCAAAAATTAAAAACTGATTCTGAGTTTTGCTGTTGTATATAATAAGTTGATGCCTTTAACACAGCTTTAATTTCAAAAATGGAGAAAATATGTTCTAAATGTATCATTCTAAATTTACAGAACTAATAAACAGCAGAACAAAGCAATCTGTAGATTATTCATTCATTCATTATCACCCGCTTTATCCTCTATTAGGTTGGGGTTCCCCATGCCCATCCAGGGGAGAACGTCTCGGGCGCTGGGCAGATACACCCAGGACAGGGCGCCAATCCATCGCTGGGCACACATTCACTCACTCAAACACACTCTATATGGGGCAATTTAGAGAACTCAATTAACTTGATCCATGTTTTTGGATTGTGGGAGGAAACCGGAGAACCCGGAGAAAACCCACACGGACACGGGGAGAACATGGAAACTCCACCCAGATGGGGATTCGAACCGGGAATCCCTAGCGCTGAGAGGCGAACGTGCTAACCACTATGCCACCGTGCCGCCATCTGTAGATTACATACAGAATAATACTGAATAAATCTTCAGAACAATAACTAATTAACAAATAATAAATCAAAAGACGCTACATAATTAATCACATATGATCAGAATAGCAGATATTTAAAAGTTAAAGAAATAAACTAAACCATGGACTTACAGTGGGTTGCAAAAGTATTCATACCCCTTGAACTTTTCCATATTTTGTCACATTACAACCACAAACATAAATATATTTCACTGGAATTTAATGTGAAAGACCAACACAAAGTGGTATACAATTGTGAAGTGGAAGGAAAATTATACATGAATCAACATTTTTTTTACAAATAAAAAACTGAAAAGTGCGACGTGCAAAAGTATTCAGCCCCCCTGAGTCAATACTTTGTGGAGCCACCTTTTGCTGCAATTACAGCTGCAAGTCTTTTAGGGTATGTCTCCACCAGCTTTGCACATCTAGTGACTGAAATTCTTGCCCATTCCTCCTTGCAAAACAGCTCAAGCTCAGTCAGATTGGATGGAGAGCGTTTGTGAACAGCAGTTTTGAGATCTTGCCACAAATTCTCAATTGGGTTTAGGTCTGGACTTTGACTGGGCCATTCTAACACATGAATATTCTTTTTTTTAAACCACTCCATTGTAGCTCTGGCTTTATGTTTAGGGTCGTTGTCCTGCTGGAAGGTGAACCTCCGCCCCAGTCTCAAATCTTTTGCTGACTCCAACAGGTTTTCTTCCAAGATTGCCCTGTATTTGGCTCCATCCATCTTCCCATCAACTTTGACCAACTTCCCGGTCCCTGCTGAAGAGAAGCACCCCCAGAGCATGATGCTGCCACCACCATATTTGACAGTGGGGATGGTGTTTTCAGAGTGAAGTGCAGTGTTATTTCTCCGCCACACATAGCGTTTTGCATTGTGGCCAAAAAGTTCAATTTTGGTCTCGTCTGACCAAAGCACCTTCTTCCACATGTTTGCTGTGTCCTCAACATGGCTTCTGGCAAACTGCAAACTGGACTTCTTATGGTTTTCTTTTAACAATGGCTTTCTCCTTGCCACTCTTCCATAAAGACCACATTTGTGTAGTGCACGACTAATTGTTGTCCTGTGGACAGTTTCCCCCACCTGAGCTGTGGCTCTCTGCATTTCATCCAGAGTCACCATGGGCCTCTTGGCTGCCTCTCTGATCAGTGATCTCCTTGTTCGGCCTGTAAGTTTAGGTGGACGGCCTTGTCTTGGCAGGTTTACTGTGGTGCCATACTCTTTCCATTTCCGGATGATGGATTGAACAGTGCTCCGTGAGATGTTCAAAGCTTTGGAAATCTTTTTATAACCTAAGCCTGCTTTAAACTTCTCCAAAACCATATTCCTAACCTGTCTGGTGTGTTCTTTGGACTTCATGATGCTGTTTGCTCCCCAATATTCTCTTAACCAACATCTGAGGCTGTCACGGAGCAGCTGTATTTGTACTGAGATTAGATTACACACAGGTGGACCCTTTTGAGTCATTAGCACTCATCAGGCAACTTCTGAATGCAATTGGTTGCACTCAGGGAAAAGGGGGCTGAATACTTTTGCACGTCGCACTTTTCAGTTTTTTATTTGTAAAAAAAATGTTGATTCATGTATAATTTTCCTTCCACTTCACAATTGTATACCACTTTGTGTTGGTCTTTCACATTAAATTCCAGTGAAATATATTTATGTTTGTGGTTGTAATGTGACAAAATATGGAAAAGTTCAAGGGGTATGAATACTTTTGCAACCCACTGTAAATACTGTTTCATTGTTGATAATAAAATTAAATTAAATATTAAAAATATTTGATCCATTACTGATGGTGTGTATCTGTGCCTCATGTAATCCTCTGTAAAGAAGAACAGATCAGATTCTGTAGGAGAGAAGAAACCAGATCAGACATCATCAGGTGTTCATCAGAGGAAATACCAGTGTGTCCGTGTGTGTCACTGAAGTTTCTTCAGGTTACAATGAGGATCCTTCTGTAGATCAGTGAGAAGTTTATTTCCTAATTCTCCTGGTTTATTGTTGTACAGATACAGTTCTCTCAGGTTTGATGAGGTGTTTGATCTCAGAGCAGAAGCCACAGCAACAAAACCTTCTTCTGTAAAACCACAATTATTCAACCTGTACAGACACAGAGAACCTTAAAATTACTGTATCTCTCAAATAATAACATTAATTATTAAAATGAAGAGAGTTTTATTTTAATGATAATAAGAATATTCAAACACAAAAATTTATCAGGTTCTGTCAGATTTAGTATAAGTGATGAACCCACCACAGTATCTCAAGTTTACAGTGTGAATTCTTCAGTCCATCAGAGAGCAGCTTTACTCCTGAATCTTCCAGATTATTGTAACTCAGATTCAATTCTATCAAACTGGAGTTTGAACTGAGAACCGAGGACAGAACTGAACAACTTTTATCTGATAGATTACAATAACTCAAACTGAGACACACACACACACACACACACACACACACACATCACATTAACCGAGTTAAATATAATGACTCTTGTACATATACTCTGGGAATTATACCAACTATGCCATATATATTAGGGGTGTAACAGTACATTGTATATCGTTCGGTACGGGGCACACGGAATACAATGGTAAATACTTCCTATAGAATCTTGTGACCAAGACGGCGGAACTAAAATTAAAAGGTGAGTTGTCTCCCAAGCCAAGTTGCACCTTATATGTACATGCTACTGTAGTAACTACACTAAGTGTACACCAAGTTAGAGGTGGAGCATGAACTGTGAGTGGAAGCAATACACAGGAGTTAGAGAATTCTTTGCTGTGTGTATGCAGCTTGTAGTAGTACTGCAATTTAGATCAATGGAGATCAATCTTATTCTGAGACAAGTGTGGGAAGATTCCGGGTTTCCTGTGAATTATGGCACTGTGGGTTGATTGAACACGGGCGGTTTGGTGACACCGTGCAGTAGTTGTGAGATATATTGAAATGAAAACATTTAAAACATGTGGGCGGCACGGTGGCTTAGTGGTTAACATGTTTGCCTCTCAGCGCTAGGGATTCCTGGTTTGAATCTCAATCTGGGTGGAGTTTCCATGTTCTTCCAGTGTCCGTGTGGGTTTCCTCTGGTTTCCTCCCACAGTCCAAAAACATGGATCAAGGTCAATGGAATTCTACAAATTGCCCCATACAGAGTGTTTTTGTGCGCATGTCTGTGTGAGTGAGTGTGTGCCCAGCAATAGATTGGCACACTGTCCTGGGTGTATCTGCCCGCCAGCGCCCGAGGCATTTTCCACTGGATGGGCATGGGGAACCCCCCTACAATCCTAATAGGGGCTAAAGCGGAAGATAATGGATGAATGGATTTCAAACACGTTTTTAACCAGATAATTTAATAAGTTTCAACCGATAACCAGAGCTCATAAAAAAACCTGCAACCCAATTTGCACTAAACCGTGAGGTCCATACCACCGTGACATTTGTGAACCATTACACCCCTACCATACACAATACAGCATATGATACTGTAGTGTGAGAATGTATAGAAGTGATTTAGTACAAGTGCAGTAAGAAAGTGCTGAACTTACTTCAGTATTTCCAGTTTACAGTGTGGATTCTTCAGTCCATCAGAAAGAAGCTTTACTCCTGAATCCTCCAGTTTATTGTAACTCAGATCCAGATTTTTCAGACTGGATGAGTTCAAACTGAGAACTGAGGACAGAACTGAACAACTTTCAACTGATAGATTACAATCATACAACCTGAAACACACACACACAATCTTAATATAATGTATTATATTAAATATTATTGATACATTAATCTAAACGAATGAAAACGTTCTTATATAAAGGAATATTATAAAATTATACTGTCTGTGAATGTGATTAATTCATTCACTCATTATCTTCCGCTTTATCCTATATTAGGGTCGCAGTGGGGTTTCCCATGCCCATCCAGGAGAGAAAGTTTCGGGCGCTGAGCAGATACACCCACATGATCCATGTTTTTGGACTGTGGGAGGAAACCCACGCAGACATGGGGAGAACATGGAAACTCCACCCAGATGGGGATTCGAACCGGGAATCCCTAGTGCTGAGAGGCGTATTTGCTAACCACTAAGCCACAGTGCCGCCCTGAATGTGATTAATAATTCATCATATTATTATATTAAATAAATAAATTTATGATGAAGTAGGACTTGTACAGCAGGACGTTCTATACAATATGGACATCCTGATATTATAACATCAAACACACCCAATGATAGAAACTTTGTACCTTGCATACGTTACACACAGTACAAGTTCTAATAGAAAATACATTCAATAAATCAGTCCAGTTCTGCATTCTGTTTGGTCAGATGGTTATGATTGATGTTTTGAACAGTACAGTTCTAATATTCATTAAATAAAAAAAAAAACTCACTGTGCTGTTCTGCAAGCTTCCACTACTGGCAGCAGTTTTAATAAACATTCATCAGATGGATCATATTTACTCAATTCAAACACATCCAGCTGCTGATCTGAGTTCAGTAACACAAACACCAAAGCTGACCACTGAGCAGGAGACAGACAAACTCCACTGAGACACCAGTAACTTCCTTTCTTCATGTAAGTTTGAATTTCCTGTACTAGAGACTCATCATTCAGTTCATTCAGACAGTGGAACAGATTGATGGATTTCTCTAAAGAGAGGTTCTCATTGATCTTCTCCTTGATGTACTGCACTGTTTCCAATTTACTGTAAGTACTACTTCCTGTCTCTGGCAGTAGTTCTCGTAAGAGGTTCCTATTGGACTCCAGTGAGAGACCCAGAAGGAAGCGGAGGAACAGATCCAGGTGTCCATTCTGACTCTGTAAGGTCTTGTTCACTGAACTCTTCAGGAACTCAGACATGGTGGACTCGTTGAACAGACTAGACAGATCAGAGGTTGGTGGTTCTTTTTTCTCGATGAAACAGAGAAATGTAAATAAAGCAGCTAAAAACTCCTGAACACTCAGATGTATGAAGCTGAAGACCTTCCCCAGGTGAAGTTCAGGTTCCTGTCTGAAGATCTGGGTGCAGACTCCTGAGTACACTGCTGCTTCTGTAACATCAATCCCACAATCTCTCAGATCTTCCTCATAGAAGATTAGGTTTCCTTTATCCAGCTGTTGGAAAGCCAGTTTTCCCAGAGCCAGAACACTCTCTTTGATCTGCTGAAGATCCAGCTGACAGTTCTTCTGGTACTTTTGGTTTTTGCAATTGATCTGAAAGATCAGGAAGTGGGTGAACATTTGAGTCAGCGTTTTGGGGACTTCTCCACCGTCTGCTGCACCCAGCATTCTTTCTAGAACAGAGGCTGTAATCCAGCAGAAGACTGGGATGTGACACATGATGTACAAATTTCTTGACAACTTGATGTGGGACATTATTTTACTGGACATACTCTGATCTTTGATCTTCTTTGTAAAATATTCTTCTTTCTGAGAATTACTGAACCCTCGTACCTCTGTTAACTGATTTACACACTTAGGATGAATCTGACCGGCTGCTCCTGGTCGAGAGGTGATCCAGATAAAAGCAGTGGGAAACAGGTTCCCCTTAAAAAGGTTGGTCAGCAAAACATCTACTGAAGCTGATTCTGTAACATCACACAGCATTTGATTGTTTTGAAAGTTCAGAGGAAGTCGACACTCATCCAGACCATCAAAGATGAACAGAACTTTATAGAAATCACAGTTTATTGATTGAAATTCTTTCATTTCGGGGTAAAAATAATGAAGAAGTTTCATCAGACTGAGATTCTTCTGCTTTATTAAGTTCAACTCTCTAAAAGGAAGTGGGAACATGAAGGTCACATCCTGATTTTCTTCCCCTTCTGCCCAATCCAAAATAAACTTCTGCACTGAGACGGTTTTTCCTATTCCAGCAACTCCTTTAGTCAGTACAGTTCTGATGGCTGGCTCTTTAAACAGGTCACTACATTTGATGGATATCTCCTGAGTCGCTGATCTCCTGGATACTGCTTCAATATGTTTAACCTCATGTTCATGATTGATCTCTCCACTCCACCCCTCTGTGATGTAGAGCTCTGTGTAGATCTCATTCAGAAGTGCTGAAGTTCCAGACAGTGCAGTTCCTTCATTAATTATTTTATATTTATCTCTCAGTTTGTTTTTAAGTTTTTTCTGATACATACAGCTCATCTCTAATAAACAGAAGAACATGATCAATATTTTGCTGCATGATCAATTAACACATTATAAACATTAATACTGATATCAGCAGAAACTTTAAAGATTCTGATGATCATCTCAATGAGCTTCTACTGAATAACTGATAAAGAACTGATGGTTGATGAACTGATCCATGATAAGTTTGAACCAGTTTCTCTAAAGGTAATGTGATTTAGTAGTTACATTGTTCAGAGATCTTACTATTCTGCAGTGTGGTAGCAAGATCTGACTGGTTCATTTTCTTCAGGACGTGCAGTGTGATCTTCAACAATCCTTCTCTGATACTTAGATCTTCCTCACACTCCGTCTCAGAGCATGATGGGCAATCTAAACTCAGTACCTTCATGAACATCTTCAGTTCATTCTTTAACAGAGTGATGAATTTGTTTTCCAATTCCTTTTGAGGAATAAACAGTACCAGATAATCATCAGTATACGTCCTTCAAGTAAATAATGAAACAAATAAATTTATTATAAAACAATTATTTGACCTCTTCATTTATTTAGTGAAGACAATGGTGAATGTTGCAGTTCTGTAAGGGCAAATGTATGTAAATCTTTAGGATTAGAAAATTCAGAGTGAAATTTGTTTTGTTATTCAATGGGATGATGATCAGGTAAGCAGTGTCCTCTTGAATTTTAATCAAAAGAGATCTATTAATTTCTGATCATTACAACACATTTGTGGAAGTGTATCATGGTATAGTGTTTAATAAGAGCTGAATTTAATGGTACAAATACCATCTCTAAAGAGTTTGGACTCCAATCCAATGCCAGACAGATTGTCTACAAATTTCCATAATGTCATTTTTTTTGTTGATTTAAATAAAAAAAAATACTGTTTTATTAATGCTGACAAGATGTTCTGGTCATATATGGACACATACTAATAGGTTCCAGTTCCTTTACTGCAATTTTCCCCCGGGGATTAATACAGAACTGATTCTGATGATGGGTCAAAATGTAACGTAACATCTACTACCACCTCATCCCATGTGTGAGATGAGGTGTTAATAAAGAAACAGTGTTAGTCATTCTACAAATACAACACTACTCATTTAAACCAAAGGATCTATTTTGGTACCAATGGCCTATAATCTTCTGACTGGACCTGGGGATATTTCATCGCTGGGACATTCCTTTGCATCATATGTTGCTTTTTTTTCTGACAGGGGTGTGTGTAACACTGCATGGCTACTATTTTTGTTTCCTGAGCTGGAAACAAAAGTTTATACACCACTGTATTTTTTTAACCATGCCCCCAGTCACACATCACACACATGTTGTCAGTCTTGCTGGTCCCAATGAAAAGTAGAGTGAGTGGCGAGCAGCATGATGCTAACCCCCTGCTGGACGTTGATGGGAGATGTGGGCCATCTGTGTTTTGCTAGCTTAGAGCTGGCTTAAGTAGTATAGGTGATGTTCTGAGTAGCTAGGGAAGACAAGGGATTTTACGAGGGTTGGAACTTAAATAGTGGCAACTATTTATTCACAATCGATACAAAAGAGTTACATGTTTGCATCTGTTACTGTCCTTCAAAGTAGTCACCAGCGTTGTGTAGAACCCATTGCCAGCGATGCGGAAGGCATAGCAGAGCCTGTTCTGTTGATGGTGCGAATGGAGCGGTCTACTGCCTGTCAAATCTCTGGAACAGTTCTGAAGCGAATGCCACGAAGTACTGGGAAGTACTGTACCATCCACCATACTCCCCGGACTTAAGTCCTTGTGACTTTGATTTGATTCCGAAGATGAAGGAACCACTTCGTGGCATTTTCTTCAGAACTGTTCCTGAGATTCGACAGGCAGTAGACCGCTCCATTCGCACCATCAACAGAACAGGCTCTGCTAATGGTATACTACGCCTTCCACATCGCTGGCAACGGGTTCTACACAACACTTGTGACGACTTTGAAGGAAAGTAACAGGTGCAAACATGTAACACTTTTTTATTGGTTGTGAATAAATAGTTGCCACTATTTAAGTTCCAACCCTTGTATGAGTGTCTCATTTTGATGGAGTAGTGTCAGGTCTGGATTAGTCATCAGTAAGCACCTTTTTATTTTGTAGGGTGTGTACAGTCTCTAAAGTAAATGTGTTTGTGCATGCACAGTGGTAAAAATAGCGCCACTTGAGGTATGGTTTAGATCTATGGCTACATCTGAGGTACTATTTAACAGAACACATAGTATGTAGGATGTGTACACTCTTGATGCAATTTATATTCTATTTATAATTGTCTCTCATGTTTTTTCTGTTTGATGTGGTTGGTTCCTGTACGACCACATTTACCATCAGACAATGTGATGTGATAACATGAAGATAAAATAATTCTATAATTCCTGTAACATTAAAGTCAGACACTGTACAAACCTTAAAGATGGATTCCATCTGATTTATGGATCTGTTATCAATATTTATTTTATCCTGGATTCTGTAAAGAAATGAAATAACAATGCTGTGTTCCACCATTTATTAGTTTAATATTTACTAACTCGTTATTTTATTAATTCATTTATTTTATCAGTTAATTCTCTGAGTGAGAAACTAATACATGAGTCTATACTGACCTCAGATAAGGAGAACTGTCTCCATGTTTAAAGGTTATTGGATGATCCATGGACCAATCACTGTTCATTGAGACACAGCTGGGTTCAGGTAAGTCTGTTCTCTCACCTCGAATTGAACTAAAGTACATAAATCATTACATAAACAATTTAGATCTTCCATCCTCCATCTTCCTCATGATACAGTTGGGTACTGATCTAATCAGGGCAGGTAAATGAAGGAATACAAACAGAACACCAGCTCAAAGTTCAGTAAATATTGGTATGTGGTGACGGGGGGTAGGCGAGGATTGCAGAATAGACGAATGACGGTTAAAGTCAGGTTGTCAGCCTGACCTGAATCACACATACGCTTCTAAAATGTGCACGTTCAGCACGTCCATTCCAGGAACTGAGACATCAGACCTGGTAAGTGAAGCTCATAGGCGCCAATTGTCAACAGCCCCCCCTAGAAGAAAGGGCAGTATGATCACCTTTCAGATGCCCTCGACCTAGCTGCTCTAGGAGAAAAGCAGAACGAGGGGTGGGTTTTTAGGATAAATAGGAGCCAAAACTGGACTTCTGGACTCTGGCTGGGAGAGGTTTGCTGTTGTGCAAAAGTCAGAGTCGACCGCGGTCTTGGGCTTGTCTTGAAAGAACACACTGCTTTAGCTTGGTTTGTCTTAAGTAAACCGCTTGATTCGAGTATCTACCAAAGTCTGCATCGTGGTTTTTCGACTCCTCCAGAAAAAGGTTCATCGTGGAAATTGAGATTTCCTAACATAAACCAGAGAAGATGTGTTTCTTACTTACCTCTCCTCTTTAGTATTAGGTGGTTTAACTGAAACACTTGTTTTTGAGTCCATTTTTTCCTACAGAGTAGAACCTGCACACACATGCACAAATCAGTGAATGACTGCAGAACAAATTTATAAACATTACACCTAAACAACATGTTCAAACCATGTATTATATACAGGATTTTTCTCCTTCTGCTTCTCATTCAGCATCAATCCTTCTGTATGTATGTTATAATAGATTTGAAAATTTCACGCTCTCAGAAATGGATTCTGTACTGTAAAGATTCTTCCACAGCAAACCTAAACTTTTCCCTGTTGGAACGTATATTGTGCAAATAGTCATTAGCATGATGTCCATAAGTCGTTGCCAGCATGTGAAGTTATCTTGTTTCTGAGATGTTTCATGTGAAGAATCAGGTTGACAAAAAAAACAGCTCTATCAAGAAATGGGATCAAGAAACAGTGGCAAAGAAAAACTTCCAGGTGTTTGTTTTCTTTTTAATAAAAGAAACCTTGCAAAGATCAAGACATCCTACCTGAGTGGGAGACTCAGCCATAGAAGAACATCAAAGTATAGATTGCATATATAATCTAGAGTCCATCAAAAAAAGTAAGACTTCTAACTGAGAAAGTCAGTTTTATTTGATGGACTCTTGATTAGATATTCAATCTGTACTTTGTTGTACTTGGTTATAAAAGTAGTGTGTAACAAGACATCCCTGACTATAGGCTTTAATCTGGATTCACAAAGACTGCTGTGCTTTGCTGTATTAATTAAAGTCAGATGTACCTGCAGTCTCTTTCAGCTGTAAGAGAGACATTGCATTGCATATTCTGCATTTAACTTGCTCTTTCACATCTAACGTTTCAGTGCACATACTGTTTTTGTGTGCTGGACTGCTGTACTGTCTGTTTGCTCACATCGGTACACAAGTTAGTTTGATATTCGACATTCGGCAGACCTTCGCTGCTTTCTCTTCCTTACGAATTTACATTTTTTTCCTAAATCATTTCTAATAAATCATGACTAAATAGAGAACAAACTACAATCATTATATTTCATCAAAATTCACTTTGTATTTATTTATTTATTTAGTTAAGGCGACCAAATGCATCCGAAACCGCAGGCTATGACAGCAAGAGATCGTCTAAAAAGAGTCCCCATAGTACATAATCGAAAAACATTTAGGGCACTATGGATCATAATTGCTAAAAATAATTTCTCCCCTGGATGGGCATGGGGAACCCCACCGCATCCCTAATAGAGGATAAAGCGGAAGATAATGAATGAATGAATGAAATTCCTACTGCGAAACCACAAAATGACATAATAATATAAAAACACTTGTAGTTCACAGAGGCACAGCTAGGGAACATACTACAACCTTCAGATTGGGAAAATATTATTCAGTTGATTTTTGGTTAAAATTTGAAAGTTCCAAATTCTTCCTGTGAAACAGCGAAATGACATAATAACATGAAAACACTTGTAGTTCACAGAGGCACAGCTGAGAAATAGTTCCATTGGTTAAATTAAAAAAAAGATTTTCTTGATTAAACTGGTTCTATTATGGCCGTTTTCTTATTAAAGCTGTAATAAAACATGATTTCATAAGCACAATTTACAAACCTTTTGTGTTTTTTGGCTATGAGTATTTGCACTTATGATATAATTCAATGCTGACCCAACTATGACACCTTTTGCAGTTTTACTACAATATTTGATGTACAATCAGTAGTGCTTAGTCCTACATTACACGAATATATTTGTGTATGAATAATTGAACACAAATAAGACAGACAGAAATTGTGTCAGATTTGAAAAACTATTTAATGAATGCTAAATGACTAAATGTAAATGTAAATTGTTTAATTTACACTAATTACAAAACATATATTTATCTAAAAAATAATCATACATTCATTTTCTTCCGCTTTATCCTCTACTACAGTAGGGTCATGGGGTGGTGGTGGTGGGGTTTCCCATGCCCATCCAGGGGGGAACGTTTCGGGCGCTGGGCAGATACACCTAGGACAGGACGCCAATCTATCACTGGCACATGCACAGACACACAAACACACTCTATATGGGGCAATTTGGAGAATTCAATTGACCTTGATCATTGTTTTTGGACTTTGGTTGGAAACTGGAGAACCCAGAGGAAACCCACGCGGACACAGGGAGAACATGTAAATTCCACCCAGACTGGGATTGAAACCGAGAATCCCTAGCATAGATCACTAAGCCACCGTGCCGCCCTCAAATATAAAAAAGTTTTTTTTATTTATAGAATATGCTGACATGTTTAGACACTAACATTACATTTACATTTGGTCATTTGGCTTTTATCCAAAGCGACTTACATGGTGAGCACAGGGTTAATCACAACATCCCTGGAGCAATGAGGGTTAAGGGACTTGCTCAAGGACCCACATTGATAACTTCAGTGGATTGAACTAATTGAATCATATATACACTCACAGGTCATTTTATTAGTACAGCTTATTGTTTCTCCACCTACAAAATAGATTGACTTTGCAGCTGTAAAGTTACATTCTGTTTTTTTACTTACTCTGTTCATCCCCTTAACTCTGTTCTCTGATGATCAGGACCCCTACATAGCTGGGATTATTAGGGTGGTGGATGATAGTACGAGTGGTTGAGACACCTGTAGGTTCTGATTGGTGTACTGTTCTCTGTCCAGCAGCACTACTGATCCACTCATACCAGCACAAAACAGACCCCCACCATGTCACTTTCACAGCAGTAAAATCATTCTCTATCCTAATATCTTTTCTATCGGAGTCCTAATCAACAGAGAACATAATAAAGCAGATTAAAAGATTATGTAGAGAAACAGATTGACAACAGAATGTAACTTTAGAGCTACATAGTCAATCTATTTGGTAGGTGGAGAAACAATAAGCTGTACTAATAAAATGACCTGTGAGTGTATATATAATTCAATTAGTGTCTAAACATGTCAGCATATTCTATGAATAGAATAAAATTATTTTTTAAAAATTATAAAAAATTTTATATTCGAGGGCGGCACGGTGGTTTAGTGATCTATGCTAGGGATTCCCGGTTTCAATCCCAATCTGGGTGGAATTTACATGTTCTCCCTGTGTCCGCGTGGGTTTCCTCCCCGATTCTCCGGTTTCCTCCCACAGTCCAAAAACAATGATCAAGGTCAATTGAATTCTCCAAATTGCCCCATATAGAGTGTGTTTGTGCCAGTCTGTGCGTGTGCCAGTGATAGATTGGTGTCCTGTCCTAGGTGTATCTGCTCAGCGCCCGAAACATTCACCCCTGGATGGGCATGGGAAACCCCCCACCACCACCACGCCATGACCCTAGTACCCTGTAGTAGAGGATAAAGCGGAAGAAAATTAATGTATGAATTATATTTGAGATAAATATATGTTTTGTAATCAGTGTAAATTAAATAAATCTTTATTATTTTTATATTTACTTTTTTGTTTTTTAATTTGATGTTTACCAGGATGTTGCATTCATTAAATAGTTTTCAAATCTGACACAATTTCTGTCTGTCTTGTGTTCAATTATTCATACACAAATATATTCGTGTAATGTAGGACTAAGCACTACTGATTGTACAATCAAATATTGCAGTAAAACTGCAAAAGGTGTCATAGTTGGGTCAGCATTAAATTATATTAAAAATGCAAATACTCATAGCCAAAAAACACAAAAGGTTTGTAAATTGTGCTTATGAAATCATGTTTTATTACAGCTTTAATAAGAAAAAGGCCATAATAGAACCAGTTTAATCAACAGAATTTTTTTTTAATGTAACCAATGGAACTATTTCTCAGCTGTGCCTCTGTGAACTAAAGTGTTTTCCTGTTATTATGTCATTTCGCTGTTTCACAGGAAGAATTTGGAACTTTCAAATTTTAACCAAATATCAACCGAAGAATATATTCCCAAACTGAACGTTGTAGTATGTTCCCTAGCTGTGCCTCTGTGAACTACAAGTGCTTTTTTATTAGTGTCATTTTGCTGTTTCACAGGAGGAATTTGTAACTTTAAAAAATGAACCAAAAATCAACCAAAGAATATTTTTCTAAAATGAAGGTTGCAGTATATTTCTCATGTGCCTTTCTGTAAACTTCAAGTGAGTTTATATTTAATTGCAATATTAATATTTTACAGTTCAAGTTCACTTTGTATAACATGGAATTTTAAAAATCATCATTCAACACTGAATGTATTTTTCATTATAATTTTCACTTTATATTGTTATTTTGGGGGGATTTAAGTGTTTTAATTACCACCAGCATGATCTTAATATCAGTAATGTTTTTCGGTATTTCGGCAATGACTGGAGTTTATAGACGGTCCCTTGCTGTCACCAAAAGCTGCTGCTGTCATTCCGGCTATATTGGACGGTTTACTCGGATAAATCAACTGACCGGGAATTTTGACAAAATATAAAGTTTGTAGTGTGTTCTCGATCGCGTAGTGATTTATAAAATGTAATTAAAATAATTTTAGGGCTTTGATTGAAAGTGGGAGGCGGAGCAAAACGCGAATGTCTGCCGAATATCATATTAACTTTACCGACGTGTTTGCACTAGAGCTGTGCGATACCAAGAATTTTGGTATCGATCCTATACCAAGTAAATACAGGGCCAATATCGTGATATTCGATACCGATATCGATACTTTTTAATATTTAAGCTTCATTTATCCAAAAGACCTAGTATAGAATTTCGCCAAACATTGTAGGTGACAACAAAACAATGTATCCCAATCAACATCTTTGTTTAGAAACAATGGAACAGTAATAAAACAAAGTTTGCTTTAACGTGAGGAAAATATATATTTTTGAGGTACAAAAGGAGAAACGACAATACAAATATAAAGTAAAAATGCTCCCCTCACTAGACAGTTGTTTCTTTTCAGTTTTTTCAGCCCTTGTCTTGCACAATGGAGATAGGTTGCAGGTCCTTCACTATCATGCCTACCAGGCTCCTAGTGATCTCCTCAGCTCTCTCAATAATATATAATAATAATAATAATAATAATAATATAATTGTTTACATTGTGTGCACTTGCCTGTTGCTTTAATTCTAAATGCTCTAATGCTAAATTCCTTGTTGTGGGATAATAGATAATAAATGTAGAATAAATGTACTAGGTTATTTCAATGTCTTCATTTTATATATATATATATATATATATATATATATATATATATATATATATACATATACAGTATATACATATATATATATATATATATATATATATATATATATATATATATATATATATATATAATTATTATTATTATTATTTTGAGTCGGCTCCATTAACATATGACTTGGGTAACATTTACTTTGAAAGTTAATATGAACTGCTGTTGAAAGCTTCTTCCCAACGGCGATTCGGACCCTGAACCAGGACTAAAAGGACATTAACTTGAACCTGTAACACTGCACTGCAATATTTGCACGAAAAGCACAACACACTTTAACACACTTTATAATTCCATTGCACATTGTAAATACATAGTTAAATTTTATCTTTATCTTATTTTTATCTTACTCTACCATATTTTTCTTACTCTTATCCTTTTTAAACAAATTTTATTTTTCTGTGGAGAGGTCAAAAAAGAAATTTCCCTGCTGGCTGTACCATGTATAACTACGTATGTGACCAATAAACCTGATTCTGATTCTAATTCTGATTCTGAAGATTACCACTCTTATCTACCTGGATATTCTCTGCTGCTGCAGCTCTGCGTTTTCTGCTGTGTGGATTTTCATGTACTTAAATAAGTTTAACATTGATATAACTTTTACTCACCTTATTCCACTAAACTCTTCTAAACACTTCCACACGTGAATACTTTCACTTTTGCGCCTGGGTATAGACGCATACGCAGTTGGAGTTCATCTGTGCTGACATGCGTGAAAGCTACGTTATACAAGCGCGTTGTAAAACTTTGTTTCCTGCTTTCACTTTCTGTTTAAGTGCAAACATGAACAATAACGGCTTTTATATTTTAAACGAGTTTGAAATGAAAAATAAAAAGATAAATTGCGTAAATGTTTCTGATTTATGGTCCTCAAACCTTCTATCTACAATCAGACGACATGATGTTTTTTAAAGGGCTGTGTTGTTTTGTGCGGGATTTAAGAGAACTACATTACCCATAAGGCTTGAAGTGAACGGTGTCGTGGTTCGGTGTACAGAGGGCGAGTAAATGAAGAATAAAGTAGGGCTGCAACTAGCGATTATTTTAATAATAGATTAATCGGTCGATTATTTTTTTCGATTAATCGATGAATCGGATAAATAAAAAAAATATGTGTCTTTACATTTACATTTAATAATTTAGCGACTTACAAATTAGAACATCACAAGTCAGTAGTTATGAAGAAATCCTGCTACACTATAGAATTATTAAGGAGGTCAATAAATGTCTGGTTTTATTTACAGAGTTTAAGGCATCCAAGTAGCCCAAAGAGCAATTAAACACAAATCTCAAACACACACTGACACAATATGTAGCATAGTGTGAAAAAAATGTACTAAATTACACAAATTTGAGTCTAATATTGAGTCAAATTTGAGTCTAATACTCTAATATGTTACCTAATTCCCCTTTAAATGCAACTAATTCAACCTCACTCCCATAGTGTGCAGTGTCTTCACTCATATTTTATCAAATAATTAAAACGTGAAGCTTGCACATTTAAACACTTATTAAACTGTTTAGGGGGGGGGGGGGGTCAATAAAATTATTCTATAGTATTATATAGTATGTTTAAGTGTTTAAACATACTATTATAGTATGTTTAAGTTAACATTTCCTTTAATGAATGAAAAGCACAATGAAAGAAATCTAAACATCATCAAAATATCCCTCACTTAACAACAAAGGTCAACTCCAAATAACATGATAATCAGTTGCCCTCAGTAATGAACCAAATATTGTCTGTTCTGTAGCCTGTTGGACAAAAAATAAATTAACAAATGAACTAATTAACAATCAGCTATTGAAAAAAATAAATTTACAAATTAGCCAAGTAACAAAAAAAAAAACCTCTTGTGTGTGAAATTTCCATTGGACACCGGGACATATGTGCCTGCTTTGCACACCGTGCACAAGGCTTCCCGTTTGTCTCGCCCCGGTCTGAAAGCGGGGAAAGTCTTTTGTAAACAGACACTTGCGCTCCAGTATGATGCTTGCGGATTGACACGCAGCGCCATGCGCAGGGCCCTAGTGCCTGTACATTTAACGATCCAATGAAGGGAAATTTCCTCATTTTAAAAAAAAAACCCGGGATGCCCGAGACAGAACGTGAATTATGGACGTTGGTAAAGTTAGTTTGATATTCAGCGGACATTCGCGTTTAACCTCTGCTCTCTCCTTTTTTCCTAAATTACTTCTAATAAATTATGACTAAATAGAAAACAAACTACAATCATTATATTGCATCAAAATTTACTCTCTGTTTATTTAGGTAACTTAAAGGACTAGAGGTGTCTCGGTTTTCCTCGTTCATGCCCTTTCTTTCCGTCTGAACCTCGTCGAAACCGTGATTGTTCTGTTCCTATGTGTCCGGTTAAATTAATTAACAGGGACAATAAGCCTCGTAGACAATACAGTTCTGTTTTCAGTGCTCCCTACCCTACCAGCATAATAAAAAGAATTACCTTTGCTCGATGATCCACTCTGTTAACATTGGGTTATCGAATTACAGACTCTCACCAACCAGAAACAAACCACTACCCCAAACAGTAATTTTAAAAACTTACCTCACCCTGCAAATCTCAGAGCCGAATGACGTCAGAGTCACCAATTTGTTAGATGTTCAATAAACGGCCTCAGAGATGCAGTTGTTTCAAACAGATTTTAATGCAAATTACTGAATAGACAACCAAGTGTACCGAAAAATCATCAATGGCGGGCAAGCACAGTTTTTTTAAAAGAGTTGTTTGGTATACGAGATCTTTCAAGAATGTGTTGAAAGATCAGGTATTTATGTACCCTGAAAACCCTCTTTTGGAAGTTTCAACTGTCTCAACTCTGTCTGTTGATGTATTAAGAGAAGATATTGCACAGGCTATATGGCTCAAACACCCAAATACGGCTCAACTGTGGACAATGTGTGCCTGGCAAAAAACGTTGCTTTCAATGGATTCAGCTACAGAACTGAAATACTTGCACATGGCAGGGATTCCCGAATTCACTGAAATCATCCACATGTTGATTCTGAAGGACAGACTTTTTTTCATTGTTCAGAAGCTGAGTGTGTGGCACTGGGAACACTTCAGGGCCTTTGAACTTGAAGTGAGCCCTACTAAAGACATAATACTTTTAACATCAGATGAGCTGACTGATCCATATCTGCTGGTAGCTTACACTGTGGGAGGAGTGCGTTTCATTACCCTGAAGAGATATATTCAAGTTTAAGGTCTGCATTTTCCTTTTTTAACTTACTAACTTTTTTTTTAAACTTTATTTAAGGTCTGCATTTTATTCAAAGCATTCTACTTGCATATAATTTATTCTACTAATCATGTTTTAAAATCAGCACTAAACTGACACTGTACTAACTTAAAGGTAGAGTATGTAGGATGTAGGGATGTTAAGCGATGACCGTTTACCAATGGTTGACCGAATCAACATTGTCCAGTTAGAATTTTCTGCCAACGGTTATTGGAAAAAAAAATCACAATTTTTAAAGTTCCCAAATGCCAGCCAGCATCTGTTATTACACTGCCTAGCCTATTTACTCCTTTGTGTTGTTGGTGTTGTAGTATATAAGGAGGGGGCTTTGTGATCTTTCCATATCTTTAAAAATGATAAATGTGAGCATGAGCATTTTTTCTAAACTGGGAAACAAGGGTGCACTGACCTCATACCTACTCTCGCGCGCCCTCATACATTTGCTGATTGACCATCAAGTCACATCATAACATAATTTCTCCACAACATTCTAATCATGGTAAATACACTGTAGAGCAGTTGAATTGGCATTGTACATCACCACAGAAACTACAGTTGCTCAGCAATTCATTTTTCTATTCTGTACTCCGCAAACATTATAAACAAAAAGAGCGCATTATTACTTATAATGCACGTAGTGCCTGCACACTTCAGAACTCTATCTCTAATGGGGCATTGACAAACTGTGTGACAGTGGACTAACTTAGAGGCGCTGACATAAAGTAACAATGGACTAACTCAAAGGGGCAATGACAGTGGACTAACAGAGAGGGACACTTATACTGATGGTATAAAAGTGGCACTGACACAATGTGATATTAGACTACCTTAGCATTGACACACCTTACTTATTACAACTCTAAGCTGTCATCTTTATGTTGAGAGGAGGTGGTTGTGAATGTGAATTAATAATTTCTCTCTCCCTCTGTCTCTCCTGTTATTCTTCTGCCATCCAGGTTTTCACGCCAGCTTCCTGAACTTCACTGACTGTCAAGGCATCTACATCAACACAACTTGATCTCCAACTTATCAGTATGGCAACTCCCATCCGACTCCTTGTCTTGTTGAGTGACGAAAGCGCTGAGAGGATGGAATTATCAAGGGTGCCGGACACGGTCGAAGAGCTCATTGAACAGGTCAAAAACGTATGCAAACTTTCTGGAGATATCAGGCTGCAGTACAAGGATGTTGACTTTGGTGGAACATTTGTTAACTTGAGCTCAAATAGTATTATATATAGTAAGTGTTTAAACATACTATTATAGTATGCTTAAGTTAACATTTCCTTTAATTAATGAAAAGCACAATGAAAGAAAGTGTATCATCTAAACATCCCTCACTTAACAACAAAAGTAAATTCCAAATAACACATGATACTCAGTTGCTCTCAGTAATGAACCAAATATTGTCTGTTCTGTAGCCTATTGGGGAAAAAATTAACAAATGAACTAATAAACAATCAGCTATTAACAAATGAACTAAAACTATTAGCTATTGAAAAAAATTAACAAATTAGCCAATGAACAAAAAAATACCTCTTGTGTGAAATGTTGGACACCGGGACATACAGTGGTGTGAAAAAGTGTTTGCCCCCTTCCTCATTTCCTGTTTTTTTGCATGTTTGTCACACTTAAGTGTTTCGGAACATCAAACCAATTTAAACAATAGTCAAGGACAACACAAGTAAACACAAAATGCAATTTGTAAATGAAGGTGTTTATTATTAAAGGAGAAAAAAAATCCAAACCATCATGGCCCTGTGTGAAAAAGTGATTGCCCCCCTAAACCTAATAACTGGTTGGGCCACCCTTAGCAGCAACAACTGCAAACAAGCGTTTGCGATAACTTGCAATGAGTCTTTTACAGCGTTCTGGAGGAATTTTGGCCCACTCATCTTTGCAGAATTGTTCTAATTCAGTTACATTAGAGGGTTTTCGAGCATGAACGGCCTTTTTAAGGTCATACCATAACATCTCAATAGGATTCAGGTCAGGACTTTGGCTAGGCCACTCCAAAGTCTTCATTTTGTTTTTCTTCAGCCATTCAGAGGTGGACCTGCTGGTGTGTTTAGGATCATTGTCCTGCTGCAGAATCCAAGTTCGTTTCAGCTTGAGTTCATGAACAGATGGTCGGACATTCTCCTTCAGGATCTTTTGGTAGACAGCAGAATTCATAGTTCCATTTATCACAGCAAGTCTTCCAGGTCCTGCCGCAGCAAAACAGCCCCAGACCATCACACTACCACCACCATATTTTACTGTTGGTATAATGTTCTTTTTCTGAAATGCAGTGTTCCTTTTACGCCAGATGTAAATGGGACACACACCTTCCAAAGAGTTCCACTTTTGTCTCATCGGTCCACAGAATGTTTTCCCAAAAGTGTTGGGGATCATCAAGATGTGTTTTGGAAAAATTGAGACGAGCTTTAATGTTCTTTTTGCTCAGCAGTGGTTTTCTTCTTGGAACTCTGCCATGCAGGCCATTTTTGCCCAGTCTTTTTCTGATGGTGGAGGCATGAACGCTGACCTTAACTGAGGCAATTGAGGCCTGCAGTTCTTTGGACGTTGTTGTGGGGTCTTTTGTGACCTCTTGGATGAGTCGTCGCTGCGCTCTTGGGGTAATTTCGGGCGGCCGGCCACTCCTGGGAAGGTTCACCACTGTTCCATGTCTTCGCCATTTGTGTATAATTGCTCTCACTGTGGTTCGCTGTGCTTCAAACTTGCGAGTTGCTTGCGGACTCACACGCAGCGTCCCAGTGCCGGGACATTTAATGATCCAATAAAGGTCATTTAAAAACCAGGACATTTCCTCACTTTAAAAAACCCGGGACAGGACGTGAAATAAGGACATGTCCCGGGAAGTGCGGGCGTATTCGTATAACGGACGTTAAGACATGTTCTCTATCATGTATCATCACCGTGGTGCTGTGTGCAGCTCAGTTCATGTTTGCAGAGCTGCATGTTCCACGTTCTTTATTTGTGTGAAGGTGAAGCTCCCGCAGTTTGGATTTAAACGGAAGTTTTTTTCAGCGTTGGCTGTGTTTCATTTCTACGATTTATAACTTGTTTTGCAGACTCCGCTTCATTCTGTTCAACCCGCTATTTGTTTCCAACGTTATTGAAGCGCTGCAGGTGACGTAAGCGGTTACGACATCGCGAGTAACGCGGAAATAGTACGACCCAACGTATCGATAATGGAAATTCATTATCGATACTTTGGATAATCGATTTTTATCGATTTTATCGATTCATTGTTGTTGCAGCCCTATTTAAGTGACTTAGACACAAGCCTCGTCTCACGAAACACTGATACAGATGACACAATCATACTCAGCCACAGCTCCTCTGACAGTGAGGGACTCAGAAAAGAGCCATGGCCAAAGGAGTTTATCATCCCGCCCTTCTCCCTCAAAACAGAAGGTCAACTTCAGAGAGGGAATGCAGAATATGCACAGAACCAAACCAGACTGACGCCTACATCAAAAATGCTGTCCGACATACTGGAAAGATTGGCAGAGAAGATTTTTTCCTACAAGGCATACCCCACTGATGCAGACCTGAGTGATGTTGCAGAGGCTCTGACAAGGAAGCATCCCTGCCTGAGGCAACCAGACTCATTCAATGAACGCTATGGATGGAAACTGAAGCTCAAGAGTAAGAAGTCAACCTACCGCACTCAGCTGAGGTCACATGGACTTGCGTCTGAGCTCATGGTAAACACACTCAAATCCAAGTCACGAGAAGATCCTGCTCCCTTCCCAGCAAAGAATGTCAAAAAGGCCAGAAGAGGTGAGGCCAATTACTATCCTGAGCCCAGCGTTGACACTCCAGAAAACCTTGAGCAAGAAAGAACATCTCTTCTGACCGAAATAAAGAAAAGAAATAATGAGAGAACCATACGGGAGAAGATGGGCAGGACCTTTCAGTTCAGAAGGCAAGAGATTGTGGATCAGAAGCCTACCATCGAAACCTCATGGATAGATGTCCAGCTTTATTTCAGATGGAAGAGGTATACCTTTTGTAACTTCTTATATACTAAACCCCATAGATGAGAACATAATGTTTAATCTTGTTTTTATTTCACATTGTTCTTCAAACTTTCTCATGTACAGGTTGATGCAGAGTTTCTGCGTGTTACTGCAGTTCCCCTCCTGACCAGATTTATGGCGCAGCTGGATAAGCACTCCCCCACAGCTACTGAAGATCTTCAGAAAGAAAGCAGGCACAACTAAAGCAAAAACTGCCACGATCCTGGAGTTTCTTGATCAGGTATAATGTGCAGTATATTATTAACCACTAACAACAGCCTGAAGAGGATGTCTTTTGTGCAACTGTCATTGTATGAAGTCATGTATTGGTTTGCTGATGTGCAATTTTTGTCCATGGCATTTTTTTTTTTTTTGTAAGGGAGTGCCAAAGTGTTTTACATCGTATTCACTGTAGCAACCATTTTTTTAAAATGTGGCCGTATGAGTTTATTAATTTGTGGCTCTTAGAAAGTAATTTGTGCACCTGTCACTACGAATTTAAGGTGTAACTGTTATGGAGCATTTGTGAAAAAGAATAAATGTACTAATTTGAATTTCCAGATGCACAGCTGTGAGTGTTTTGCACCAAAGTTACTTTCATCCAGTATTCATATTTAAAGAGGGACTGCCAGTGGCCTCTGGCAGATGTACTAGAATGGCTTTACATTTTCACTAGGCTTTCAATTAGTCTGTGCCATGGATTCAATATTGACCAGGTGCACACTGTAAAAGCACTGTTTATGGTAGATCTGGGAATTGAGTAGCCAGAGCAGTCTACACATTACTTAGAAACCATTATGATTGTCTCTGAAGGGTGCTGATGCCGAAGTCAGAAGGGAGTGTATCCTCAAAGCTCTCATCATCTACCTGGGAGAACGTGTTGAGGAACTAATAAAGGAATACATGGTATCTCCAGATATATTCTGTCACAATGATGAGATTCAAACTAATTAATCATGGGAGAACTCCTCTGCCATTGTATGTAGTGATTAATAAGGTGCGACAGACTGCAGTTGTTCAGTTGCCTATTTTGTGTATTTTGCCTCAGGTCTCCCAGAAAGATCAAGCTGAGCAGGAGCTGGAGAGTACTATCATGGCAGTCTTCGTCTTCAGGGAGAATTCAAGCCTTCTACAATAGCCCCAAAGACATCGGAATTATCATTGATGGCGTGGAAGTCCTCAATGAGTTGCCTTCTGTTGCAGCTGGAGTGGTAATGCTCTTTGGACTTTGCTATGCTCTTAACATGGAACAGCCACAGGGTTTCAGATTCACCTTTGAGGCCCTTCAGAAGATCTTGATGGAACTTGGTTCCAACAAGATGACTTCCAAGATTCGTAAACTCAGTGGTGAACTCAAAATTACACACTAGTGTATATTTGTGTGTGCATGTAGTTGCCACTGGCTTCTATTCAAGAGGTAGACAACCGCAGCGGCACTTGGTTGTACAGGATTATAGGGTCATTGTTATGGAGTGCTGTTGCCATTTAAGGCTGTTACGTTTTGTTGGGATTTTAGTATTTTCAATATGATGTTTAGAGAGACAACACTCCTTTAAAGATTAAGGTTCAGATGTGTATGTACAGTACACAACAATAATGAGTACACCACTTTTGAAAACATTTTGAACAATCTATCAATAAGCACACAAGTTATTTCCAAAATGTGCATAGATATAACATCTGTTGAGCTTACAGAAAAGTAAGGTTAATACATCAACACAGCTTGAAATCCAACTTAGCTATATGGCAACTCCCATCCGACTCCTCATCTTGAGTGACGAAAGCGCTTTCTGGAGACATAAGGCTGCAGTACAAGGATGTTGACTTTGATCATGGAGGTTGAGCTCAAGTTAACAATTGTTCCACCAAAGATCTTACCACAATCAAGAACATACAATTTGCTCCTGATATTGTTCTGAGTTTCATAGAAATGTCTCATCTGATTTTGAGTGTTTTAAACTGTTACACTGTTACATGTGATTCACACTGCATACAATCTTCAAATTGTACCGCTATAATAGCTGAGCTTCACACTGCCACCTGCTGTTCTGGAGGCTATGGAAATAAAACAGTGCGGTCGGGTGATTGGCGAATTTTTAGATTCCAAATCCCAAGCTCACCAAACAGCTTCCGAAAACCAAAAGCTGACCCAGTCAGCAGCTACCATTTACAAAACACACTGACTGTCCCGATGCTTTCGTCCCTGATGCTGGAGCCCTCTGAGTGCCAGTGTTCCAAAGTTTGGGAAGAAAAGACAACCATGTGACTGTTGATCATCAATGCTTTGATTTATTATAATTCACAGATTGTTTATATTGGTATATAAATACAGTAGACAAAACAAGGGCATTCTTCCTACAGTCTGCTAGCCAGGTGCAAGAGAAAGAACCCCAGAATTAGCCGGGGGAACAATGTATGTCAAACATATAAAACCATGCAAAATGAATTTGATCTTTTCCAGGGAACAGTAACTAGTATTATTATTATTATTATTATTATTATTATTAATTAATGACCACACAACAAGTGTGAATTTGCTTCCGGTACAGCATAACATACTCACATCTCTGTGTCAAAAACAAATGCATAAATACAAATACAATATATAGACATAGACAGACAAAAAATTTCAAATCATACATTGATTTAGTGACCGTACAGCAGTTGGAAAGAAACTGTTTTTGAGTCTGACTGATTTTGTTGGTAGGGACCTGTAGCGTCTTCCAGAAGGCATGCGTATGAACAAGTGATATGCAGGGTGAGAAGGGTCTGAAGTGATCTTTTTTGCTCATTGTATGATGCGTTTTTGATACAGTGTGTCTATGGATGGGAGGGTGTGGCCTGTGATTTTGGATGATTTATCTATTATACATTGTAGTTTTTTTCGTGAAAGGTTATCCAGATTTCCGTACCAGACTATTATGGATGTAAGTATGCTTTGAATAATTGCTGTGTTGAAATGAAGGAGGATGTTCAGCCTGGCTTTTTTGTATATTTGGTGTGAACCAAACATAAGTAAACATAAAGTCCAGGTCAGGACTGTTTTGACAGCAAAATTGGGATAAGCACTCCGCTCAGTGTATATATATACACGCAGCAATCAGCAGAGGTATCCATTATTTGGGGGGTAGGGGTGCATGGGAAACATTTACAGACGGTTAAAAAAAAAACATTCAGTGTGCTTCAAACTGACATCTCAAACCAGAGATGTGAGGGGTTTCAAATAGTACTACTTGTATTTTAAAAATGATAAATATGTTAACAAACAATAACTATATAATAATTTATAATAACGTTAATATATTGTGTGAGTGAACGATCGATTGTTAGATAGGTTATAGTGGAAAATAATGGATGGATAATTATAATTTTGAATGTTTCTTTTTTTTATTTCTTCACTTGTTCACAGCTTTAGATGAATCATTATACATCACATTGTACTGTGGATGCTTACTTTAAAATTACTTACTATACATCATTATATGCTTCATGTATCTAATGCTTGTCTTTCTACATGCCTGCATTGTGTGACTAAAGGTTTTTATTGAGTAATGCAGCTACAGGTCTAAAATAGTGCCTTCCTGTCTGCATGAGCTGAAATCCAGTGCTTTTGACTACTCATAACTTTCTGCCTGCCTGCAGGGAGTAACTGAACAACTGGATAAAATGACTTTGGCCAACTGGATAAAAATGTTTGACGAATATTATAACACTTATAAATTGGTCATATTGCATTGTTTAAATCTGTCTATATCAAAGCTTTACAGCTATTTACAAACTTTGTTTCCTGAAAATTTACCAAGAACACAGGCAGCCAAATTTAAACCTGTGAAGGGGGGACACTGATGGATTGTTGATCTAGCATGGTGTGTTCTTTGGATGCAACCCAGCTTTCACTCTCCTCCAAACACGATGAATTGTGTTTGCACCAAAGAGTTATACTTTGGTTTCATCTGACCATAAGACATTCTCCCAATACTCTTTCGGAACATCCAAATGCTCTCTAGTAAACTTCAGGATATGTACTGGCTTAAGCAGGGGGGTACGTCTGGCACTGCAAAATCTAAGTCCTTGGCAGTGTAGGGTGTTACTGATGGTAACCTTTGTAATGCTTTCTGCAGGTCATTCACTATATCCCGCCGTGTGGTTCTGGGATTTTTGCTCACCATTCTTGAAATCGTTTTGACCCCACAGACTGAGAAATGCCGTGGAGCCCCTGACCGAGGCAGATTAGCAGTGGTCTTGTAGGTCTTCTATTATATGATTATTGCTCCCACAGTAGATTTCTTCACACCAAGCTGCTTGACTATTGCAGATTCAGTCTTCCCAGCCTGGTGGAAGTCTACAGTTTTGTTTCTGGTGTCCTTCGACAGCTCTATGGTCTTCACCATAGTGGAGTTTGGAGTGTGTCTTTTATACTGGTAACAAGTTTAAACAGGTGCCATTAACACAGGTAATGAGTGGAGGAAATAGGAGCCTCTTAAAGAAGAATTTACAGCTCTGTGATAGCCAGAAATCTTGCTTGTTTGTAGGTGACCAAATACTTATTTTCTGCCATTATTTGCAAATAAATTGTTTAAAAATCAGACAATGTGATTTTCATAATTTTACTTTCTCATCTTGCCTTGCTCATCTTTTTAAGTGGGAGAACTTGCACAACTGGTGACTGACTAAATACTTTTTTCCTCACTGTATTAATTTTCAGATGAAAACTCAACTCAAAACACAATTTAATCCAAAATTTTATGTTTATTTATCATAGCTGAGCAGAATTAGTTTCAATGATCAGGTTTTGACTTCAGATTATACAATATACAAATAGAAACAAAATTTTATTGTCTCCAAATATAAGAACTGACATAATGTACTATAATGATAAAGAGGAAAAGTAAACCATGTTTAAGACTAAAACTAAAAGGATTACTTTAAACTATATTTCTATTGTAAAACCTCATCTAAACGCAAAGTCACTGATCATTCAGATGTAAATAAATGAGTAAAACCGGACCTCCCATAGATGAACTAATGATCTCATGTGCAGATCCTCTATTACTGAAGGTTTTTCATTAAATCATATCCAAATACTGCTTCTTGTTTTCAGTTAATAAAAAGAAACAGGACTTGTGTATTCAACAAAAAAAACTAATTCATCAAAAAATAACAAAAAAATAAATCATAACATTAAATCTCAATATACAGATTAATTGATTAACCAATAGTTTACAGCCCTTCTGGTGTTCATTCTCAAGGTTAGAGAATAAAGGGTAATTAATTAAATGAAAATATGAATGTTTGTAAGTCAGTAAAGACACAGATTTTAGATAAATTTGTAAATAGGATTATCAATTATTTGTTTCTTTTCACCATGTCCTGAAAGGTTCTTGACTGTTCCATAAGCAACAAACACTTCAAATGTGGCAAATTGAGGTGCTAAACATTTATACCTTATATTTAACTCAGTGATTTTCTTTTCAAGTTGTAAGGGTGTCCAGTTATTGTAAATGACATGCCCAGAGATACTTAGCATTTTTAGTTGTATTCTAGTTGAACAGCGTTACAGTGGCAAGTTTTTTTTCTTCCAAAAAACGTATACACACAATATAGTAAAACAATAAAAAACCTGGCTACTATGAGCTGGAATTAGTTTCTTTTCCTGTATGTATGTCCTGGTGTCGTTTCAAATCATTGTTTCGGAAAAAACTTTTTCCGCACTGTGAGCAGGAATAGGGTTTTTCTCCTGTGTGAATACGCTGATGCTGTTTAAGATGACTCTGCTGAGTGAAACTTTTTCCACACTGTGAACAGGAATAGGGTTTTACTCCTGTGTAAATACGCTGATGCAGTTGAAGATGACTCCGATTAGTAAAACACTTTCCACACTGTGAGCACACATATGCTTTTACTCCTGTGTGAATGCGCAGATGTTGCGTAAGATTACTCTGATTAGTAAAACCCTTTCCGCACTGTGAACACATGTATGGTTTTTCTCCTGTGTGAATACGCTGGTGTTCTTTAAGGCTACTCTGCTGAGTAAAGCTCTTTCCACACTGTGAGCAGGAATAGGGTTTTTCTCCTGTGTGAATACGCTGATGTCGTCGAAGACGACTCTGCTGAATAAAACCCTTTCCACACTGTGAACACATATATGGTTTTTCTCCAGTGTGAATATGTTGGTGTTCTTTGAGATAACACAGTTTAGTAAAACTTTTTCCACACTGTGAGCAGGAATATGGTTTTTCTCCTGTGTGAATACGCTGATGCACTTTAAGACTACTCTGTTGAGTAAAACTTTTTCCGCATTGTGAGCATATTAATGTTTTTTCTTCTGTGTGAGTGGGCTGGTGTTTTAGAAGAAGTCCATTAAGGGAAACTCCTTCCACACTGTATGTTGGAACACTTTGGTTCTTCTCTGTGGATGTACTCATATTCACTCTGTAAAAATTTATTCTTGTAGGTAGAGAGATGTCTTTTTTTTCTCCAAAGTAAAAAAAATATATGTTCCACAGACTTAGTATTTTGTCTTTTGAATGTGTTCAAATTGAGGTAAAACTATGTTGCCCCCGTTTGCTTTTTAATAACTAATATCTAGTAAATACCATGCACCCAGGAGTTGTTTGTACCTTATAAGTCTGTTTCTTAATCCATGTATTCATACAGAGGCTTGGTTTGGTTCATCACCACTTTCTGTAGAACTTCATGTAGTTTATAAGCATTACAAAGCTGCATGACACATCGCTGAAGTTATGTAGGACAATGCTGCCACATTGAAAATTACCAGGCATCGTTTAGAACATCTTCATAGCCTATTAGAAGACCGTCTTGCATCCCTTTTATAGCCACATCAATTTGCCATCCAATAGCTTGTAAAACAAGAAAAAATAAACAGACATCATGCTTTTATCTGCAAATACAATATTCATACTCCAAGTTAAATTTTAGTCATAACTCTAGATCAGGAACAAGACATTTTGAGGAACCCCTCTGTGCTCTTTATACAGCTATCTTTTGGGTCCATTAGGGACTGTGATCAAAAACCACTGTTCTACATAATATGTATTAGTTTATTGGTAAGATCAATTAACAAATTTCTGCCAATTTAACATTCATAGAAGGTAAAATACATCATATTATCTGAATCACACAGTGCATGGTAGCTCAGTGCTTAGGGCGTTGGGCTATCAATCTGAAGGTTGGGGGGTCCACTGAAGTTACCAATGTGGGTCCTATAGCAAGGCCCGTTAACCCTCATTGCTCCAGGGTTGTTTTGATTAACCCTGTGCTCGTCTTGTAAGTCGCTTTGGAGAAAAGCGTCTGCTAAATGACCAAATGCAAATGTAATGTAAATCACACATATTATAATGCTTATATGAAACCACAGTTAAGGATGACAGAAACAGAAATTCTCTTACATCACACATTCTGATGACATTTGCTGGATCCTCAGATATGTAGTATGGCAGACCAAGAAAAGATGCAGACCTCCTTTTCTAATCTGTGTTTTATAGGATACATAATTGTGGCATGAGGTTGTGATGGGCAGAATAGAGAGGAGCTCAGGATGCAGATCAGGTAAATGGTAAAACCTGCCTTGGATTAATGTTGCTAATTATCTCTCCTCTTGTTGACAATAAAAAAGGTCAGAAGCAGGCAGATGGGAGAGAGTTTAAACAAGCTGTTTGGTGTCTGTTAAAAAGCCTGATTGTTGGCAAAATAAAGCCTTTTTGTTTCCACCACAAACTCATTACAATTATATCTACAGTAAGATGAAATATAGTACATATTAATACTTTCTCTTGGAAAATGCTACACTTACATCTTCCTCGAGGCAGTTCAAAATGGCTTGTTTTTTTTCCCCAGATGTGGCTGCTGCTTTGAAATACTCCTGTATTTTTGGAACCAGATCATCAAATCCAGATCATTAAAACCCCTGTGAAAAGACTGGACAATGTCTGTTGTGATCTTGCTTGAACTCTGCCCAATTCTGAGGACACACAGACAGAAATATGGTCATTTTAAGTAAAACATACAGCATAAAATATTTGACACCATTTGATTTTTTGGGCTGGGTGCTAATTTACAAAAAAAAGTTTGCAAGATTATTACTTTCTGTTTATTAATTGTTATCGCAAAATGCAAAGTTTCAAATTCTACTTCATAATTAAAATGTATAGCCTAGTTTGTAAATAATGCAAATCCTGGAAAACATGAATGTAATTACCAAGACTTGATACACAATAACGTAAAGTCACACAATTTACAGGAATAATAGCAAAGTTTTTTTTTTCTATAGTGACTCCAGATAGAATTAACAGAGCACTGAACATTTTCATGAATATAAACTACACATATTTTTTAAATAAGCAAACAATATCATTAGATATAACCAATTGTTCTGAATATTGTTGTGTTAAATATAGATAACTTGATTAATGCAAACTAACATCTCCATTAAAAAGAAAATACAAAAAAGTCTACTATGAGTTTTATTTTATTGCAGACAGTATTAACACGAGATATTTTGTTTTTCTTGTCAACTTTATTTGTTAATAAGCATTCATTCCTGCACTTCTGAACAGTTCCACAAACAGTTCAACAATGTTGCTGTTCATTTTCACCACACTTTAAAGATGTTTTAGTTCAATGGTGTGCCCAGCGATAGTAGACCCTAGTAGCCTTAACCATAGTACAGGATAAAGCAGAAGATAATGGATGGATGCATAGTTCAAAAGTATTATTTTGTGTCATTCCTCCTGCAAACTCATCTTAATACAGTTAGAGAATAAAGTGTAAAATGTACCCACAACAGTACAATGTTGTCATTGTCACATTTTTAAATACAAAATTGCATTTGTAATTATCATTATTTATTTTTATTAAAATGTATTACTAGCTCAATAGATATAAAAAGATAACTATTTTACAGGCCTAAAATGCAGAAAAAGATGTTTAATAACAAATTAAATTAAGTACAGTAACAGTACAATAGTACAGTAACAAATTAACAAATTTGTTATACATATAATGTTATTATTGTTTTTATTTATTTGATTATTTTAAGCTTTTTAGATGTAATCATCATTTTAAGCTTATGTAAAAATATCAAAAAATGACGGGATCTGTTTTTAGTATTTATTTGATAGTTTTAGGTAGCATGGTGGGATCGTGGTAAATACTCTTACTCAGACTGGTGACTTGTTCAATGTGTTTTTATCTCCTTTTGCTGAATGAGAGCTGGGGTCGTCTCCATCACTTCCCATCACCTTGTTCTGAATAAAGAAGTTATTCACTACTTAGTATTTTTCTGAATAAAGTGCACTGCATTATGATTTATTTTCTTGTTACTGCAGCGAATTACAATTTACACAACATCGCACAAACATTAATTACAAAGCTACTACAACACTAACGCGTCTGCGGATCGCCACAATTATGAGGAAATTCTTTGTTTGTTTCAAAATGTTTCAGAACAGTTAACGTTATCAATACTATGAACAACAGCATCATAAAGAACAAGATCGTGCATGCTGATTATCCCTCATACAATTAACCTTTAGTAAGTTCAGTTCAGTCTCAATCTCACCTTCTGTAAAGAACTAAATTTAATTTGACAATGATGAAAATGTGCAAAACGTTGTTTAGTAAATGCTACGGCACTAGCAGAACACAAGTAGCTTCCGCCTTCTATTTTTCTTCTTCATTTACTATTTAGTGCAATAGCGCCCCCAACTGTTTGGAGGCAAAGCGTTTTTATGAAGTTGGTTGTTAAATCTTAGCTTGAACCTCACCGTGTATGAAACTAAATCTGCTCTATAACATGGAAGTGAAATATTAACACTATTATTAAAGGTAAGCTCAGTTCAGTATGTCGTGATAAATGACTTTTTAGTGAAATTCGGGCGCTGGGCAGATACACCCAGAACAGGGCGCCAATCTATCGCTGGGCACACACTCACTCTCACTCACAAACACACTCTATATGGGAATTTGGAGAATTCAATTGACCTTAATCCATGTTTTTGGACTGTGGGAGGAAACCGGAGAACCTGGAGGAAACCCACGCGGACACGGGGAGAACATGGAAACTCCACCCAGATTGGGACTCAAACCGGGAATCCCTAATGCTGAGAGGCAAACGTGCTAACTACTAAGCCACCGTGTGCCGCCCCCTCCTAATATTATATTATATAATATTTTATGATTATAATATAATATTTATGAAATAGAATAATTATATTAGTCTGTATCCCACTTTTGCTGTCAATACATTCCTAACCCTTTTAGACATGGACTCCACTAGACTCCTGAAGGTGAGATATGGTATCTGACACCCAACATGTTAGCTGTAGATCTTCTAACTCCTGTAAGTTGTGAGGTTGAACCTTCATGAATCGGACTTGTTTGTCTAGCACATCTTACAGATGCTGGATTGGATAAAAATCTGTGGGAATTTGGAGGCTGAATCAAGACCCCAAACTGACTGTTGTTCTCCTGAAACCACCCTGAACCATTGTTCAACGCAGAGATCAGTTTACATCGATTTACACACACACACACACACACACACACACACACACACACACACACAGTCACTGACTCGCCACTGAGTAAAATAAGTCAGTGAACTGAAAATACCACCCCATTAATAACCGAACCTATAAATTAGCACAATGTTCAGTGTATTAAATTAAAATTCTCTTTGCTTTAGCATGTAAAATAACTGCATCTACAGTTACGTAAATATGTTTACACACATCTATATATGTATTTCACATGGTTTTTTAATGTCTCTTAAAACTGTGTTGCCCAATGACAATAAGGGTTTCTTATCTTATGTTTAGACAACCATCTTTCCAGCGTTCCTTGTTAGTATAGTGAACAGTATCTTCGCCTGTCATGCGAAGGACAGGGTTTCGATTCCCCGACAGGTAGAGTTTCATTCTACAGCCTTCACCAAAAATACAAATTTATCTTCGAGGATAAAAATAATTTAGTAAGCTAATAAATGTTGTGTTCTTTGTCCTATTCTGTGCATTATTTGCAGATTAAACAATGTCCAGGTAAATGGTTTAATATCCAATCGATAAATCCTCTCAGTCCGATTGAACCTCCACCATTGATTTAAAAATATCTACACCTTGTGCTTAAATTACTTTTGCACTTCAAGTAATTAACCAATCAATAAATAAGTTCCATCCATCCATTATCTCCCACTTTATCCTCTATTAGTGTCGCCGGGGTTCCCCATGCCCATCCAGCGGAGAATGTCTCGGGCGCTGGGCAGATACACCCAGGACAGGGCTCCAATCTATCGCTGGGCACACACTCACTCACATAGACACGCACACAAACACACTCTATATGGGTTAATTTGGAGTATTTAATTGACTTGATCCATGTTTTTGGACTGTGGGACTTAAATGGGAGCAAAATAGAGCTAGTAATGAATTTTAAAAACTAAATAATGATGCTGGCGGCACGGTGGCTTAGTGGTTAGCATGTTCTCCTCTCAACGCTAGGGATTCCCGGTTCGAATCCCCATCTGGGTGGAGTTTCCATGTTCTCCCCGTGTCTGTGTGGGTTTCCTCCGGGTTCTCCGGTTTCCTCCCACAGTCCAAAAACATGGATCAAGTCAATTGAATTCTGCAAATTGCCCCATATAGAGTGTGTCTGTGTGAGTGAGTGAGTGTGTGCCCAGCGATGGATTGGCGCCCTGTCCTGTGTGTATCTGCCCAGCGCCCGAGATGTTCTCCCCTGGATGGGCATGGGGAACCCCACCGCGACCCTAATAGAGGATAAAGCGGGAGATAATGAATGAATAAATAATGATGCTAACTGAAAATGCAATCTTGTAAAAAAAAAATGTGTCATTAACAATATTGCACTGTTGCACATATTAAGAAGAGTTTGCAGGAGGACACAAAATAGCACCTTTGAACTAAAACATCTTTAAAGTATGGCAAGACGTTTTAACATTTAATATGTCAGGCTAACTAGTAACAGGTTTAATTTTCACTAGTGGAAATTACATTTCCACTAGTAAAAATACAATTTCAACATGTAAGAAATGTCACATGAAGATGTCACATGTCACATGTGGTCTGGTGGGGAAATTAAAAAGATCTCAAAATAATTTGACATCAGCC
The DNA here is from genome assembly GCA_019802505.1 of Corydoras sp. C115. Classification (NCBI taxonomy): domain Eukaryota; kingdom Metazoa; phylum Chordata; class Actinopteri; order Siluriformes; family Callichthyidae; genus Corydoras; species Corydoras sp. C115. Next base: position 173,186 of record JAFMOC010000359.1, on the reverse strand, counting down.
ATTCCACCAAGTGGAGGACATTCAAAACAACTGCGAACATGCCCAGGTCTGGCAACATGACAATGACCCAAAACATACCAGTAAATCGACCAAGGACTGGCTAAAACCTAAGAAGTGGAGCGTCCTGGAATGGCCCAGTCAAAGTCCAGATCTTGATTAAACTGAGATGCTGTGCAGTGATTTTAAACAAGCTTTACATGCAATAATCCCCCTAAATTACATTTCCACTAGTAAAAATACAATTTCAACATGTAAGAAATGTCACATGAAGATATCTATAATACAATTTTTACATGTAACAATACATATTTTTACATGTAGAAATGACATTTTAACTAGTGAAAATTCGGCTTACAGATATCATTAATTTAATTGTTGATATCTGAAATTCTCTTGTAACTAGTAAGAATAACAATTTCAGAAATCTACAATTGCATTTTCACATGTTCAAATGGAATTGTTACTAGTAAAAATGTGGTGTTCTATTTCAGATATCAACAATTACCATTTCGGACATGTGCTCTCATTTGCATGTTTATTTCCGATATGTGGGCGTGCCACAAAGCCATTGGACAGCTTTCGCCCTCATTTGCATACCACCATTTCGGATATGTGGGCGGCGCCACAAAGCTATTGGTCGACATTTGCCTTAATTTGCATGTTCATTTTGGATATGTGCTCTCATTTGCATGTCCATTTCGGATATGTGGGCGGGCCATTAAGCCATTGGTCGGATTTTACAATAAAGTTGTTTCATAATAAAAGTGTAACATGGCGGAGCAAGTGGTCACAAAAATACAGCAGAATTGCTACCAATCTATCTGTCTGTATGTCTCTGTCTGTACACACACATATATGTGTGTGTGTGATATATTTATCTATCTATATCAATATATATATCAATAATATATATATATATATATATATATATATATATATATATATATATATATATATATATATATACTACCGTTCAAAAGTTTAGGGTCACCCAAACAATTTTGTGTTTTCCATGAAAAGTCACACTTATTCACCACCATACGTTGTGAAATGAATAGAAAATAGAGTCAAGACATTGACAAGGTTAGAAATAATGATTTGTATCTGAAATAACATTGTTTTTACATCAAACTTTGCTTTCGTCAAAGAATCCTCCAATTGCAGCAATTACAGCATTGCACACCTTTGGCATTCTAGCTGTTAATTTGTTGAGGTAAGCTGGAGAAATTGCACCCCACGCTTCTAGAAGCAGCTCCCACAAGTTGGATTGGTTGGATGGGCACTTCTGGCATACCATACGGTCAAGCTGCTCCCACAACAGCTCAATGGGGTTCAGATCTGGTGACTGCGCTGGCCACTCCATTACCGATAGAATACCAGCTGCCTGCTTCTGCTGTAAATAGTTCTTGCACAATTTGAAGGTGTGTTTAGGGTCATTGTCCTGTTGTAGGACGAAATTGGCTCCAATCAAGCGCTGTCCACTGGGTATGGCATGGCGTTGCAAAATGGAGTGATAGCCTTCCTTATTCAAAATCCCTTTTATCCTGTACAAATCTCCCACCTTACCAACACCAAAGCAACCCCAGACCATCACATTACCTCCACCATGCTTAACAGATGGCGTCAGGCATTCTTCCAGCATCTTTTCATTTGTTCTGCGTCTCACAAACGTTCTTCTTTGTGATCCAAACACCTCAAACTTGGATTCATCCGTCCACAACACTTTTTTCCAGTCTTCCTCTGTCCAATGTCTGTGTTCTTTTGCCCATCTTAATCTTTTTCTTTTATTGGCCAATCTCAGATATGGCTTTTTCTTTGCCACTCTGCCCGGAAGCCCAAAATCCCGCAGCCGCCTCTTCACTGTAGATGTTGACACTGGTGTTTTGCGGGTACTATTTAATGAAGATGCCAGTTGGGGACCTGTGAGGCTTCTGTTTCTCAAACTAGAGACTCTAATGTACTTATCTTCTTGCTTAGTTGTGCAACGCGGCCTCCCACTTCTTTTTCTACTCTGGTTAGAACCTGTTTGTGCTGTCCTCTGAAGGGAGTAGTACACACCGTTGTAGGAAATCTTCAATATCTTAGCAATTTCTCGCATGGAATAGCCTTCATTTCTAAGAACAAGAATAGACTGTCGAGTTTCAGATGAAAGTTCTCTTTTTCTGGCCATTTTGAGTGTTTAATTGACCCCACAAATGTGATGCTCCAGAAACTCAATCTGCTCAAAGGAAGGTCAGTTTTGTAGCTTCTGTAATGAGCTAGACTGTTTTCAGGTGTGTGAAGATGATTGCACAAGGGTTTTCTAATAATCAATTAGCCTTCTGAGCCAATGAGCAAACACATTGTACCATTAGGACACTGGAGTGATAGTTGCTGGAAATGGGCCTCTATATGTAGATATTGCACCAAAAACCTGACATTTGCAGCTAGAATAGTCATTTACCACATTAGCAATGTATAGAGTGTATTTGTTTAAAGTTAGGACTAGTTTAAAGTTATCCTTATTGAAAAGTACAGTGCTTTTCCTTCAAAAATAAGGACATTTCAATGTGACCCTAAACTTTTGAACGGTAGTGTATATCAATATATATATATATATATATCAATATATATATATATCAATATATATATATATATATATATATATATATATATATATATATATATATATATATATCTCAATATATATATATATATATATACATATAGGATAATCTCTTGACACAGAGAGTAGACAAGAGAGTACACACGCACACACACAAACACACACACACACACACACACGCACACACACACACATATATATATATATATATATATATATATATATATATATATATATATATTGCCTTTTGACAACTTTATGTAAAATGTAATTCAAAAGTGAATCCAATTTCTGCTAAATTAGGTCACTAATTAGGTACTATATATTGACTCACTTAAAGTATTTAAGATCACAAACAGGTGTATCATATCAGGTGCACATGATCAGAACATCATTAGCCAGCATTGCCTTGCACAATTTAAAACTCTTTAGAAATTTAGTTTGGTGTGTCACTGACTGTTGAAGTAAGAATGAGCTCCATGGTGAGATCCAAAGAGATTGCCTGAGGTCCTCAAAAAGACGATTGTGGTCTGGTGGGGAAATTAAAAAGATCTCAAAATAATTTGACAACAGCCATTCCACCAAGTGGAGGACATTCAAAACAACTGCGAACATGCCCAGGTCTGGCAACATGACAATGACCCAAAACATACCAGTAAATCGACCAAGGACTGGCTAAAACCGAAGAAGTGGAGCGTCCTGGAATGGCCCAGTCAAAGTCCAGATCTTGATTAAACTGAGATGCTGTGCAGTGATTTAAAACAAGCTTTACATGCAATAATCCCCTCAAACATCTAACAGCTAAAAGAATTCTGCATTGAAGAGTGGGGCAAACTTTCTTCAAATCAATGTCAGAGGGTAGTTGGCCACAAGAAGCGTCTCACTGAAGTGCCCAAAGGGGTCAACACTAGTTATTAGAGGGTAGAGTGTCCTAAAATTTTCCTCCATTATAATATGCATTTTTGTTCAGAACCTTTGTTTTATGAGTAAAACAATGTTAATTTTGGTTGTTTAATTTAATTTAATTTAATTCAATTCAATAACTTTTTTTTCATAAATATACAAAAACAAGATTGGGCATTGATATGTGAACATTTCTTAATAATGTCATGGTCGGTCACGGAGGGGCGGTGCCTCCAGGGGTAGCCCCGCCCCTCATTTAGTCTGCACAGTATCATGTATGCCTTGTCAGTGTCATGTTGTGTGTATTCTTAGTTTTGCTTAGTTATGTTCGCGTGTCGTGTTTAGTATCATGTATGCTTTGTTGGTGTCACCTGGTGTGTGTGTGTGTTCTCAGTCATGTTATGTTATGGTCCCGTTTTGAGTATTGTCATGTTGTGTTTAGAGTATTGTTATTGTCACGTGTTGTGTTTAGCTTTTGTCATGCTGTGTTATGGTCCCATGTTATGTTTAGTGTATTGTTATGCTTTGTTATGGTCACGTGATGTCATGTCATGCTTTGTTATTGTCACATGATCACGGTTGTTTTGGTCACATGGTGTGGGTTGGTCTGTGTTCACGCCCCTGTAATTATGCACACCTGGGTTCCTGATCACAGTTCCCTATTTAAGCAGCTCACACCCGTCACTCCTGGCTAGTTGGTCTTGGTTTGTGCATCTTCCCTAGTCACGCCTCGTCCACTCTGGCCCTGACCCCTAGTCTCGCCTTGTTCCTAGTCTCGCCCTGATCCTAGTCTTGCCCTGATCCTAGTCTCGCCCTGTTCTCGCCACGTCCTGGTCTCCTCGTCCTGCTCGTCTCGTCCTGTTTCACCTCGTCTGCTGTTGGTCCTGTGTTTATGCCTCAGTTTACTGTTCTACGTCCCGCCTTGTGTTCATCTGGTATTCAGCCACACTCCACCCTGTTCGACGCTGCGGATTGGAACGCGGCCCCGCTGACGTAGGACGCTGTGACGTCAGACCCCAGCTCCGCAGCCGCTTGTGTTTCACCTGGCAATGTTACGTTTACCTGTGTGTGGCTGAATAAACGTTGTTAACATCTAATTCCCGCCCCGACCTTGTCGTTCCGAGTAGCGGATCCACCCACGTCTCACGGTTTCCAGGGGTAAACCGTAACAAATAAAGAGCTGACTTTAATATGGTGGCCTAATTTTTTCACTTGACTGTATATATACAGGGGTTGGACAATGAAACTGAAACACCTGAAACACAATAATTTATTAGTATGGTGTAGGGCCTACTTTTGTGGACAATACAGTTTCAAATTGTCTTAGGAATGACATATGAAAGTCCTGCACAGTGGTCAGAGGGATTTTAAGCCATTCTTCTTGCAGTATAGTGGCCAGGTCACTATGTGATGCTGGTGGAGTTAAATGTTTCCTGACTCGTTCCTCCAAAACTCCCCAAAGTGGCTCAATAATATTTAGATCTGGTGTCTTGCTGTCTTGGTCACAGATACGCCAGCAACACCTGCACCAATTTGTCCTCTTTTGAACTTTGGCATGTCACCCATGTTGTGTGCATTGCAATATTTTCAGCAAAGCTGTGCTCTTACCCTGCTAATTGAACCTTCACACTCTGCTCTTACTTGTGCAATGTGCAATGAATGAAGATTGGCCACAAGGCTGGTCCCATTTAGCCGTGAAACCTCCCACACTAAAATTATAGGTGTTTATATATATATATATAAAATACAGTAATGTACAGAAGTTTTAGGCAGGTGCAAATAAATTAATGCTGTAAACTATGAATGCTTTAAAAAATGTTAAAAAGTGTTAATAGTTTATTTAATAGTTGTTCTGTCTCTTCATGTAATCCCAGACAGACTCGATGATGTTGAGATCAGGGCTCTGTGGGGGCCATACCATCACTTTGAGGATTTCTTCTTCTTCTTTTTCTTCTTCTTCTTTACACTGTAGATATTTCTTCATGATATTGGCTGTATGCTTGGGGTCACTCACTTTGCATTTTGCAAATTGATAAAAAAAAAAATAATTATTTATATTTTTGAAAGCATTCTTAGTTTACAGCATTTTTTCACATCCTAAAACTTTTGCACATCTCTCTCTCTCTCTCTAGATAGATAGATAGATAGATAGATAGATAGATAGATAGATAGATAGATGGTGTGCGTGTGTGTTAGTCGTGGTAAGAATAGTACACGGCTCCACTGATATAAAATGGAAAATAAATAGTTGCTATTAGGGCTGTATTCAACTAAGGATTTTCATAGTCGAATCTGATTCGTCAGATTTTCCCTATAGTCGACTGATAGTCGAATCAGTTAAAATTTCACCACAAGATGGCGCTATAAGCGTGGTTTTTAAAAATATTTTTTTAAAATATATTTTACTTGTTTTTCTAGAGCACCGTAAATGGGATCCCCGTTCTGGACTTTTTTCCACTTCAAAGGAAAAACCTAAAACACTCAGATCAATGAGTAAACATGGTAGGTTGGCTTTATTTAGCTTTTATTTATTTACTGAAAACGGAGAAAACGTCGTTAACAGAAAAAGTCACTAACTTCGTTAGACAGGCACTGTGCAAAATGTCAAAAATATTTAAAATAAAATATGCCTGCCTAAAAACAATTTGCCACACAGCAAGAAAAATTATAAATTAAAGTAAGCATCAAGACACGGGGTTTAAAAGGCAAACAACAAGCCTACTTGCTGAGACCCACCGTGTGCAGTCTCTGAATTAGATATGATGTGGGGAAAAAAAAGGAAAAACGTTCATAACATATTAAACAACCCATGTTCTACTGCACCTGTGATCCTCTGATTTTCTTTAAGTTGTGTGCCAGAAAAAACAATTTGTTTATGTTGGATGGATAAAGTGCGCTCCGCGCTTTATTTGCAATGAAACCCGCCTTAGAAAATATCGAAAATATCGGATGGCGTGGAGGTGGAGGGGATGCTGTGAAATCAGTCGGCCCAGCATCCACCACCATGTCACTTTCCACCAGGGATGACCTGTCAGTGAGACTCTCGCCACGCAGTCAGTGTGTAGTTGCGTACGTGCGCTGTCTAGCTCTGTTAAGCTTATCTACTAAATTGTTATCTAGTTGCTTAGTTACTTTTAGTTACTTTTTTTACATTCTTTTGACTGTTCAGCTACCTCATCGTTATAACATAGCATTTATTTCCTCTTTTTGTCCCTCTCTACTCTCCAAATCGCGGTGTAGTTGCTAGCGTTTTTAGCCGCTAACGCTAGCACTTTCTGATTACTATCGCGGTCGTTTGCTGCCAACACCGCTGCATTTATTACCTGCTTCGTTTATAAATATTAGCCTATATTTATAAAAGAGTCATCTCCTGATCTGCGTCACCGGATTCAACTGGTTCAACTGGATTTTCGGATCGGATTTTATTGGACTCAACGCTGATCCTCACACACCGCATTGTGAGAACCTTCAGGACTCAACCTCCGTCCGACGCTAATACAGCCAGATTCACTATAGTTGGATCTCCACCAGCTGCTGCCGCTGCTTTGTTTCATCATCAGCTGTAACAGCGGGAAATAACCTCACATCTCTACCCACCCGAAGCTAAGTTTATTTCTTAATTTATATATAAACTTTACAATGGCACTTTCCCCTCTGGTTGCGTGCCCTCAGTGCAGTATGTACAGACAGTCTTCCTCCGTCATTACTGATAATTCAGTCTGTGAGAAGTGTAGCCTAGTTCTTAGTCTGACGGAGAAGATTTCAGTGCTAGAAGAGCGCATTCGGGTTTTAGAACAGGGTCATGTTAGTAAAGGTGTGTCAGGGACCAGTATAGCCAGCCCGAATGCCACAGGATCAGGTCCTAAATCTCCGGCTTTAGAGCCCTCGCAGCAGGGCGAGTGGGTGACGACCAGGCGACGTACACATAGAACTGAGCATCACTCTTCTAGGATCCACGTGTCCAATCGGTTTTCCCCGCTCAGTGACTCACCCACTGAGAGACCGGTTGCTAAAAGTGCTCTGGTTATTGGCGACTCCCAGCTCAGACACGTGCGAATCGCTACCCCCTTAGAGATCCCAGCAACCATAGTCCGGTGCATTCCGGGGGCCAGGGCTCCAGACATCAGGGCGAACCTCAAAGTGCTGGCTAATGCTAAACGCTCATTCTCTAGAATAGTTATCCACGTCGGCACTAACGACGTTCGTCTCAAGCAGTCAGAGATTACTAAGGCTAATGTTAAAGAGGTGTGTGGAACCGCTGCAATGATGTCTGATGAAGTAGTTGTCTCTGGTCCCCTACCAATTAGGCGTGGCGGCGAAACCTACAGCAGGTTATGGTCGCTGCGTTGCTGGATGTCTAAGTGGTGCTCAGAAAACAACATTACCTTTATTGATAATTAGTCTACTTTTGAGGGAAGGCCTGGCCTTTTGAAATGGGACGGCATCCATCCTTCCCGGGAGGGTGCTCCGCTCATGTCACATAACATAGCCGATAGGGTTTTTTCTACAGATAGGAATAAAAATTGACAATTCAGAGCCAAGGCCAGGCAGCAGACAGAATGGCCTAACCAACTGCCTGCGAATTGCCAGGAGTCGTCACCCACAATAACTAGGTTCCATACTATTAAGACAGTTATCAAGTATCGCAGTGAGCAAAAAACAACAAAAAGAGTCCAAAAAGTGTGCCATAAAAATCTCATTAATATCAATACAACCTCAAGTAATGTAAGAAACACTTTTAAGTTAAAACTTGGGTTATTAAACATTAGGTCACTGTCATCTAAATCAGCTCTAGTTCAAGAAATAATAACTGATAACTTTCTAAACGTCTTTTGTCTCACAGAGACCTGGATTAGGGCCAATGAATACCTAGCATTAAATGATGCCTCTCCACCTGGTTATACTTATGCTCATAAACCACGTCTTAGTGGACGAGGAGGTGGAGTGGCTACGATCTATAAAGAAAACATAAATGTAACACTTAATAATAAGTATGAGTCAAAATCCTTCGAAGCTCTTGTACTCAACATAAGCAGTTCATCTTCATTGAAGAATAAATCCAATCTAATGCAACTTATTACCATATACCGCCCTCCCGGCCCATATACAGAGTTTATTAAAGAATTTGGTGAATTTCTCTCTAACATAGTAATCTCATCAGACAAGGCCTTAATAGTCGGTGACTTCAATGTTCACTTTGAAAACCCACTAGACTCATTTAAATTAGCCTTTGACTCCATCCTAGATTCCATGGGCATTACTCAAAGTGTAGTTGGTATAACACATCGCTGTAAACATACTTTAGACTTAGTTTTATCACATGGTATTAACATTAATAATTTAACTATTGTTCCACTATGTGAGGTCATCTCCGATCACTATTTGATAACCTACGATTTAGAAATTGATATTGATCCAGTCATTAAAACGCAATATGACATGAAGCGTACAATCATTCCCTCTACTGCTGTGTCATTCCTACAACATTTACCAGAATTAAACATTAAACCAGCATCAGGACCCGATGAACTTGAAAACACAGCGGAATACCTTAAACACGTGTTTTCTGCAACCTTAGACAGTGTCGCTCCACTTAAACTAAAAAGGATTAAAGATAAAAGACTCGTTCCATGGTTTAATGATCAAACACGCACCCTAAAACAAGCCACTAGAACCATGGAGCGTAAATGGAGACAAACTAAATTAGAGGTATTTAGGGTTGCATGGAAGGACAGTATGACTAAGTACAAACATGCACTCAATGCAGCGAAGACTAAATATTATTCTGAATTAATAGAGAACAACAAAAACAACCAAAGATTCCTCTTTAGTACCATTGCCAAATTAACTCGAAGTGCTACTGAATCAGATTCACAGATTCACTCGCAGTTCAGCAGCAATGATTTCATGAATTTCTTTAGTGACAAAATTGAAAACATAAGACTTAAATCATCTAATGCATTGTGTAGCGTAACCAATCAACCATCAATGATTTCTGAAAAATCTAGTGGTAGAGAAAATAATATAGTACAAGAGTTAAATACCTTTAACCCCATATCTAAAAAAGAGCTTGTCTCATTAATTACACAATCAAAGACAACATCCTGTATGTTAGACCCAATACCTACAAACCTGCTTAAAGACCTCCTACCAAATATTACAGAGCCTTTTATAAACATTATAAATTCATCACTTAAAATAGGCTATGTCCCCAAAAATCTGAAGTGTGCAGTCATTAAACCATTACTTAAAAAACCTAATTTAGATCCTCTAATACTGTCCAACTATAGACCAATATCAAACCTTCCTTATGTCTCTAAAATCCTAGAAAAAATAGTGTTCAACCAGCTGAATCACCATCTTCTATCTAATAATGTTCATGAAGTTTTTCAGTCAGGTTTTAGGTCTCATCATAGCACTGAGACAGCCTTAATTAAAGTCGTTAATGACTTATTAATGTCCTCGGATAATAACCAAATCTCTTTTCTTGTATTATTAGATCTCAGTGCAGCCTTTGACACTATAGACCATAACATCTTAGTTGATAGATTAGAAAACATTGTGGGTATTACAGGATCTGCACTCCAGTGGTTTAAATCCTACCTGACAGATCGATATCAATTCACCTGTGTTAACAACAAATATTCTGATCTTGCTAAAGTTAAATATGGCGTCCCGCAAGGGTCAGTTCTGGGCCCACTCCTATTTGCATTATATATGCTTCCTTTGGGATCAATTATTCGTAAACATGGAATCAGTTTCCACTCATATGCAGATGATACACAGTTATATGTTTCAGCTAACCCTAATGATGGTTGTTCAGTCACTAAGCTCGAGGACTGCATCCAAGATATTAAAATATGGATGTCAAAAAACGTCCTACTGCTAAATTCTGATAAAACAGAGTTTCTGATAGTTGGACCCAAGGACAAAATTAACAAAGCTTCTAACACTATGTTAAACCTTGATAACTCTTTAATTAGACCCAGTTCATCTGTAAATAATCTCGGTGTCATTATTGATTCAGATCTCTCCTTTACAAAGCACATTAGCAATATTACAAGAATTGCATTTTTTCACCTTCGCAACATTTCGAAGCTACGAAATATCCTCTCCCTCCAAGATGCAGAAAAACTAATTCATGCTTTTATTACCTCAAGGTTAGATTATTGTAATTCACTTCTGACAGGATGTTCTAATAAATCATTACAGAAATTACAACGTGTGCGGAATGCTGCAGCTAGAGTTTTAACTAAAACACGAAAGTTTGATCATATCAGTCCTGTGTTATCAAACCTGCACTGGCTACCAGTTAAGTTTCGTATCGAGTACAAAATTTTATTAATAACATATAAAATTCTATATAATCAGGCTCCACAGTATCTGAGTGAGCTGATTCAATCATACAAGCCAACACGTGAGCTCCGATCTCAAGGTGCTGATCTACTCTTAACTCCTAAAATAAATAAAATTACTGCTGGTGGAAGAGCGTTCTCCCACAAGGTTCCTCAACTTTGGAATAGCCTTCCAGTTACTGTTCGTGATTCTGAATCACTATTAATCTTTAAAAATAAATTAAAAACACATTTATTTAATCTTGCGTTTAATTAATCCCCTGTAGATAAAGATGTAGATCTCAGACTTGGCTGTGTTGGGGGGTAATCTATGATCAGTGTATGCTGTCGTTTCACCTCTTCACCCACCTCATCATTAATGGGGGGGGGGGGGTGGCGCTGAAATGATGCTGTTCCGGGGCGCCATCCCAACTATGTAGAGTCTGCAGTATCTGCCTCTTTTAGTTATGCTGCTCTAGTCAGTGATGCCGGAGTCACATGCTGCACTGTGTCAATTAATTACTTATTAATTAAATGCCGTGCTTTATTATTAGCTTTAACTGCCTTCCTTGTCTGTTTCTTTTGAGGTGTGACTGGCTTCCTGGAGACCTTCATCCATGGCTCTGCTGATGAATATTGTATGGAACCTTACAAGGCGGTCCTGCAGGACGCCCCCTAATGGACTCACATATAGTTTTCCAGTTGTTAGTTTTTCCATTTGTTTAATATCTGTACATGGCTGTCCTACACTGTTGTTGCTGCCTGGCCGCTCAAGGAGGATGAGTCCCCCACTGAGTCTTGGTCCTCCCAAGGTTTCTTCCTTAAATAACAACATAAAAGGGAGTTTTTTCTTGCCACTGTCGCTTCGGCTTGCTCTTTGGGGGTTTAAAGGCTTTTCATTCTGTGAAGCTGCTTTGTGACAATGTACAGTTGTAAAAAGCGCTATATAAATAAATTACTTGAACTTGAACTTACTTGAACTCTCGGCTATTTCTGCTACCGCTGAATACGCCTCTTCTCTTTGCGCATCAGAGAGAAAGGAGAGCTTTTTAAAGTGCGGGTCTAGTACAGCAGCACTGATATAGACGCTCCTTTCCAATCCTGGCTCTTTCAGCTCCCATCGCCTGTCCATCTCATCCGACAGTATAGTTTTGATGGTTTTTGTGATATTGCTGTCGTCATCACGCATCACCAAATGCCGTTTTTTAATGTTCATGAGCATGGGGACAGTAGCAGACAGGGATGTGTTAGTGTCTTGTGATAAAAGCTCTGTCTGTAACGGGGCGACCAGACACTAGGGGTAGGCGACGAAGTGCTGGTGAAGGGCGGCGTCCTGGTGGGAGGGGGCGGTGTTGTCCCAGAGGGTGGGGACGCCTCCTAAACTCCATCCATGTGCGTACTTCTCACGCCAGCTCTCATCTCCTGAGCGCAACTATCCGGTCGGTGACAGGGAATTGCTGGCCATAAAGTTGGCACTTGAAGAGTGGAGGCACTGGCTTGAGGGAGCAAAACATCCCTTCTTGGTCTGGACAGACCATAAAAACCTGGCCTATATACGACAAGCTAAGCGTTTAAGCGCCCGTCAAGCTCGCTGGTCTCTCTTCTTTGAGAGATTCGAGTTCACCTTGTCGTATCGGCCAGGTTCGAAGAACACCAAGCCAGATGCTCTTTCCCGGCTATGGGATCGGACTGAAGGGCCTGAGGATTCAGAACCCAAGTCGATCCTCCCTGAGCCACGAATTGTGGCAGCCCTCACCTGGCCAGTCGAAGACCAGGTTAGAAGGGCCCTCCGGAACAATCCTGATCCGGGCGGGGGTCCTCCAGGGCGTTTATTTGTTCCACCTCAAATGCGCAAGAGGGTCCTCCAATGGGGGCATGCCTCTTTTTTCTCAGCCCACCCCGGCATCACCCGAACTCTTAAGTTCCTCCGTCAAAGATTCTGGTGGCCGGGGATGGAGGGTTCCGTGAGGTCCTTTATTACAGGGTGCGCCGTCTGTGCACGGAACAAAACACCCCGAGCTAGGCCAGCTGGTCGGTTGCAACCCTTGCCTATTCCATCTCGCCCATGGTCACATATTGCCATGGACTTTGTCACAGGGCTTCCCCCGTCCAGAGGCAACTCGGTCGTGTTGGTGATCGTAGACCGCTTCTCTAAGGCGTGTAAGTTTGTAGCACTGCCCAAACTCCCTAGCGCCAAGGAGACGGCAGACCTTTTGGTTCAGCACGTGGTCCGGGTCCACGGGATCCCCAGAGATATTGTCTCCGACCGAGGTCCTCAATTTGCTAGTCGCTTTTGGCGGGCGTTCTGCCAACTATTAGGGGCAACGGCTAGCCTGTCGTCGGGTTTTCATCCGGAGTCCAACGGCCAGACCGAAAGAGTTAACCAGGATCTCGGGCGTATGCTCCGGTGCCTGACGACAGACCGGCCCAACACATGGGTAGAACACTTACCCTGGGCAGAATATGCCCACAATACCCTCTGGCACTCGGCCATTGACATGTCACCATTTGAGTGTCAGTTTGGGTACCCAGCCCCCATGTTCCCCGAACAGGAGGTGGAAGTGGGGGTACCTACGGCAGCGCGTTACGTAAGCCGTTGCCATCAGACGTGGCGGAGGGCTCGAGCAGCCCTCAGGCAGCGTAATGAGGCCATGAGACGAACCGCCAATAAAAGGAGGCAGTTGGGACCCACCTACCGTCCAGGCCAACGAGTCTGGCTGTCTACCCGGGATCTCCCCCTCCGTGGCCAATCCAACAAGCTGGCTCCCAAGTTTGTGGGACCCTTTAGGGTGCAACGCCGAATAAATCCAGTCACGTACCGGCTGGAACTGCCCCCTGCGATGCGTATTCACCCTACCTTCCACGCCTCGAGACTTAAACCATACCTATGCCAGGGGTCTGCCCCAGCCACGCTTCCACCGGCCCCTAGGCAGGTCGCAGGAGGTCCCGCGTACACGGTACGACGTTTGCTGGATTCCCGTCAGGTCCAAGGCTCTACCCAATACCTTGTGGATTGGGAGGGTTACGGTCCGGAGGAACGTTCCTGGGTCCCATCCAGACACATCTTGGATCCCGACCCCATTCGTTAGTTTAGAAGAGATCGGGCCACCGGCCTGGGGACGTCAGGAGCCGCCCCTAGAGGGGGGGGTACTGTAACGGGGCGACCAGACACTAGGGGTAGGTGACGAAGTGCTGGTGAAGGGCGGCGTCCTGGTGGGAGAACTGCAACTCCCAGAAGGCGCCGCGCCAATCAACAGCAACAAGGTGCACCGGCCGGCTTACCTACTTAAACAATGCGACAAGCCTCACGCTTTGTCGCACTGTAACCTGACGCTTGCCGCCACGTGACACTGTGACCGGTTTACCTTTGTTAGTGGGTACGACTGGGCCCGTTTAGAGGGGTCAGCCGTGGTACCGTCAGGAGACGGGAGGTATTTCAGCTCTTAGATAAGCAGGCAAAGACAGCGCGTGGTGGTGGGCGTGTCGCTGGTTGGACAGTCGCCAGCGCTCGCTGCGTTTAGCTCGCGAATCGGCGGAGTGTGTGTGTGTGTGCGTGCGTGTGTGTGTGCGCGCGGCCGAAGCGCACCACTTTCGTTGCTGACACGCGCGTTAGCGTGCTTTAAGTCAGCACGCGCGTATCGGATGTTTTTGTTTTTCCTCACTCGCGGCCCCGAGCTTTTGAGGAATTGTGTTTAGTGCGCTTGCGCACAGACGTTGTTCATTCCGCGCGCTCCTTTAAGTTCACGTCAGTCGCTGCACAAAGGATTGTGCGGAAGCGCGCTCTTCCCTCGTTTGTGGTTAAGTTGAACCGTATTTTCCAGCCGCCGGGACCCCGGTAGGCTCCTTGGTTGACTTATTATACCGCTGTTTCAGCGTGATTTATGTTTAGCGTTCCTGACTTCGATCCCCGTACAATACAGTCTGCAGAACCAGTTTACTCCCTATTATATCACCCCTTCATTGTTCACACCTTTTAATTTGTTCTTATTTGCGCCCTTGATTATTATTTCCCGGGCACTGGGTGATAGTCGCCACTAGGGGCTTCCACTGAGTCCGTAACTTGCTTCCTCCTCTCCCTTCACCATAACACTGTCAGAGTGATCATTGGTTTAAGAACAGCAACTATGTACTCTGCTGTGCGCCACTGTGATGTGGATAGATCCAGGTCACGATCTGACCGTTTGCTCACACTTGTATCCGTCAGCACGGCGGAAACGGGCACCTTTTGCTCAATCAGGCGATCAAGCATCAAATAGACAGAATTCCACCAAGTTACAACATCCTGCACTAATTAATGCTGAGGGATATTCTGTTCTTTCTGTTTATTTTGGAGTGCTGTGGTGGCCTTTGCGCTTTTTTTGAAATGAGAAACAACGCGCCTTGCAGCAGCAACAGTGCGGCAAATAGGGTCCTGTTTTAGTGCACTGTTAATGCACAGTTATAGCGTGTGGCCTGCGCAGCGCACTCCTTTCATATTTCCCCACGCGGGCTGCTGGGTCAGCTGATTGGTGCACGCAACCATGTTTGCTGCATTGTCATGGACCACAGACACTATTTTAGTACTTTGGATGTCCCGCTGAGAAATGATCTCCGTCAGTTCTCTTGCAATGTGATCGGCTGTGTGACTGTCATTCATTTTTTTTGTTTCTAAAATGAAACTCTCCAGTTGCCAGTCTTCAGTGATGAAATGTGATGTGACTGTGAGATAAGCCTCCATCTGGATCGAAGTCCAGATATCTGTTGTGAAGCTAACTGCTTCACAGTTCTGAATTGCCTTGTATACCTCTGATCTTGTTGATAAATATTTTGCGTGCAGGACATCCATCACTGTTACTCTTGTAGGGACGGTGTAACCTGGTCAAGTGTGCGCAAAAGTTCTTTAAATCCCTCGCCCTCAACAATAAACTCCGCTATTTTTTCAGTAATTTCCGTTTTTCTTTTCTGTGACAGTGGTGGTCTAAAATCTATTTTTGTTTGCGTTAATATCGGCGCCGCTGGTGCTGCAGACGTGCTGACTGAGCTGTCAACATGAGTCTGCGGGTGTAACTGTCAGAAAAAAGACACATAAATTTCTTTTATATAAATATTTACATAAATATTTGTTTTATTCGATGCCCGCATTGATAAACGGCTGAACTGTTTTTTTTTTTCACCTTACCCGTTTTAAATGATGCGCCATGTTGGTTGTTGTCGTGTGATATGCAAGAATTAGATGACATAACTTGCACTTTACTTTCTTGGGTTCGTTTTTAACTTTTTCAAAAAACTCCCATACTTTGGAAGCTTTTTTTAGCCATAGCCATAATGGAAAAATACACCGGTAGATGCTAACGGCCCTGTAACGGGAGCTTTATTAATGTGTAGCCTATTGTTAAAGCGCACACATCATTTCAACATCATTTAAACATCATTTAAAAAAACATCAACATAATTTAAACAATATATTAACAGAAATTAGGATGATTTTATTTGACAAAAGGCGATATATACATAACGAAAACAAAGACATATTGTGTAAAAAAACTTATGCTTAGCAGCAGCCATGAGCACCCCCATGTGGTCAAAATGGTACATTCGACTATGAGGTTCATAGTCGACTACGGTTCTCCGAATCTAATCGTCGAATCAGCGAATATTGCAGCTCACCCCTAGTTGCTATACGCAGGTTTTTGTTTCTTACACTTTCGGTAATACGTGTATACACAATTAATTCATTGTATTGAGTTGTTCTATTTAGCCAAACAGTAATCGATCCTACACCCTACTTTGGATAAAGTCACATACTTTTATGCCGTGCGCGTGTGCGCGTCAATCCTCGCGCGTCAATCCTCATGTTATGGTGCTGCTATTGATACGATAATTCGTCACAGAAAATTCAAGCCCTGAATTTAAATACCAACTTTCAGACTGCAGAACAGAAAGCAGGTTTTCAAATAAATTATGTACTAAAACAGCACTTAATCATTATTATTCATTATGTGTGTCCTGGCGTCGGGTTGTGCTGTATATAAAATATCTATTTCTAAAAGTAATACTCTAAACAGGAACTAAAAATAAATAAAATAAATAAATAAACGAATGGGAATTATAATCAGGATTTATTTAAAATAAATTTAACTGTACAACATACACAATAATTCATTCATAGAGCATGTTGGTGAACATGCAACGGACATACAGTATACAGTCCCAGCACTGCTTCTGTGAAACATAGTAGAGAAAATGATTGCATCAACAATTCTTACTTTTTTATGTTTTATACAAATGTGTTTTGTGTATATACTACTGTGTATATATAACTGCCGAGACGCTACTGTTTATTTACTAAAGGTAGCCTTATTCAATGAGTGTATAACTGTAACGGAATGTAATAATAATAATAATAATAATAATAATAAAAAAAAAATAATCATTCATTCATTCATTATCTCCCGCTTTATCCTCTATTAGGGTCGCGGTGGGGTTCCCCATGCCCATCCAGGGGAGAACGTCTCGGGCGCTGGGCAGCTAGACCCAGGACAGGGCGCCAATCCATCGCTGAATAATAATAATAATAATAATAATAATAATAATAATAATATCAATTAAATCAGTGGCCCAAATTAGCCTCCGTTTGGATTTTGTTGCGTTTTCATTTCTGTGGTTTCGGTCGATGGGAGATGACGTCAACCGCGTAATTTGCATATTGACGTCAGAGTCAGAACACAAAGCCATTGGTCGGCTTTCGCCTAATTTTGCATATTAGTTTCGGATATGTACTTTCATTTGCATATGAGTTGTTACATGTGAAAATGTAATTTCGGATATGTGCCCTAATTTGCATATTAGTTTCGGATATGTACCCTCATTTGCATATTAGTTAGTACTAGTAACAACATAATTTTCACTAGTAAAAACATCTGAAATTACATTTCCACTAGTTACAATTCCAGGCCCAACATATCAGTAATTTAATTTAAGATATCTATAATACAATTTTTACATGTAACAATACATATTTTTACACGTAGAAATGACATTTTAACTAGTGAAAATTCGGCTTACAGATATCATTAATTTAATTGTTGATTAAATTCTCTTGTAACTAGTAAGAATAACAATTTCAGATATCTACAATTGCATTTTCACATGTTGAAATGGAATTGTTACTAGTAAAATTTCGTGTTCTATTTCAGATATCAACAAATACCATTTAAATGTTAAAACGGCACGGTGGCTTAGTGGTTAGCATGTTTGCCTCTCAGCACTAGGGACTCCTGGTTCGAATCTCAATCTGTTTGGAGTTTCCATGTTCTCCCGGGTTTTCCGGTTTCCTACTACAGTCCAAAAACATGGATTAAGGTCAATTGAATTCTCCAAATGACCCCATATAGAGTGTGTTTGGGTGTGTGTGTGTGTCTGTGTGAGTGAGTGTGTTCCCAGCGATAGATTTTCGCCCTGTCCTGGGTGTATTTGCCCAGCGCCCGAAACGTTCTCCCCTGGATGGGCATGTGGAACCCCCCCAAGACCCTAGAAGAGGATAAAGCGAAAGATAATGGATGGATGGAAACTTGTTTCGCAGATTCCACCTCCGCCTCCACCTCGTTCTGTTGATGAAGCGCTGCAGGTGATGTAAGCAGTTACAACAATGAGAGTAACACATAAATCGTGTGACACAATGAATCCATAATGAAATTCATTGCCAACACATTTCATAATCAATTTTTATCAATTTTATCAATTCGAAATTGCAGCCCTAGTTAACAGCTGTATATTCCAAGTAATGGGTTATATCTTGTGATGTTATTTGCTTATTTAAATAATTGTGTTCTTTAAATGCATGCAAATCTTAAGTGTCCTGTTAGTTTAATCTAGAGTCAGTAAAGAATTGTGTAAAAAATGTTTTCTTAACTTTTGCCATAATTTCATGCATAAGTATTTCATCTTATATGGATGTTAAACTGGCAAAAATGTGTTAATTGACAGATTATCTAGAACAGTGGTTGTTGATCACAATCCCTGATGAACCCAAAAGATAGCTATGTAAATATTATATTTGCCGATTAAAGCATGATATGCATATAAAAAGGATGCAAGAGACCTTCTAATAGACTATGAAGATGTTTTAAAAGATTACTGGATATATCTACAGTAATGTGGCAACATTGGAGGAGACTATTGTCCCACAAAACGTCAATATTGTGCCATGCAGCACTGCCATGCATATAGACAACATATTTTGTGTGAATCTGGAGTATAAACATATATAAACATTTCCCTCTACAGTGAGTGAACATTATGATAATGATGATTATGGGTTGATGATGAATATATGGGTTAAGAAATAGACTTATAAGGTACAAACAGAACTTCTGACTGCCTGGGAGTCACTAGTTATTAGTCATTAAGAACAAACAGGGACATCAACTTGAACACATACATTTTTGACTGTGGAGAAATAACATGTCAACATCAGCAAATTATTGAAAGTATAGGCTGGGGCTCCATTGAAAATATGGGTCGATGGGGTGCTGTCGGAGCAGGGCATAACAGGAAGTGAACAACTGTTTCCAGAGTTTGTCCATTCTTCTGGAAACGGGGAGGCAGGTAACTGAGGAAAGCTTCGAAAGGGATCTGTTTGGTGGATGAACTCGCTGAAGTGTTAAGGGCATATTCCACCCATGGTAGGTGCTCGCTCCAGCGGAGGGGGTGTTGAGCTGTCATGCAGCGAAGGGCCGTTTCCACCTCTTGATTAGCCCTCTCAGCCTGGCTATTGAACGGGGGTGAAAATCGGACGTGAGGCTGACGTTGGCCCATAGTCCCTTGCTGAAAGCCCTCCATACCTCGGAGATGAATTGGGGACCTCTATCAGAAACAATGTTGAGGGGTATACCGTGAATCTCCTTGAAAATAATTTTGGCCGTCTCGGTCACAAACGGGAGCTTGGGGAGGGCAATATGTCAGACCGCCTTGGAGAACTCCATGGAAGTCCACTGATAAAGTCCATGGAGATGTGGGACCCACGGCAGTTGGGGAGGGGCAGGGGCTGGAGCAGTCCAGCAGGTGGCTGGTGGGATGCCTTTCCTTGGGCGCAGGTACGGCAGGCTGAAATAAAATCTTGGGCATCAGTTGCAAGAGTTGGCCGCCAGAAGTAGCGGTGTAGGAGGTTACCAAGGCAGCGGACCTAGCCGCAGATAGAACGTAGAGCCGGTTGGAAGGACCTTGACCCGGGACTGTCTCCTGTGCCTGAACCCTCTCAATGGTCCAACTTGATTCCCAAGACACAAAAACTTACCACTTGGTTAGCTGGAAGCACCAGTTTGATTCTCTCCTGTGCCACGGGTTTGAGTTCACATTCAGGTTGGCTGAGATATGGGACAAGGCGTCTGGTTTGGTGTTCTTGTGGCCCGGACGGTATGACAAGACAAAGTTGTCTCAAAGTAGTCTTTTAGACAGGTACCGTATTTGAGATTTTTGAGGTCCATCTGCCAGGAGTTCCCTGTTGCCAATTTCGTAGTTGCGCTCTGCGCTAGTGAGCTTTTTGGAAAGGAAGGCACATGGGTGGAGGTTACAATCCGGGCCAGCCTGTTGGAATAGAACTGCCATAATGCCCCAAGTAATACACCTCTACCAGAAACTGTATCGATTGGTTAGGCTGCGCTGTCACCACCTGATCACCACCTGGTAGTGAGTTGATTCAGGTGGCGGGGGGAAGATGCTGGTCAGACCAGACAGACCCAAACGTATAGTGAGGGTTTGCTGGGAAGGTCTGGCAGAAGAACCCGTCAGACGGATGTTCAACTCTCACCTCCGTCAGAGCTTCAATGACATTCCGTGGGAGGTAGGGCACATTAAGTCTGAATGGGCCATGTTCCTTTCCTCTATTGTTGAGGTGGCAGACAGGAGCTGTGGTCGCAAGGTAGTTGGTGCCTGTCGTGGTAGTAACCCTGTGCCTGTGGTGGTCTCCCCGTGTGAGGGATGTCGTCAAGCTAAAGAAGGTGTCATATCAGGCATGGTTGGCCTGTGGGACTCTAGAAGCAGCTGACAGGTACCGACAGGCCAGTCGATTTGCGGCTTCGTGCATCGCGGAGGCAAAGAACCGGGCGTGGGAGGAGTTTGGAAGGAAGGAGTACTTAAAGGACCTTCTCAATCCCACTAATATGCCCTCCGGAGAGGAAGCAGAGTCAGAGGACCTGGGAGGAGGCTTGTCCATCACTGTGGCTGAAGTCACTAAGGTAGTTAGAAAGCTCCTTGGTGGCAGGGCTTCAGGGGTGGATGAGATCCACCCGGAGTTCCTCAAAGCTCTGGATGTTGTGGGGCAGTTTTGGTTGATGGTGCCTCTGGACTGGCAGATGGGGCTGGTAATGCCTCTTTTTAAAAAGGGTGTGTTCCAACTACAGGGGAATTACACTCCTCAGCCTCCCTGGCAAAATCCCTGGCAGGGGTACTGGAGAAGAGAGTCCGATTGATAGTCGAACCTCGGATTCACGAGGAGCAGTGTGGGTTTCGTCCTGGTCGTGGAACACTGGACCAGCTCTTTAGTCTCTCCAGGATCCTCGAGGGTTCATGGGAGTTTGCCCAACCATTTCACATGTGTTTTGTGGATCTGGAGAAGGTTTCTGACTGTGTCCCTTGCTGTATTTTGTGGAAGGTGCTTTGCAAGTATGGGGTACATGGCTCATTACTACGGGCCATTCAGTCTCTGTATGTGCGAAGCAGGAGCTTGATTCACATGGCTGGCAGTGTGTCTGACCTGTTTCCAGTAAGGGTTGGACTCCTTCAGGGTTGTACTTTGTCAGCGGTTCTGTTCATAATTTATATGGACAGAATTTCTAGGCGTAGCCAGGGGATGGAGGGTGTCCGGATTGGTGATCTGAGGATCACGTCGCTGCTGTTTGCAGCTGTTTGTTAGTATCATCAGGCTGAGAACTTCAGCTCTTACTGGATTGGTTTGCAGCTGAGTGTGAAGCGGCCAGAATCACTACCTCCAAATCTGAGGCCATGGTTCTCAGTCAGAAGTAGTTCTCCCTACTTCAGTTGCTGCCCCCGCAACCCGAACCCCGGACAAGCGGAAGATAATGGATGGATGGATGGATGGATGGATGGGTGAGGGTCAAGGGGCAGGTACGGACAGAGATAACGTTAGGGCTATGCCCATCTAGGGCGACAGCATTTACTGGAGTATCTACCGGCAGACATTTTACACCCATTTCCTCAGCTAATTTTTTATACATGAAGTTCACCTCGGACCCAGAATCAATCAGAACATGCGCATTAAATGAACCATTAGGAAAAAACAAAACCTAGCGGTCAACATCAAGCGACTCTTGTCTCACTGTCGGGCAAGCGCTTTTGGGTGGTTTGGGCAATCCTTCCCAGATTAAGCTGGTTCACCTTTCCACTCTTCAGGCTCCCCCACCGAGGCCATGGACTTCAATATCTGGACAATGGGCAAGGATACGGACCCAAAAAACACTCATTGGTCCAACGCTCCACCATCTTCGACCCAGCTTTACTCCAGCCTGACTTCACGGAGGACCCGTTCTTCAAGCACCCCCTCGCCGACCGGTCCGCGCTGCGCGCCCCTCCGTGCGAGCCTCGCTACTCCACGGACCCCCCGTTCAGCGAGTTCTCTCTCACTGCTCGGGTTCTGCCTCGCGCTGCGATTCGTCACGTGCCTTGCGCTGCGTCGTCCCGTTCCGCGCTGGGCCGCCACGCGCCGTGCCGCCTAGCGCCGCATCTTGCGCCGTGCCGCCTAGCGCCGCACCCCGCACCGTGCCGCGTAGTGCCGCATCATGCGCCGTGCCGCCTAGCGCCGCACCCCGCACCGTGCTGCGTAGCGCCGCACCCCGCGCCGTTTCACCTCGCGCTGCACCGCCTCGTGCTGCGCCGTCTCGCGCTGCGCCGTCTCGCGCTGCACCTCGCGCCGCGTCTCCTGTCTCCAGGGAGGACGCGTTCAGCGAGTTCCCCCTCACTGCGCGGGATCTGCCTCGCGCCGCGCTCCGTCGCACGCCTCGCGCTGCGTCGTCCCGCTTCGCGCCTCGCGCCGTGCCGCCTAGCACCGCGCCTCGCGCCGTGCCACCTCGCGCCGTGCCGCCTACCGCCGCACCCCGTGCCGTGCCGCCTCGCGCCGCACCCCGGGCCGTGCCGCCTCGCGCCGCGGCGTGCCGCCTCGCGCCGCACCCCGCGCCGTGCCGCCTAGCAAGGCACTTTGTGTGGCTGCGTCTCTCGACGCGTTGGATGAGGCTTCCCCTCAGCGCGTGCGTCCTCGCTGTGTTCCCCGCGATTCCCCTCGCGTTGCCTCTCAGAGCCCTCCGCGCGTCTCTTCCCGCGTTTCCACTCGCGGTTCCTCTCACGCAGCCCCTTGCAGCCCTCCGCGCGTCGCTTCCTGCGATTCCGCACGCGATTCTCCTCGCGTGGACTCTCGTGCTGCTTCTCGCTGCGCACCGGGTGACACACTGCAGGCGCAACAACGCGCTATTTCCCGCGTTGCTCCGGGCGCCGTCCCTCTCGTTGCCCCTCGCGGTTCTTCCCGGGTTTCTCCTCGCGAGTCCGCTCCCGCGTCCTCAAAGGGTCCCGTCACCCTCGTGCCCACAGTACGGCTAGGCAACACCGCCGACACAAGGGTCCACGTTCATTCATCGCCCACACGGGGTCACAGGGTTTTCATAACCTTCGGGCCTCTCGACGGCCCTACCTCCTCAAGGGGTCACGTGCTCCTCGTCGGCCCACTAGGGCACGCCGGCCTCACCCTCACATGGGGTCACGGTGCCGCCGCACTCTTCGCCACGGCACCCCCGCACTCTCTAGGGGTCTCCACACTCCCTTCGAGCCCCCCTTCGTTTTTCGGTTCGCGGCCCCGGGTACCTTTGCCCCCCGGTTGTTTTGGGGGGGCGATATGTCAGGTTGGGAGGGTTGGGTCCCTCCTCCCTGCCTCCCGTGTTTTCGGGTTTCGGCCGTTGCGGGCTTCCGTAGGTAGGACCCACCCCCCTTGAGCAGGGATTCGGTCCTACCGGATCACGTGCGACCTACTGGCAGCATTTAAGGTATCTCTGGTGAGCTGCCAGTAGGTCAGCATTGAAGTGCACTGCACGGTACTACACGGTAGTGTATCGTCACGTCGGGTGTTCGTGTGGTGTTGTGTTGTGTTCTGTTCATTCGGCATCCTGCGGCTTTTCCGCGGTTGCCTTATCACCACGTATTTTCTGTACGTATTGTCGTGTCCGCAGCGGCATTCCCGCTGCACCGATTCCTTTTTGTATTTAGCTCTCGGCTCCTACTAGCGGCGTTCCCGCTTTGTGCCATTAAAGGGCTTTTTGTGTTTGTTTACCTGGTCGCCTGACTCTGTGATTCTCCACCACACCGCGCTGCTCCGCCATTTTCCGGGCAGCGCGCCCCGCTCTCTGACACCCACCATGTTGGAGATTTAATACTCTTCTTTTGGCAGACAAAAAAAATTTCTAGTGATGATTTTTTATCTTCATATTCTTCATATTCATTACTTTGGGAGACCCTTAAGTGCTACCTAAGAGGCCAAATTATTTCTCACTCTGCTTTTTCAAATAAAAATATTAATGCTAAGATTAAGGAACTCACATCTGCAATTAGTGACCTTGACCAAAGATATGCACTTTTATATGTTCCATTCTTCTAAATTACTTAAGCAGCGTTTTGATTTGCAAGCAGAATTCGACCTAATCTCAACTAAAGAGGCAGAGCGCCTGTTACTACACAGTCGTGACTTATTTTATGAACACAGTGATAGGGCGGGTTGTCTGCTGGCACATCAGCTTCGAAGGCGGGCCACTTCCCGTTTAATATCTAGTATTAAAAACTCCAATGGCAATATTACTACAGACTCTTTGGAAATGAATGCTACATTCAAATGTTTTATTCATCATTATATAAATCTGAATCTCCTGCAGACAACATAAACCTACTCGAGTTTCTTCAGAATATTTCAAACATGGTTGTTGTTAGGAAATCTGAAATTTCCCCGATGAACCAATTTTGAAGGCGTCAAAAAGCACAGTACAGATGATTTCAGAGTTATTCGAATCAAGCGGTTTATTTACGACAAACCGAGTCAAAGCAGTGTTCGTCCAAGACAAGCCCAAGATCGCGATCCGACTCTGATCTCAGCACAACACCGGTCCCACCAAGACAGAGCCCCGAAATCCAGCTGCTCACACTATTTATTGAAAAACCATCCCTCCCTCTGCTTATTCTGAACCAACTTGTTGAAGAACTTCTATGGGGAGGTCGAACGCGCTGTTCAATCCCTTATCTGGGGGAGCTCGAGACAGCTCGGCTGCCCTTGAGCTTTATCCACCAGCCACCAGACGCCAGGTGCATCTGGTTTTCATGAAATATAGGCCTTGGGCAATTGTCGGCCAGATTGCCCCATCGCTATAGAATGCGCCAATTCCCTTATACACAAATTACTTACAAATTACAAATTTTTATCCCTTCAATCCCCCTTTGGGCGTGCCCCTCAACACGCCCATCAAATTTGCCCCATTGGTAATTTGTCCCATATGTGAATTTGCCCCATAAGTGGTGCTGATTTTCAGAGTCGATCGCTTACATTTATTCATCAGAGTTCTCCTACGTCAGTGTGCTGTGCATGTGAGCTCTAAAATCAGTACATGAATCTAAAAAATAAAACACTCAGATTTTTGAAACTCTAATAATATACAGTTTCATTCTCCACTCGTTATCAGAGTCTCAGGGCTGTGGGTGGTCCCACACATGTCACCGCAATGGGTGTCCGCTACTCAGGTGCCCCACACCTGCAGTGTTGTTACCTCACTAGGTGTCCAGCCTTCTCTCCGTTTCCCCAGGTCTCCGGTCACGACCTACGAATTTCTGATGCCCTATGTGTACTTTTAATGCTATATTAAAGCATGTGCGTGCAGTGTGTTATCTCTTAGGTTAATGTCTTAGAGGGAAAAAGAGAGAGATAGGAAAATGAGAAAGAAAATAAATTCATACATGGAAACAAGATGTGATCTTGGGCATTGTTTAAGCATAACTGATTTCTTGTCTATCTGGCTCCTCATCCCCGGAGCAAAATTTAACCGTCTGCAGCTCCATGGTGTTAAATATGTGATCTAGTTAACAGAACTCTCAGACGTGGTATGCACCGGCACCCACAGGTTACCAGTATAGCAACGAACACAGCAATAGACATGAAGAGTGAAATGATTAACTCCTGACAAACATATTATTCATCCATGATTCCAAGGGGTTATCTATTCCAGAGGCCTCATGCATTTCCTGTAATAATTTACACAATTTAATTTACGCCTTGGTTACGGACCAATCAGGTGCTGTGTTATTTAGGCATATAGGCACAGCACACTTCACCAATCATTACGCAAACACCCCCTTTTTCTGCCAGGAGCATGTCTAAGGCTTTTCTGTTCTGTAGGCCCCAAGTTACGTCACATGCAACTGTTCACTTGGTCACTCTATTGCATCTCTAGTGAGATTAGTGAGACGAAGTACATTGTAATGTACGAAATTTTTATCCTATCCACGTTGTTGTTGGGAGTCACTGGAAAAAGGGCCGATATCAGTTGAATATTTTCTGCTGCCACTTGGTTCGCCAGTTTGAACTCGTTTGGCACCCCCCTAGGCACCCCGATTGAGTCTAAGTGGGAGTAAGTGGGTGAGTCCCTATATAAATAAAAGCTACCGACTGCTCACTTTCTCCTTTGGGGCTCGCACCCCCTTAAACCTGTGAGAGTAAGAGGAGCCAACGGCTTTACCATGGCACCTCGGCCGACAGCCAGGGGTGGCATTCTTACCACTAAGGTGTTTTTCCCACAATAATAATATAACCCGATCGGGCCCACGGCCCCACCTCCGTGTCATTTTAGGTGATGTCTGTTCGGCACCAATCTAATACCACACATTGCTTGACTTTTTGCCGCCCGATTGGCCACCTCCTTTCCCTGCGCCTCCACGTACCCCTTAGTGGAGTGGCCTTTACATTTAATGATGGCCACCTGTTTAGGCAGCTGTACTGCTTCCAGTAGCTTTTGTATGTGCGCATAATGTTTAATAGGACCCCCTTGCTTCGTTTTGAAACTTCTCCGCACCCATTGTGGTCCATCTATGTGTACTGCAGAATAGACGTATGCTGAGTCTGTATAAATGTTCACAGCTGTGTTGCTCGCAGTCAGGTGGTGTTTGCATGTATTGCCATGTTTGCAGTTTTGATGGCGTCAATGCTGTAGATGTGAGAAAGGCAATCACCCCATGGGTTGTGTTTACAACTAATGGGTGACACATTACTAGGTGTGTGATTTTATTTAGAACCACTCCTAAGGCTGCCATGTACCTTGTACTTGAAAACAAAAACTTTAGTACTTAAAAAATATACCTTTAGCCTCCCCCCTTTCTAAAACAAAACAACATTCAATTTTTATTATTATTGATTTTTTTTAAAGGAATATCCAGATCAAAATGACATTTGTTATTTTCCCACAAATAATTAATCAAGGTGTACAGGAATCTGTAAGAGGCATGTTATCAGTTAAAGTGATCTTGTTGATTTTCCTTGAAGTAATTTACTATGGTCCACCCCTCATTGCCTGTGGATAATTTTCAAAGGAGATGATGGTCACACAACACATAATCATTAAAATTATTTCCAAGATTGTCTATAGAAAAATCAAACAACCAGGGGTTATTATTATTATTATTATTTTCTCTCCTGGATCAAACTGCACAGTCAGTTCTGTCCGCTAGAACCTGCAAATTGACTTGTTTGGTTAGTAAAGTTAAAGACAAAATCAAACAAACTTAATTTTTTTTTTTTTTCTATTCTTTATACAAATCGCACAACATAAATTTAATAAATATATTTCATATTTCTCATGTTCAATGTAAAATTTGATAATTAGGCCACCTTTAGTTCATTACCTGGAGGAAAAATAAAAACTATATCAAACAATTCATAAACAACAATGCTGCAAAAAAGTCATAACATTAATGATTTGTCTTATATGTGTTATGGCAAACATTTTCTCAAACTCCGACCTGGAAAAAATATAACCTCATAATTTTGTCCTCATTATTAAATGTCAGTCAGTCCGGTCTATTGTAGTTAATTATCAGTCAAATCTTTATCCTTCATTAAACAAAAATTGTACTCGGTCCATTTTATGCTTCATGATTAAATATATACATATATATTTTTTTCTGTTAAAAGAAGTGATATTTATTTTAGCAAAATAAAAGAAAATGAGAAATCCTACCCCACTCTCTGATTAGTTATCAGAGAACGTCACTATTATGGAGACCTTCAGTTGCTTGTTTTAAAACAACAATCTCTGATAATAGTGCGGACGTGGTTCTCAGCTCTGTCGACGTGGCCTTATTGAAATGGATAAATAGAAGACAAAAGTGTCAATGGAAGATGTACATATACATTCTTGACTTGATATAATCAGCATAATAAGACATAATAACTGTAGAAGGTTATTGATAGGTATATGCAAACACAAATGGTTAAGATGAATCACTCATACACAAAAATCATATTTCTCCTTCACAATCCCCCTTTGATTCATTTTAATCATTCAATAGTTCTAACAGATTCATTTAAGCTTTTTCGATTATTTTCGCTTGTTTACATTACTGAAGTTTTGTTTTGGAGGCCTTGTGACCTTGCTCTGCCAGATGCTTCAACAGAGCCAAAGTTGTGTCTTTACATAAGGTCTGGGTTGGTGCTGCCACCAACATTTCAAAATAGATCTCTGTCCGACTGTCAACATCTTATCAGTCCCGCGGCCCATTTTCTGTCAGATATTAGTTCAGTCCTAGTCAGACAGTCTGGTTTATTCACTCAAATCTTCACAGGAAACCTCGTCTTTAAATTGGAAAATAGTGCTATTTAACATTTTAAAATCTAATAGTTATATTTAAATGAGCTCAAACTATTTTATTTGCCATGGCTAATTAATATTAATTCACTACCTTTCCCCAATTCAACATTATTGAAACTGTAGGATTTTGGGTATTAATATGATATTAATAAAGTCCTCCTCATCCCATTACCAAATTACGGAGAATGAGAGACGGTCATTCTCCGCAATTTATTCAAGATTAAGATTTTTATTAAACGGTAACTTTAGTTACACGAGTGCTTCTCTGCACTAAATGGGTTAATTGTATCTCAATGGTTTAAGCTCTATCTGATTCAGGTATTCTGTAAGCATGCAGAAATCTTAATTCTGTCAGAGGCTTTTATAATATATGGACAGAGGCTATATTGACATGTGGATATATCTAAATATCCCTCAGAGGTCAATTTTATAGCTGCTTAAAATACACAATTTAAAATACACCAAATTAATCATTTCAGCCTTGAAGGATTAACTGGAAACTTTGGTTTAGAGTAATAACAGTATTTATTACGAATGATTAATTAAGAACACGAAGAATACTAAGATTACTGAACAGATTTATAATAAACAGTTACACTAATAGCAAATGAACGCCCCCTTTAGGTACAAACCAAGAGCCCACTGGGCCGAGCAAAGCAAGGCAGGCCTTAACCTAAGCAGAGCCTGACCAGGCAAAAACCAAGCATAGCAGGGCCCAGCTGCAGCACTGGCCGGAGCTAGACCAGGAGAAGAGAGAGAGAGAGAGTTACCTGTTACATCCTTTTATTTTCACATCAACCTTTAAACCTTTTGATGATAATAAGGCTAGGATCCATGATTCTTCATTCAATTAATAAGCTAAGGGGGCCAGGTCATCACGATGTCAAACCCTAGTTTGAAACCGGTTTTAGGGACAACTGCTATCGGCTAAGACTGATGTGTCGTGAGCTGCATTGTTTGTTCCGGGCCATAGGTGTGATGCTTCATGCTGATTGTTATTAGAAATACAAAGACTGGTCAAGTTGCTCATACAGACCAGATGTTCTTATATTTGAAAGAGTCTACAGTACTCCAGAAATCTGTCATGTTCTATAAATCTACTATATCGCACAACCTAGCTTGTTATACCTTATATATAAATAAGCACCTTTAGAAGGGGATCTTATCCATACCAAACATGACATAGTGCAAACCAGTTTCACTCAATAAAACACAAGTTTCATTATTTCTACAAAACACAGCAATCAATGCAATACCACAAATTATCTTCAATAAAAGCAATAACTTTTCCCTACCTTCACTTACTCATGACCTCATCAAAGACACACACACACACACACACACACACACACACACACACACACACACACACACACACACACAGAGTGTTAGTCAGAGATAAGAGCAGAGCAGAGAGAGCGTGTAAGGAGTATGCATTTCTCATCCTTAAATTACTTATTTCATGTAGAATTGTCAAGCAATTATTTTTATAGCCAAATTTATTAGGTTATTTATTTATTTAACCTTTAACCCTATTTTAATGATTTTACAACCTTAATAGATTAATTAATTATTATTTATTGTGAGCAACAGCTCTCTTGATCCTGAGACACTGACCATATTTAATTTCTAACGTCGACGTCTCCCTGATCTGGGGGAGGTCTGGGATCAAACAGACCCTCCCCCGTCTTCGGTTGAGCACGCCCTCACTTTTCGCCAGAAATTCTCACACAGTCTTCATCGAGTATTTTCAGAGCACATTGTTTGACTCCAAGCACTGACATGCTCACCATTGAACTGAGTGAATGCTTTATTAAAGCAGAAACCATATTGTCTTTTACACTCTATTGTTAAGTTTAAATTTAGCTTTTATATTTACTTTATTCTAATTCACAGGGTTTCTTAACTTATTATTGTGTCATGTTGTTTTACTTAATCACTTTTACTGTTAATTTATGTTAATTTAATGTATTTAATTTATTTAGAAATTTACTCATTTGCTTATGGTGATGCTAGTTGATTACTTCAAATTTTTACTATATTCTCCTAGAGAATAAGCTGTGAAAAGGTGTAGAGTAGAAAATGAATGTTGGTTTAGTTTTTGCACTCATCTCATCATACACTCAGACTTAAACCACAAAAACAACAAACATGCCAGGCAATACTAGCAAATTAGCAGACTAACTTAACCATATACAGAGGTACCACACCCAAATCAACACAATTATCTAACTATATCGTACTGCAATATTTCAACACATTTTAACTTTATTCAGTATACACTTTAATTTATTAATGCAGTTTTATTTAAATTTATGGTCCATAAATTTATGGTCCATATGGTCCAACTCTATTATTTATTTTAAACTTCTATGTTACAATATGTGGATCCATATAATTTACACCATATAATTATTTCACTATATATTTACATAACTTATGTAACTAAATTATAGTAAATTATATAACTTAACTAAATTATATAACAGCAATTCAAACAAGACCAGTTCGTTCTTTAAATTGTTCCCACCCTTTTACAGATAACCTCAATATTGGTTCTGTGACTGGTGACTGGGCATCATCATTGGTGGTTGGGTCTGGGGTGGTAACCCCCCAGAGTGGACCCCCAACTCCTTGCCCTCTCCCGCGCTGTGGGCAATCTCTCGCGAAATGTCCCGATCGGCCACACGAGTAGCACTCATTTCTTCCCATTGTGCTGTTGTGTCCCCCATTCCTGGGCCTCACAACAGTGTCAGACTCAGAGAGCCCCACTTTTTCTATCAATTCAACCAAGGTGTTTTTCATGGCATCAATTTCAGGACACCTTCCCATTACGTAACCCCCAGACAAAGACACACTCATAGTTCCTCTCTCAACAGCCTCCCCGGGTTGACCCACCATTATTTTACACTCATGAGATTGTGTTGTGATTCTACGGTTTTGCTTGGTTGAGGGCAGAACGAGGTACAGGGCTGGCACAACATTAACACTAGGAAGAGCAGTTGGTTGTATGGGAGGGGTGCTAGTGGGGGGAGGTATGTGGAGCGGAGGGGTCGGAGTAGGAATGGGTTCCTGCTTCACTTCCGGTTTCTCACCAGTTGACTCTACATGCTTGCTCTGGCTCTCTGTGATCACCGCCATGTATTCCACAATTAATCTTACCCATATCTGCTCGTTCTCTGCCTTTGTAGCCCTCGATTTAACCACTAATCTTCTCATCCCACTCACACGTTTTACCTGCTTTTCTGCAGCATCATCTCTCGTTTGCATTACATACAACAAATGTTCACGCCCGTCCTTGCCCAACGGCGGGGCTGTATCAATGGGGTATACCACCCCGCACCACACCACTCTTTAAACATTTTCTCACACCTTTTTACCACATTCTCACGTTTATCCACAGAATTAGTTACTTTTATTCTCTCCAACACCTCCTTTTTGACATCACCAGCAGTCAACCCCATTTTAATCAACACACGAGCTCCCTCGCACACTCCCGTACAACTCCCTTTATTCAAACTCTCTCGTGCGTCCACGAGCAATATCCCACAAATGCAGCTGCTTTATTGCTGTATGCTGAATTTCACTTCTATATATATTTTTTTTCTTTTACATCCGCGGTCACCAGTGTCCACTCATAAACTCTTTTCACTAAAATCAAACTTGATTTACTGCCCTCTGGGACTTGAACCCACCAGGAATTTTATTGAATTTACGGGTCTTTTGGGACTTGAACCCAATCACCTTGACCAATTTAAATTTACCTAGACTGAGCAATTTAATTTAATTTATGGGTCTTTTGGGACTTGAACCCAATCACCTTGACCAATTTACATTTACCTAGACACTGTGAATTTAGAAAATTTAGAATCTTCAGTACCCGTATTGTGCTCTACAGATGGGACTTGAACCCCCTGGGAGCAGTTCAATTTGTCGAGACGGGTCAGTCCGCGACTGTACACACACAGGGAGCTACCCCGTTCGCCTCAGTAACGCAACTACAGGATTTTCATAATCCCTTGGTCATGACCTTATATAGCTTTCAGTAAAACCCAGCATTCAACGATTTTTCAAAACACAATTATAATCCATACACAAAACCACAAAAACCCACAAAGCCTTGGAAGAACACAACACACTTCAACACTTAAATTTATACACTTAATTTCAGTTAGCAATTCCAATTGTTATTAATTTAATTCACATTCCAACTTAGTCCTTATTCACCACTCACAGCTAAATATAGGTTTTTCAGCTAAATATAGGAGCAAGGGTCCTTCTTACCTTATTGGCCGGCCTGTGAGTACCGTGTAAGTTCTATCGTTGGAATCAAGCAATCAACCCGATTATCTGCACTGCAATCAACAACCTTCACCATCCCCTGCTACCAACTGTTAGGAAATCTGAAATTTCCCCGATGAACCAATTTTGAAGGCGTCAAAAAGCACAGTACAGATGATTTCAGAGTTATTCGAATCAAGCGGTTTATTTACGACAAACCGAGTCAAAGCAGTGTTCGTCCAAGACAAGCCCAAGATCGCGATCCGACTCTGATCTCAGCACAACACCGGTCCCACCAAGACAGAGCCCCGAAATCCAGCTGCTCACACTATTTATTGAAAAACCATCCCTCCCTCTGCTTATTCTGAACCAACTTGTTGAAGAACTTCTATGGGGAGGTCGAACGCGCTGTTCAATCCCTTATCTGGGGGAGCTCGAGACAGCTCGGCTGCCCTTGAGCTTTATCCACCAGCCACCAGACGCCAGGTGCATCTGGTTTTCATGAAATATAGGCCTTGGGCAATTGTCGGCCAGATTGCCCCATCGCTATAGAATGCGCCAATTCCCTTATACACAAATTACTTACAAATTACAAATTTTTATCCCTTCACTGGGGATACACTGATACTGTCAGGCACCTCCACAAATGATGTTTATTCTGAGTATTTTCCTCTTGAACGTGGAACATGCCAGGGGTGTCCCTTATCTCATTTTCTCTTTGCCATTGCTATTGCTATTGAGCTGCTATCAATTATGTTAACATCTGCCTTTCTTTATTCAAAGGAGTCATGCAAAATGGAATTGAATACAAATTGTCACTTTATGCAGATAATTTGTTATTGTATATATCTGATCCTGCTGTTTCTATTCCTGCTATTTTGGATATTCTGAAAAAGTTTGGAAACTTTTCAGGTTATAAAATAAACTTGGAGAAAAGTGAATGTTTTCCCATCAATACTGCTGCATGTCATCTTCCTCAGTCCAATTCTCATTTTTGTTTTAGTCCTTCGGGGTTTAAATACTTGGGTATTAATATGACCTGTCCTTTGGCTGACCTGGTTGCTACTATTTTCACTCCCCTCATTTCAAAGATTTCATCTGATTTCCAAACATGGCACAATCTTCCCCTTTCATTAATTGGAAAGATTAATGTCATCAAAATGAATGTTTTTCCCAAATTTCTATTTTTATTTCAATCGATTCCTCTATTCCTGACGAAATATATTTTTTTAATTCACTGGATACAATAAATTGGACTTTCATTTGTGGTGGGAGATCACCTAGGGCAGGGGTGCCCACACTTTTCTGGCCCGAGATCTACTTTTCCATTGGACAGGTCATTGAGATCTACCGGGGTCAATCTCTATTTTTTAGGCTTTTATATTGAAACCTGTTTACACACAATGTTAGTATTATCGCATCTGTTAGAATTGCTCTTTTATTAAACACATTCCAGCAAATAGCACGGAGAAAACCTGATTTTAGTTAAACACACAGTATACAGCACAAATGTAAAACACTGTAACCTGCATTTCCCCAAACAGAACATCCATCCATCCATCCTTCCGCTTTATCCTCTATTAAGGTCACGGGGGGGTTCCCCATGCCCATCCAGGGGAGAACGTTTCGGGCGCTGGGCAGATACACCCAGGACAGGGGGGCAATCTATCACTGGGCACACACTCACTCACACTAACACTCTATATGGGGCAATTTGGAGAATTCAATTGACCTTGATCCATGTTTTTGGACTGTGGGAAGAAACCGCAGAACCCGGAGGAAAACCACGTGGACACTGGGAGAACATGCAAACTCCACCCACTCTAAATTAAAGTGGAACATTTTATTTCTTTTGGAGCAAAGTCCTTCACTCGTCTTGTGAGTCAAATAAAGTGTAAAAACATAAAACGGAATCCAATGTAGATGATTCTCGAGGCTATACTTTGGAATTAGGCACGGGGGCGTGGCCAGGTGCCGGTTTTGGGAACAGTTAGAGAGACGGGGGGGGGGGGGGGGCAGAGATAGAGATCGCGATTCAGAATGAATCACATTGTGTGTGAATGTGTGCGTGTGTGTATAAGCGCTTCCGATACTGTGCTGTAAAAAAAGCGCTGATACGTTATAAATGCTTTTTTTTTCTCAAACCTCCATCACGATCGACCTGACACCCCCGATGTATTGAGCACCCCTGACCTAGGGTAAGTAAAGCTATACTGCAGAGATGCAGACTTAATGGAGGACTTGCTTTACCTAATCTTCAATCTTATAATTGGGCTGCCCACATACATAAACTTTGCTGTTTGCTGAAATCCCCTCAAAATTTATGGTGTAAATTGGAGCTATTATCCTGTAGGGGTAGCTTTATCTACTTTACTTTATTCTTCCTTGCCAGTAAGGCCCTCTCTATATACTGATAATGTATAATATATAATGTAGTGATTCTTATTTTAAATTCATTGTTACATCTTCCTTGGGACCTTTAAACAAAAAACATTTATTTCCTCCATCACTTTCGAACTCAACATTTGCAGATTGGTTAACAAGGGGATTCCACAGTTTAAACATTTATATATGTATGGTGTATTTGATAATTGCCAGTTTGTAATATCGTCACCTCCCTAATACTCATTTATTTAGCTATTTTCAGGTTCGTGATTTTGTGTCCAAACATTTCCCTCCTAGGCAACGTTGGGAAACTTTTGTTTGCTCCTCATTGCCAAGGAAGTATTTTAAAGCTGTACGATATCATCTTAGCTTTTGGAAAACATTCAGATGCTAAGCTTAAGTGTATGTGGGAAAAGGAACTGGGTATACAGGTGTATGAGGAGACCTGGGAATGGGCCATCGAGAGGATAAGATCTTCTATCTCTTGTGCTCATCTTGCACTTATCCAGTTTAAGGTCTTACATAGGGTACATTTAGGGTACAAGGCTAGACTATCTGCAATTTATCCTGATGTCGAGGATAAGTGTGATAGGTGCCATGGCTCCCCTTGTCATCTTTGCTAGTGATCGACCGATATGGGTTTTTTAATGGCCGATGCCGATGCCGATATTTAGATGACAGAAGTGGCTGATGGCCGATATATAAAGCCGATATTACCAGTTTTTATTGCAATTAATATAGTACAATAATATTATTATTATTAATAATAATAATAATAATAATAATAAACAAGACACAAAAGTAATCAGACAGTTTATCACCATCTACTGTACCTTTTGTAATACAGAGTGCAATATTAAAAACATACAACTTTAAATTACACATTATTAATTAAAGTTTCATTGTACCTAAACATAAGCAGATAGCAGCATCTTTTTAGAATGAAGATTTATTGAACATTGCACAATGCACACAGAACAACATTCAATTAACTTTTTGAACTAATGAGCGAATTCAGCTAATTTAGATAAATAAATAAAATATTAACAAACAAATATTGTAGTTTGTAGTGTGAAAAAAAGTACTTATTTGAATATTTCAAGAAAAAAATGAAATAAATTGAACTTGAACTAGTTCAGAAAAGCTGTGAACTGGCACAACACTGCATATAAGCTAGCGTCAGTTAGTGCTAGCGATATATAGCGTTAGCTAGCCAGTTTAACAAAATCGCCCTAATTATACAAACAGTAAACACTGAATATGTTACAAATAGCATCCTGGAACATTATTATAGCGTTAGCTAGCGCTAATTGGTATTAGTTGGCCAGTTTAGCTGTTCAAGTGGTTGCTAAGCTTACAGTTCCAAATAAAACTAGTGGCATTTTCTCTCTAAATAACATAATCGCTCTAATTATGCAGACAGTAAACACTTTATACATTACAAAGAGCAGTAACAAATACTGAGGCGTAGCGCAGTTTCTAAACACCAACGGTCCATTGCCTTGAGCATTGAGTGACGTTCTGCCGGAAGAACACTAGGGGCCACTCTAAGCAAAAGTTGGATCAAATGACTGAATTCAGTCATTGAGCCAGAATGACGGAGCTGCCCACAGCATTGCCTGTAGGCATTGTTTAAGTATCGGCCTTGTGCGCTCATATATCGGCTGATGCCGATTATCTAAAAATGCCAAAAATCGGCCCCGATTAATCGGCCGGCTGATCAATCGGTCGATCACTAATCTTAGCCATATGTTTTTCTTCTGTCCCGGCTTGGAAAAATTTTGGGTTCAGTATTTTGATCAATATGGCAGTTTTTCCCAATTAAATGTGTGCTCTTCTTTTGTTTTTTCTTTTCTCTTTCGTGTGCCTTTTAATGTTGATCTTATAGCTGCAGGTAGTGATGTGATATTTGAAGCGAGGTTTCGGAGCCTGTGTCGAGCAAAAAGGGGTGTGTGAAATGAAGCCCCGGTTCGAGGCGTGTATCAGACGTAAAAAAAATCCCATGACTGATGACAAACGAGGCCTCGGATTCAGTGGGTGACATCATCATTTTATTTTGCGTGCCTCTACGGTAGCGGCGCGCAGCCGCATAAAGAGGGTTTGAACCGAAAGGCACTTTTGTGGGTTTTGAGTTGACGTTGTTTGGTGTGGTTGCAAGTGTGCGTTATAGTTAGTTTGTAAAGTTTAGTAATAACATTATAGACTATATCAGTTATAGTAACATTAGCAGTTATTAATATAATTATATCTAATATTTATATTATTAGGTTAGGGTTTAGTTGACTAGTTAGTTCAGTAGTTTTAGAAATGACTCATATGAAAGCTGAAACCCTCCCAAATGAGATTTAATTTACGAAAATAAATTTGCTTCACTGCAGAAATATTGATCATTTAATGAACACAGAAAGGTCAGATTTTGGCAAGACAAAAGTTTTGTCACCCACAGAAAGTAATGTGAAAATCAAACAAATAATTCACTTCATATACAAAGATATGCTTCATAACACTGGTGAATTACGTTGTGGTGCTATTAGAGCCATATTTAATATTTTGTGTGACTTCCATGAGCAATGATTCATACAATTTATTGATGAAGTCATCAGGAATAGCAAAGAATGCAGTCTTACATGCCTCCCAGTGTTCATCAAGATTCTTTGGTTTTGTCTTTCAAGCTTCCTCTTTCATCCTACCCCAAACATGCTCAATGATGTTCATGTCTGGTGACTGGGCTGGCCAGTCCTGGAGCACCTTGATCTTCTTCGCCTTGAGGAACTTTGACCCCTTTTATGATGTAGATGTAGCTAATAGATGTAGATGTAGATGTAGGAATGTAAGGTGTAGCTAATACTTCTTGATATTTTAGGCTATTGATATTGCCTTCCACCTTGCAAATGTTTCGCATACCACCATACTGAATGTAACCCCAGACCATGATCTTTCCACCACCAAACTTGAGTGTTTTCTGGGTGAATTTTGGATCCATATGGGCTCCAGTAGGTCTCCTGCAGTATTTGCGGCGGCTGTGGTGTAATTCAGCTGAAGATTCATCTGAGAAATCCACCTTCTGCCACTTTTCCAGTGTTCATCCGTTTAGCAGGCTGTGGGCCTTGGCAAATGCCACACGTTTTTTTACCTGCCTTTTGTTTAGTGCTGGCTTCTGGGCACTGATTCGACCATGGAGGCCATTTCCAGACAGAATCCTACAAACTGTTCTAGTTGACATAGGACTTGAGGTGACCAGGCCTGGTGGAGCTCTGCTGCAGTGGAAGAGGGACTGGCTTTGGATTTTCTAACCAACAAACGTTCCTCCCGAGCAGTTGTCTTGTGGGGTCTGCCGGACCTGAGCTTGTCAAAAACATCTCCAGTCTCTTCAAATCAGATTTCTTTGTGCTTGACGCTGAGACACATTAAAGGTCTTCAGCATCTTGATAATCAAGGCTTTGGTCGCAGGATGGATTTTTGGCATGTTGTCAGAGGTCAAGTTGCAGTGCAAGTGCAGTCTGGGGTGCTGGATTTCTTTTTATACACACCCACTAATTAACCAATGAAATTAGTGAGCACAGGTGAGGCTGTAAACTAGGATTGGGTGCATTATATGACAAGGCGACAAAACTTTTGTCTCGCCAAAATCTGACCTTTCTGTGTTCATTAAATGATAAATATTTCTGCAATATTTTTTTCATAATTTAAATCTCATTTGGGAGGGTTTCAGCTTTCATATGAGTCATTTCTAAAACCAATGGATGAATTTAAAATCAGGTTATAAGCTTTTGTTTCCACAACATGGATAAGCGACAGAACTCATGTCAGGGATATATATATATATATATATATATATATATATATATATATATATATATATATATATATATATATATATAATATGCATATGTGTGTATGTTTTTGTACCCTTGTAAACTTGTAGGTGACCTTTGGCATTTGCTGGACTCCAGTGTGGGACATAATTTGAGTGCAATATTTGATGCAACCATTGAGGTTGACAGACACTTATCTGAAGTAAACCTGCCCAGACAAGAAAATCCACTCATGTACTGGAGCAAACATAAATATATATATATTCACATTTATATAAGTTGGCACAAACATTTTTATGCATTCCAGCCTACTCAGTGCCATGTTAAAGGGTATTCTCTAAGGCTGGGGAGATCTTAAACCCCAACACTGTTAAAAAGCTTATGTTTTTAAATAAAAATCAATAAGTTGAATTTGTCCCTTCTCCATACTTGTTTGTCGTAGTTTACTGTCACAGTAAACTCACTCACAGTTCAATAAATACATCATTCATAACACACTTCCAGTTTAATAAGCACATTTACATTCAGTGTCAGTGTCCATTGTTGTATTTATTTTAAGTGTTTGTCATCACTTAATACGTAATAATATTTCCCAGCAAACAACCTTTTATTTTCATTGATACAAAGTGGCAAAGATGGTTGATTTCCTATATAGACATTCAATTAATCAGATGACTGTAGATTGTCATATTTCTCTTTTAACAGCAGGTGTCACTAGTGAGAACAGTTCATGAGGCATCGAGTAATGAACCTTTTTGCGAATCTTTGGACTAGAAAGCCCCATTGGTTAATGAGGCTTCATTTTACAATCACTAGCTGCAGGTAACTGAAAGCAATCAGGTTAACAACCTGATTTAACAGTTTATAAGTATAAGTACACCTGATTATTTGTTTAAAATTTATGCGCTCTTCTTCTTATAGTTAAAACTTCAATAAAGTGTGTTTTATCACCACCTACTGAACAGGAATATAAAGAATCATGTTCAGATCTTACCTTTAATAATAGTTTCACTTCACTTGAACTTTCTTCTTTATTAAGGGAACAGGAAAAGTTACAGTTAGATTTAGAACAGATTTAGTTTCATACACGGTTATGTTCAGTCTAAGGTTCAACAACTAACTTTATAACAACGCTTTGTCTCCAAACAGTGGGGGTGCTATTGCACTAAATCATAAACAAAGGAGAAAAAGAGAAAACAGAAGCTCGTCGTGTTCTGCGAGCGCTGAATGATTTAATAAATAAATGTTTTGCGCATCATCATCATCATCATCAGATAAAATCTATTTCTTTCAGAAGGTGAGATTGAGACTGAATTGAACTTACTGAAGGTTAATTTTTATGAGGGATAATCAGCATGTAAGATGTTATTCTTTATGATGCTGTTGTTTACCGCATTGATAACTGTTAACTGTTAATCTGAAACAATAAAATATGAAGTTACATGTTCAGGATTTCCTCATAGTTGTGGAGATCTGCAGACGCGTTAGTGTTGTAGTAGCCTTGCAACTGTTTGTGTCATGTTGTGAATACTGTAATTCGCTGCTCCAACAAGTTAATAAATCACAATGCAGTGTACTTAATTCATCAAATTCTTTTTTTCTGAACAAGTTAATGGAGATCCACCCTAGCTCTCTTTCAGCAAAAGGAGGAGAAACACCCTGAACAAGTCACCAGTCTGGGTAAGATTACTAATACACATTACTAAGATTACTAATGCACATTATCTAGACCCAAACGATAGCTGTATAAAGAGCACAGAGAGGTTCCTTAAAAAGTCTTGTTGTAAATTGCTGCTCTAGAATAATACCTAAAATTGAGTTGGAGTGTAAATATTGTTTTTGCAGATAAAAGTATTTTGTGTTTATTTATTTTATTTTATTTTTTGTTTTAAAGGCTTATGGAAGGTAAATTGATGTGGCTTAAAAGGAATTCAAGAGGCCTTCTAACAGGCTATGAAGATGTTATAATGGATACCTGGAGATTTTTAATGTGACAGTACCGGAGGAGACTATTGTCTGGCACAACCTCAGAACTGTGTCATGCAGCATTGCGATGCTTATGAAAAAACATCTATTGTGTGAATCTAGAGTATCCACACGCTATAAACACTTCCTTTGAATTTCTACAGCTAGTGGTGATGAATATTAAGCCAGAGCATGACTCTGTATACATACATGGGTTTAGACACAGACAAACAGAACTTCTGGCTGCCTACCAGTCACTAGCTATTAGTTATTAACAAGCAAACAGGGAAAACATTGTTTTACCTCAATTTGAACACATTCGAAAGACAAAATACCAAGTCTGTGGAAAATATTTTTTTCACTGTGGAGAAGTAACGTGTCAACATCAACGCATTCATAAAAGAAGGGGGAATAAAGACATATTTCTGTCTACAGGAATACATTTAACAGCATGAACATGAGCACATCCACAGTGAAGAGGAAAAATATTTCAACATACAATGTGGAAGGGGTTTCCCTTAACGGTCTTCTAAGAGACCAAGGACACAAAGAAGAAAAAGCATTAATGTGCTCACAATGCGGAAAAGGTTTTACTCAACAGAGTAGTCTTAATCGGCATCAGCGTATTCACACTGGAGAAAAACCCTATTCCTGCTCACAGTGTGGAAAATGTTTTACTCAGCATAGTCATCTTCATCTGCATCAGCGTATTCACACAGGAGAAAAACCCTATTCCTGCTCACAGTGTGGAAAAAGTTTTACTCTTCAGAGTAGTCTTAAAGTGCATCAGCATATTCACACAGGAGAAAAACCCTATTCCTGCTTACAGTGTGGAGAAGCTTTTAGTAGTCAGCATTATCTTAAAGAACATGAGCACATTCACACAGGAGAAAAACCATATTCCTGCTCACAGTGTGGAAAGTGTTTTACTAAACAGAATAGTCGTACGCACCATATGCATATTCACACAGGCGTAAAACCATATATGTGCTCACAGTGTGGAAAAAGTTTTACTCAGCAGTGTAATCTTCAACAGCATCAGCGTATTCACACTGGAGAAAAACCGTTTTTCTGTTCACAGTGTGGAAAAACATTTACTCACCATAGTGGTCTTAAAGTGCATCAGCGTATTCACACAGGAGAAAAGCCATATTCCTGTTCACAATGTGGAAAAAGTTTTATTTTTCAGAGTAGTCTTATAGTGCATCAGCATATTCACACAGGAGAGAAACCCTATTCCTGCTCACAGTGTGGAAAAAGTTTTACTCAACAGAGTAGTCTTATAGTGCATCAGCGTATTCATACAGGAGTAAAACCATATTCCTGCTCGCAGTGTGGAAAAAGTTTTAATCAACAGAGTAGTCTTATAGTGCATCAGCGTATTCATACAGGAGAGAAACCTTATTCCTGCTCACGGTGTGGAAAAAGTTTTAATCAACAGAGTAGTCTTACTGTTCATCAGCGTATTCATACAGGAGTAAAACCATATCACTGCGCACAATGTGAAAAAAGTTTTACTCAGCGGAGTCAACTTTTACGGCATCAGCGTATTCACACAGGAGAGAAACACTCTCCCTGTTCAAAAATATGTGAAAATAGTTTTTTTTTTAAAAATGGTTTGAAACAAAAGGCCAGCAATGTGGCTTAGTGGTTAGCGCGTTCGCCTCTCAGTGCTAGGGATTAAGGTCAATTGAATTCTCCAAATTACCCCATGTATAGAGTGTGTTTGTGTGTGTGTGCCCAGTGATAGATTGGCACCCTGTCTTGGTTGTATCTGCCCAGTGCCCGAGACGTTCTCCCCTGGATGGGAATGGGGAATCCCCCCTGCGACCCTAGTAGAGGATAAAGCGGAAGATGATGGATGGATGGATGGATGGTTTGAAACAACATCAGCACATCACAGAAACTAATTCCAGCTCATAGTAGCCAGGTTTTTGTCCAATTGTTTTGATATTATTGTATCATTGTTTGTACATTTTTTGACAGGGAATGTTTTTTTAAAACATTCATTTATGAACACAAGAATAAGATGACAGGCCACCGTAACGACGTCCACAATACATCTAAAAATGCTGATGTATTAATGATGAACCTTTTGTAATAGTGGATCTGCACATGTGGAATCATTAGAGTTCATCTATGCGAGGTCAGGTTTTACTCATTTATTTGAATTATTAATAGATCAGTGACCTTGAGTTTAGATAAGGCTTAAAATTAAAATTTAAATGAATGTTGTTAGTTGTAGTATTCTTAGCAGACAAGATCAGACAATCCTGACTAGGTGCTGAATTGGACATACTGCCCTCACACACCGTCACCTTCTGGTTGCCCATCCAGGGGAGAACGTTTCGGGCGCTGGGCAGATACACCCAGAACAGGGCGCCAATCTATCGCTGGGCACACACTCACTCACACAGACACGCATGCATACACACTCTATATGGGGCAATTTGGAGAACTCCATTGACTTAATCCATGTGTTTAGACTTACTGCTATATCACTGTGCTACCAACTAATACAAGCTTTCAGCTTCAAGTGAGCTTGATTTTTTTTTTATACTGCTCAGTTGCAACCTGTGTTTATTGTTTGACCTGCCCATCCACAGTATTATGGTTCTACAGTCATGTGCTAGCTGAGTAACTGGAACAAACACACAGTTGTGAGCAAAAAATTCTATGTGACTTGAATTTCTATCCAAATTTGAAACAGAACATTGAGAAGACATTCAAATTGTAAAACTTTAGTCAGAAAGAACTGAAAACAAACTGTATACTACTTTGTATAAATCTATACCACTGCCACACCTCCTAAATAGGTCTAATTGTATCTGTGATCTTTAATGAATGTTTGCTTTTGTTTATTCTGGCTTGTGTTTGTTTCCAGATATTTAACCTACAGAATACAGAACCCATCCTTAACTGTAGTTA
The DNA here is from genome assembly GCA_019802505.1 of Corydoras sp. C115. Taxonomy (NCBI): domain Eukaryota; kingdom Metazoa; phylum Chordata; class Actinopteri; order Siluriformes; family Callichthyidae; genus Corydoras; species Corydoras sp. C115. Next base: position 129,094 of record JAFMOC010000359.1, on the reverse strand, counting down.
CTCTCAGGTTATCTGTACTATATACTTTATCGTAGGAATAAAGTAGGCAGCAATAAACGACTCAATCAGAACCTACTGGATTTTTGTAATTATTCAAAATATTGATTGATTATACCTTTATTAGGCACACAAATACAAACATCAGTTTTAGTGGTATTTTAATGCAAATTCATGCAAGTCATTGGTCTGCTTTTATAATAATTTGCATCTAATTAGCCCACCCACATATCCAAAATGAATATATGCAAAATAAGGCAAAAGCCGACCAATTGCTTAGTGGCCCGCCCACTTATTCAAAATGAATATATGCAAAATAAGGCGAAAGCCGACCAAAGGATTTGTGGCCCACCCACATATTCTAAAATAATTTGCAAATTAGGACACATATCAAAAACTGAAGTTGTTGATATCTGAAATAAATTACATTTCCACTAGTTACAATCCCAATTCAGCATGTGGAATTGAAGATGTCTGTTATATAATTTGTCGTGTTGTGTGACACCAAGGAACATGCATTGTTTCACAGGATACAGAATCTGCTTTATTTTTACGCACATGCCAATTATACTGGGCTTTTTACAGTACACCGTGTTAATTGGTTCTCTCTCTTTAGATCTCTCTCCTTCCGGTTCCTCTTCATTGAAATTGAGAGAACAGTCATAAGGGAAATTAGATTTAGGCAGGTGCAACAGTTCACCCGACCTGCCTCCCAAACCAGGCTTTCGTCTACGGGCCAAGCCTATCACGCCCTCGCGCCACAATCTGTAATTGTTATTCTTAGTAGTGAAAAGATAAATTCAGATATCAACAATTAAAGATATCTGATGAAATAAATTTTCACTAGTCAAAATGTAATTTCTACATGTAAAAAATATGTATTGTAACATGTCATCTATTGCGTTATAAATATCTTCATGTAATTTGTATTTCGCTTAGTGGAAATGATATTCCACTATTGAAAACTAAATCTGTTACTAGTCTACTAGTTAAAATGGCTTGTAATAGTATGTGCGGACAAGTGTGGGACTCTGTACCATCGAAGCACGTGGTTTGTCTGCACATGCGTGTAAGTAGCAGGTTTCATCATATAGCAGTATTTCAGTGTATGATGGTGTTTTAATTCTGTTCTGTTCTGTTTTGAAACATTTGATGCATGAAGACTCATTATATTATGGGTATTATAAAATAGACTAATTCATATAGCTGGTGTTAGGAAATCTGAAATTTCCCAGATGAACCAATTTTGAAGGCGTCAAAAAGCACAGTACAGATGATTTCAGAGTTATTCGAATCAAGCGGTTTATTTATGACAAACCGATTCAAAGCTGTGTTTTCGTCCAAGACAAGCCCAAGATCGCGATCCGACTCTGATCTCAGCACCACACCGGTCCCACTAAGACAGAGTCCCGAAGTCCAGTTGCTGACCGTATTTATTGAAACATCCATCCCTCGTTCTGCTTTTTCTGAAACAACTTGTCGAATGAGTTCTATGGGGAGGGGGTGGGGTGAACACGCCTTTCCATCCCTTATCTGGGGGAGCTCGATACAGCTCGGCTGCCCTTGAGCTTTACCCACCCGCCACCAGACGCCAGGTGCATCTAGTTTTCATGAAATATAGGCCTTGGGCAATTGTCGGCCAGATTGGCCTGTCGTTATCGAATGTGCCAATTCCCTTGAACACAAAGTACTTACAAATCACAAATTTTTATCCCTTCAACTCCCCCTTTGGGCGTGCCCATCAACACGCCCATTAAATTTGCCCCATTGTGAATTTGTCCCATAAGTGGTGCTGATGTTCAGAGTCGATATCTCTTACATTTATTCATCAGAGTTCTCCTACGTCTGTGTGATGTGCATGTGAGCCCTAAAATCAGTACATGAATCTAAAAAATAAAACACTCAGATTTTTGAAACTCCAATAATATACGGTTTCATACTATACTCGTTATCAGAGTCCTGGGGCTGTGGGAGGTCCCACTTCTGTCACCGCAATGGGTGTCTGCCACTCAGGTGCCCCACACCTGCCGTGTTGTTACCTCCGTCCATCACAAGGTGTCGAGCCTTCTCTCCGTTTCCCCAGGTCTCTGGTCACGGCCTACAAATTTCTGATGGCCTATGTGTACTTTTAATGCTACACTAAAGCATGTGCGTGCAGTGTGTTATCTCCGCTACTAGGTTGATGCCTTAGAGGGGAAAAAAGAGAGATAGGAAAATGAGAAAGAACTCCTTCTCCTCACCTCACCTTCTCCTTTGAGGTTCGCCCCCCCCCCCTTAAACCTATGAGAGTAAGAGGAGCCAACAGCTTTACCAAGGCACATCGGCCAACAGCCAGGGGTGGCATTCTTACCACTAAGGTGTGTTTCCCACAATAATAATATAACCCTGATTGGATCCACGGCCCCACCTCCTTTCCCTGCGCCTCTATGTCCCCCTTAGTGGAGTGGCCTTTACATTTAATGATGGCCACCTGTTTGGGCAGCTGTACTGCTTCCAGTAGCTTATGTATGTGTGCGTAATGTTTAATAGGGACCCCTTATGCCGTTTTGAAACTTCTCCATTGTGGTCCATCTATGTGTACTGCAGAATAGGCGTATGCTGAGTCTGTATAAATGTTCCCAGCTGTGTTGCTCGCAGTCAGGTGGTGTTTGCATGTGAGAAAGGCAATCACCCCATGGGTTGTGTTCACAACTAATGGGTGACACATTACTAGGTGTGCGATTTTATTTAGAACCACTGCTAAGGCTGCCATGTACCTTGTACTTGAAAACAAAAACTTTAGTACTTAAAAAAATATATACCTTTAGCCTCCTCGCTTTCTAAAACAAAACAACATTCAATTTTTTATTTAATTTTTTTTAAGAAATATCCAGATCAAAATGATGTGCTATTATCCCGCAAATAATTAATCAAGGTGTACAGGAATCTGTAAGAGGCATGTTATCAGTTAAAGTGTTGATTTTCCTTGAAGTAATTTACTATGGTCAACCCCTCATTGCCTGTCGATCATATTCAAAGCAGATGACGGTCACACAACACATAATCATTAAAATTATTACCAAGATTGTCTATAGAAAAATCAAACAACCAGGGGTTATTATTATTATTATTATTATTATTATTTTCTCCTGGATCAAACTGCACAGTCAGTTCTATCTGCTAGAACCTGCAAATTGACTTGTTTGGTTAGTAAAGTTAAACACAACATCAAACAAACTTAAATTATTCTATTCTTTATACAAATCGCACAACATAAGTTTAATAAACTCATATTTCTCCTGTTCAATGTAAAATTTGATAATTAGGCCGCCTTCATTACAATGCTGCAAAAAAGTCATAACATTAATCATTTGTCTTATACAGTATGTGTCTTGGCAAAACATTTTTTCAAACTCCGACCTGGGAAAAATATAACCTTATAGTTTTGTCCTCATTAGTTAATGTCAGTCAGTCCGGTCTAGTGTAGTTAATTATCAGTCAAATCTTTATCCTTCATTAAACAAAAATTGTACTCGGTCCATTTTTGCTTCATGATTAAATATATACATATATATCTTTTTATGTTAAAAGTGATATTAGAAGTGATATTTATTTTAGAAAAATAAAAGAAAATGAGAAATCCTACCCCACTATCTTCTCGAGGAGAAGTCGTGGTTCGGGGGAACCAGCTTGCCCGGACGGCACGTTGGCGTCTGGATACACGATGGATGCCTGGGGGAACTGGCGGATCGTGTGTCTGGCCCCCCTGTCCGTGGAAGATGTCTACCTATTCGTATTTATGATGCTGGGATTTCTGCTGATTGGATTATGCATGGTCCTGGTGTATCGCAAAATTATGAGAGTTGGGTCGGTTGTCAACAGCCCCAGGAAACTGCCCAACATGATTGATATGCTGGGCAGAGCCATAGGGACTCAGACTGCGAATTTAAATCGCCACATGGAATCGATCCTGGAGAGGCTATCGGCTCTGCGAACGAATGATGAGTTGGAGATCAGGAATTCACGAGCTGTTTCGAGCTGCTAAAATGGCTGCGAACAGTCACCAAAACAAACTGAGGGCTTTTGGCTTCCTTATCAGCTTTGGCCTTGGTGGTTACCTTGGAAGAGCTGCTACCGAAATTCCTCCAGAAGAACTGTTGCTATGGTTTCCTGATGAACTGCTCTGCCCCTTCTTTCCTGTGGATTGCCCCCCCTTTCCGATCCCTTTTGAACACGTCTCCTACAGCTTCTCGTCCATGTCTTTATATTTGTATTTGCTTGTGTGCTAAAAGGTGTTTTTTTTCGGGCCCTCAACCTGTGCTTATTAAAGCATAGGTTGGGAGCAGATTGTTTTTTTATCGCCTATTTTCCTAATGTATCGCGTTTTTTCTACCTATTTCTAATGACAGCGCCTAATGGCGTGGTGGGAGGCGCGAATTATCGCAGCGGCTCCCTCTGTCTCTGTCTATGGAGATGAGGAACGTAATTTCGGTTCTCTGTATGTCCTGATATGCAGTGGAATTGACAATAAACCTCCTTGAATCCTTGAATCCTTGAATCCACTCACTGATTAGTTATCAGAGAACATCACTATTATGGAGACCTTCAGTTGCTTGTTTTAAAACAACAATCTGATAATAGTGGGGCGGCACGGTGGCTTAGTGGTTAGCACGTTTGCCTCTCAGCGCTAGGGATTCCCGATTCGAATCCCCATCTGGGTGGAGTTTCCATGTTCTCCCCGTGTCTGCGTGGGTTTCCTACGGGTTCTCCAGTTTCCTCCCACAGTCCAAAAACATGGATCAAGTCAATTGAATTCTCCAAATTGCCCCATATAGAGTGTGTCTGTGTGAATGAGTGTGTGCCCAGCGATGGATTGGCGCCCTGTCCTGGGTCTATCTGCCCAGCGCCCGAGACGTTCTCCCCTGGATGGGCATGGGGAACCCCACCGCGACCCTAATAGAGGATAAAGCGGGAATGAATGAATGAATGATAATAGTGCGGACGTGGTTGTCAGCTCTGTCGATGTCGCCTTATTAAAACGGATAAATAGAAGACAAAAGTTTCAGTGGAAGATGTATGTATACATTCTTGAAGGTTATTGATGGGTATATGCAAACACAAATGGTTAAGATGAATCACTCATACACAAAAATCATAATTCTCCTTCACAATTCCCCCTTTGATTCATTTTAATCATTCAATAGTTCTAACAGATTCATTTCAGCTTTTTCAATTATTTTCGCTTGTTTACATTACTGAAGTTTTGTTTTGGAGGCCTTGTGACCTTGCTCTGCCAGATGCTTCAACAGAGCCAAAGTTGTCTTTACATATGGTCTGGATTGGTGCTTTGAAAATCCATTTAAAAAATAAATCTCTGTCTGACTGTCAACATCTTATCAGTCCCGTGGCCCATTTTCTGTCAGATATTAGTTCCGTCCAAACAGTCTGGTTTATTCACTCAAATCTTCACAGGAAACCTCGTCTTTAATTTGGAAAATAGTGCTATTTAACATTTTAAATCTAATAGTTATATTTAAATGAGCTCAAACTATTTTATTTGCCACGGCTAATTAATATTAATTCACTAACTTTCCCCAATTCAACATTATTGAAACTGTAGGATTTTTGGCATTAATATGATATTAATAAGGTCCTCCGCATCCCATTACCAAATTACAGAGAATGAGAGACGGTCAAAAATTTAATGTGTGCTCTATTATGTAAAATATCTGACTCCAAAAAATTTTTTATTAAAACGTTAACTTTAGTTACACGAGTGCTTCTCTGCACTAAATGGGTTAATTGTATCTCAATGGTTTAAGCTATATCTGATTCAGGTATTCTGTAAGCATGCAGAAATCTTAATTCTGTCAGAGGCTTTTATAATATATGGACAGAGGCTATATTGACATGTGGATATATCTAAATATCCCTCAGGGGTCAATCTTATAGCTGCTTAAAATACACCATTTAGTTAGAAATATATTAACCTTTGAATTTCAGCCTTGAAGGATTAACTGGAGACTTTGGTTTAGAGTAATAACAGTATTTATTATGAATGATTAATTAAGAACACGAAGAATACTAAGATTACTGAACAGATTTATATTAAAAAGTTACACTAATAGCAAATGAACGCCCCCTTTAGGTACAAACTCACATGTTATGCGAACGCTGGAAAAATGCCTGAACCAAGAGCCCGCTGGGCCGAGCAAAGCAAGGCAGGCCTTATAACCTAAGCAGAGTCTGACCAGGCAAAAACTAAGCATAGCAGGGCCCAGCAGCAGCACTGGCTGGAGCTAGACCAGGAGAAGAGAGAGAGAGTTTTCCTGTTACATCCTTTTATTTTCACATCAACCTTTAAACCTTTTGATGATGATAAGGCTAGGAGCCAGGATTCTTCATTCAATAAATATGCTAAGGGAGCCAGGTCATCACGATGTGAAACCCTTGTTTGAAACCAGTTTTAGGGACAAATGCTATCGGCTGAGACTGATGTGTCGTGAGCTGCATTGTTTCTGAGGAGACATAGGTATGATACTTCATGCTGATTGTCATTTGAAATACAATGACTGGTCGAGTTGCTCATACAGACCAGATGTTCTTATATTTGAAAGAGGCTACAGTACTCCAGAAATCTGTCATGTTCTATAAATCTACTATATTGCATAACCTAGCTTGTTATACCTTGTATATAACTAAGCACCTTTAGAAGGGGATCTTATTCATACCAAACATGACATAGTGCAAACCATATTCACTCAATAAAACACAGCAATCAATGCAATACCACAAAGAATCATCAATAAAAGCAATAACTTTTCCCTACCTTCACTTACTCATGACCTCATCAAACACACACACACACAGTGTTAATCAGAGATAAGAGCAGAGCAGAGACAAAGGAATGTGTCTATTTTCCAACCTTAAATTACCTCTTAATTTTATAAACCACAAACTAATACAGACTGAGGGACTGGTGATCAGCTCTCTTGATTCTGAGACACTGACCATATATAATTTCTACCGTCGACGTCTCCCTGATCTGGGCGGGTCTGGGATCAAACAAACCCTCACGACCAGCACGTCGTCACTTTTCGCCAGAAATTCTCATAAACACAGCCACCATCGAGTTTTTTCGTAGCACATTGTTTGACTCCAAGCACTGACATGCTCACCATTATTGAACTGAGTAAATGATTTATTAAAGCAGAACCCATTTTGTCTTTTACACTATTGTTAAGCTTTAATTTTTACTTTTATCTTTATTAACAGTGTTTCTGAACTTATTATAGTATCCTGTTATTTTACTGAATTACTTTTACTGTTAATTTATGTTAATTTATTTTATTTAGAAATTTACTTTACTTTTTTTTTTACATTTGCTTATGGTGATACTGGTTGATCACTTTTAAATATTATATTCTCCTAGAGAATAAGCCGTGAAAAGGTGTAGTGTAGAAAATGAATGGTGGTTTAGTTTTTACACTCATCCCATCATACACTCAGACTTAAACCACACAAACAACAAACATGCCAGGCAAAACTTGCAAATTAGCAGACTAAATTAACCATATACAGTGGTACCACACCCAAACCAACACAGTTATCTAACTATATCATACTGCAATATTTCAACACATTTTAGCTTTATTCAGTATACACTTTAATTTATTAATACTGCAGTTTTATTTTAATTTATGGTTCATACTCTAATTATTACTGATCTTAAACTTCTATATTACAATATGTGGATCATATAATTACACCATATAATTATTTAAATATATATTTACATATAATATTATATCAGCAATTCAAACAAGACCAGTTGGTTCTTTAAATTGTTCACAACTCACCATAAGGATTCTGTCTGGGAGTCCCAAAGGTCTTTCTGTGTGGGCAGTGATTACCCCCCCCCCCCCCCTCCCCTGTTGAGCATGTGAGTGTGATTGAAAATATGCAAAGAGGTCTCGGCCCAATAAGTATATTGGACACTGTGGGGCAAATAGAAATTGATGGTACACCGTTTCTGAATTTGTCTGAGATGTGATAGTCACTGGTAAAGCAACTGTTAGGGGCTTCACGCGAAATGTCCCAGTCGGCCACACGAGTAGCACTTATTTCTTCCCATGGTGTTGTTGTGTACCCCATTCCTGGGCCTCACAACAGTGTCGGATTCCGAAAGCCCCACTTTTTGTATCAATTTAACTAAGGTGTTTTTCATGGCATCAATTTCAGGACACATCCCCATTACGTAACCCCTGGACAAAGACACACACATAGTTCCTCCCTCAATGGCCTCCCCGGGTCTTGTCCCGGCTCTCTGTAAACACCGCCATGTGTTCCACGATTAATTTTACCCATATCTGCTCGTTCTTTGCCTTTGTAGCCCTTGATTTAACCGCTAATCTTCTCAACCCACTCGCACCTATTGCCTCCTTTTCTACACCATCAACTCTCGTTTGCATTACAGACAACAAATGTTCACGACTGTCCTTACCCAACGGGGTGGCAGTATCAGTGGGGTAAAGCCGCGCACCACACCACTCATTAAACATTTTCTCAACTTTCTTTGTCACCTCCTTTTTGACTTCACCAGCAGTCAACCCCATTTTAATCAACACACGAGCTCTCTCGCACACTCCCGTGCAACTCCCTCTATTCAACCTTTCTCGTGCGTCCACGTGTAATATCCCACAAATGCAGCTGCTTTATTGCTGTATGCTGAATTTCACTTCTATATTTCTTTTTTATTTTTATTTTTTTCTTAAATCCACGGTCACCAGTGTCCACTCATAAATTCTTACAGCTAATTATATTGTTTTTCAGCTAAATATAGGAGCAAGGGTCCTTCTTACTTTATTGGCCGGTGTCAGGGATTTTAAATTACATGAACATAATAACAGTCCCAAAATGGCCGAAATTTTCTATTCAAACAAAGGACCTTACTGGGGCTCGCCGCCATTAGGAAGTGGGGTGGGGCATGCTAGATTTGAACCAAAATACTGGTCTTGGATAGGCTGATTTAAACCCTAGGGCGGTAATTTGTGATTGGCTTAGGCAGTTAAGGGGCGGGAACTAGACATAAAGGATATATACACAGGTAAACACTGCGGGGGACGCACTTTCACTCAGACCTGGAGGCAGACAGCATCGGAACGCTTCCCCTTGTAGTGGTGTTTGGCTTTTTTGATACCCATCTTCAGCTCAACCCTGGCTGTACTGTAAGCCTCTGTATCACCTGACCTGAAGTAACTGTCTTTTCCCATTGTTTATATGGCAAACTATGAATTTCCACCACATCACCTAACTGCCCTTCACATGCGTTCCCTACCTGCTATCTCCATTACATTTCTGTTGCTTCCAGCCATAAGTCACCACACTTTCTAAAAGTTTCATCATGTCTATATCAACTCATATTAGCTCTCTTAAGAGCTGGCAAGGATGTTAAACTATAAGTTATGGGGTATATCCTTAAGAATATCCCATACACTGAACATTAGTACTATTCAACTTTCAACACCCACACTTGACTCGCTTCAGTTAATGGTGGCAATTTAGTCATTATGCCCTCTTTATGGCTTCATGGCTGGTAAACCCTTTGCCCAATCTGTATAGTAATTGAATGCTATTGACCATTTTTCCCCTTCTGTCCAGTGTACATATATTATTTATTATTGAGTTACTGTAATATGTTAACTAATTGCTTTTGACAGCTTTACCCCGTCCAACATGGAGTTCAAGTCCACACTTGCAGTACCTAAATTGATACAGTTTTCAGTCCGCCTGAGAAGGTAGAAGCTTGACTGATAAATGTTATCAATTATTTATTTATCAGTAACTTGGTCAAATAATACATGTACACTGGGCGGTAGGGGAAAAATGGTCAATAGCATTCAATTGCTATACAGATTGGGCAAAGGGTTTACCAGCCATGAAGCCATAAAGAGGGCATAATGACTAAATTGCCAGCACCAACCCGTTCATATCAAAGGGACGGCAGTGGAGCGTGTGAACAGCTTCAAGTTCATTTTTTTGTAGATTTTGTATGGTAAACTGTCCCTGGAGGAGTTTATTAAGAGTGCAAAAAGTGACCATCCATTGTGCAACTGTGGCAGTGTGACCCAAGCAGTGCTGGACAGTTCTGATAGATGTGTCCACCTTGTTATCCTCCGGTATTTTATTTATTGGGGTTTGTTTAATGTATATATTATAGGACATCCGACCAATTTATTTAGGTAAAATAATTCATAATAAAAATATATGGGAAAAATGTTGAGCATGTAGCCACATGCAGTAAGAATATTATTTTTTATTTTATACAGTGTTTGTATGGTTTGATTTTGGTTTTGTTAGTTTTTAGGTCTCGTGGTTTTACTTTTCCTTAAGTGTAAACTAGGTTGGTTATTGGTGCAAAAAAGCAGATACTGACCGGGGGAACAGAACCTTGAATAATCTTCGGGGAGTTTCTGCAACAGTGCTGCAAGGGGCGGTGGTATTAAAGTTTCTGCAACAGTGGTGCAAGGGGGGTGTTATTTTGGGTTTGTGAGTGTAAGGACGGAGGCTGTCTCATTAGGCGCAGTCTCTATTAGTATAATTGATAGATGTTTGTTTTTAGAATTGTGTTTTCAGCCTATATGGCCATGTAATATGTTGGGCACCGTCAAGAGGGGTTTTAGTTAGAGGGGGTAGTTTAATTAGCGCTCTGCCTCCTCAGCATTCAGTTATGTGAACTTGTAAAATTCGTATTGGAATTAGTTGCGTTTAGATTTGGGTTAATTGAGTTGTGATAACATGCAAATTTTTAGAAATGGTAACGTGTAATGTTTGGCTTAAAATTTATGGCCGTAGAATTTTTAATTAAAAATTTATTTATGGGAGCATGTAGGTGCTCCCATAGGGGGGAATTGTCAGGAATTTTAAATTACATGAACATAATAACAGTCCCAAAATGGCCGAAATTTTCTATTCAAACAAAGGACCTTACTGGGGCTCGCCGCCATTAGGAAGTGGGGTGGGGCATGCTAGATTTGAACCAAAATACTGGTCTTGGATTGGCTGATTTAAACCCTAGGGTGGTAATCTTGGGCTTGTCTTGGACGAACACAGCTTTGAATCGGTTTGTCATAAACAAACCGCTTGATTCGAATAACTCTGAAATCATCTTGACGCCTTCAAAATTGGTTCATCGGGGAAATTTCAGATTTCCTAACAATTGGTTGCAAGGGATGGTGACGTGCAGTGCAGATAATCTGGTTGATTGCCTGATTCCAACGATAGAACTTACGCGGTACTCGCAGGCCAGCCAATAAGGTAAGAAGGACCCTTGCTCCTATATTTAGCTGAAAAGCAATATAATTAGCTGTAAGTGGTGAATAAGGACTAAGTTGGAATGTGAATTGTGTAGTGTGAAGTGTGTTGTGTTCTTCCAAGGCTTTGTGGTTTTATGTATGGATTATTATAATTGTGTTTTGAAAAAGCGTTGAATGCTGGGTTTTACTGAAAGCTATATAAGGTCATGACCAAGGGATTGTGAAAATCCTGTAGTTGCGTTACTGAGACGAACGGGGTAGCTCTCTGTGCATGTCCAGTTGTGGATTGACCCGTCTCGACAAATTGAGCTGCTCCCAGGGGGTTCAAGTCCCATCTGCAGAGCACAATACGGGTACTGAACATTCAAAATTTTCTAAATTCACAGTGTCTAGGTAAATGTAAATTGGTCAAGGTGATTGGGTTCGAGTCTGGTTGAGTATGTGTGTGCCAAGCAATGGATTGTCGTCCTATCAGGGAAGCATGCTTCCTGAGTCTCAGAGTAAATTTCGCCTACACAGAAGAACCACAGACATGATTTTCACTGCACAACGATTGCACCAATACTGCAGAGAACAGAAGCAACCACTATACATGGTTTTTAAAAACCTCACCAAAGCATTCGATTCGGCCTGGTTAGGGGTGGATATTTTATATCAGTTTTAACAACACTGAGGGAGGGGTCCAAGTAACATGACTAAACAATTAAACAATTAATAAACAATTAAAATGAAGAAAGGCCTTTTTCCAACTTTCTGTCAAATGTTATTTAAAAATAATGCAATTTCTGTTGAGGAATAAATTAGGACACCCCTACATATTGTTTAGTTATAAAATAGTTAAGATCACACACATCATTACCCAGCATTTTGAATGAGACGTGCCCTATTTAACCCTCAGAAAATTAGTTTGGTGTGTAAATCAGTGTGAGTTTTGTGTGAATTAGTTTGGTGTGAGCAGACCGTAAGATATATATATACACACACATATATATATATATATATATATATATATACACACAGCAGACCGTAAGATATATATATATATGTATATATATATATATATATATATATATATATATATATATATATATATATATATATATATATATATATATATATATATATATATATATATATATATATATGTCTACTGTCACACTCGTCTACCTCGGGATAAAGCGGCTGCGCATAGGAAGCGCAGAGCCGCAGCGCTCTAACGCGCAGAAGGGAGCCAGACACGCAGGTAGCAGGAACACGAATTTATTATGGTGTAGTGACACCGAACACAAAGGTACATCAAACGAGTGCAACATGAAATTAAGACGCGCAACAAGGACGGGAAAACACAGGAAATAAATACACAAACACATCCGACCACGTGCACCAAAACAACCAATAACAAGAAAGAGTTAATTAACTCTTAATTAACTCTTGCGGCCCCTGGACCTCGGGCTGGGCGGCGTGCGGCCCCTGGACAACGGTGCGGCCCCAGGACAATGGGCTGGGCGGCGTGCGGCCCCTGGACAACGGGCTGGGCGGCGTGCTGCCCCTGGACAACGGGCTGGGCGGCGTGCGGCCCCTGGACAACGGGCTGGGTGGCGTGCGGCCCCTGGACTTCGGGCTGGGCGGCGTGCGGCCCCTGGACCACCACAGGTGTGCAGGCTCGCGGGTCCGTGGCAGGACTGCCCGCTGGCTGGACCTTGGCGGGAACGCATGCAGGAGGGGCCTCGGCGGATTCATACGCTGGCTGGACCTCGGCGGGTTCGCACGCTGGCAGGACCTTGGCGGGCACGCATGCTGGCTGGACCTTGGCGGGCACGCACGCTGGCTGGACCTTGGCGGGCACGCACGCATGCTGGCAGGACCTCGGCGAGTTCGCACGCTGGCAAGACCTTGGCGGGCACGCCTGCTGGCTGAACATCCGCCTGCTGGGTGTACCTGCGCCTTGGGATCGCCATCCTGCACACAGTACAAATACACCCCCACCGCAATGCTCAAACACAAAGACACAGACATATCTGACACCGGGAAGACGGACTGGACACACGAGACAGACGAGACAGAGGGACACACCACGCTCACGCCACATGTATCCACATTTACCCCCCCCTCCAGTCCGGCGCGGACGCGTCACCGCGCTCAGCAGCTGCGCAGCGCGCACGCTGCGTCTTGGCACCGCGCCGGCGCGCTCTGCGTCTGGATCTCGCCACGGGGGGTTTAACAAGCTGGACCGGAGCGTCCGTCCAGAACTCCTCAGAGTTCAGGAGGGTTCGTATGGGCAGAATATGCCCATACAGGTACGACTCGCCCGCCTCGTCATCGGAAAGCTGAACCAGATCGAGACCTTCCTCTGCGCAGAGCGCCTCGTACCCATACCTCCACATCCACTCATCATCGAAATCATAATACCCCGACATATCTCTGTAAATACACAAACACATCCGACCACGTGCACCAAAACAACCAATTACAAGAAAGAATTAATTAACTAAACTAATGATAAATGAACGTTAATTAACTCAAAAGAACGAAGGGAAACACAGAAACGGTGACAGGTGCCCTAGGCACCTGTTACATCTACGGGTACTCACATTATTTTATCCAGGGGTTTGGGAGGTATAGCATCCCAGGTTTAGTGGCGTTGCTACCGCTAACTGCTATGGGGCATTTAGCAGTATAGCGTCCATTTTCATTATGCATAACTAAGTTGTCGATACATTTTCCATATTTCAGCCTTTTCAGAGCAAGACAGGTGGCTAATAAGGTACCCGCTGCATTTCCACTGTACACATTCTCAAAAATACTGCTGTTAATCCACACACACACACTTACACCGATACCGGCTTTTTCCACCTTTTTCGGGTCCGTCTGTCATTTGGTCCAGGCAGAAACACGTGCAATGCTCTTAGGGCCTTTTGTTAGAATCGACAGTGGTGGAGGGGAAAGTCTATGAGAGTGAAAGGGGTAAAATATGGTTGATTAATTTAGTGTTTTTACAGCATTTATGTTGAACGATTACTGCCATATTTCATATTCATATTGTCATAAATCTAGCTGTTGTAAATTGTATAACACTTTTGGCTGATGGAAAGAATAGGAAAAAAAAATGTGTATGATTTCTGTGTTTTGATGAAATTGTGTATGATTTCTACCTAAACTCCCCTGTCCAATTGAACCCAGGTGAGGTTTAATTAGGGGAGGGTATTTTTCATTCATTCATTATCTCCCGCTTTATCCTCTATTAGGGTCGCGGTGGGGTTCCCCATGCCCATCCAGGGGAGAACGTCTCGGGCGCTGGGCAGATACACCCAGGACAGGGCGCCAATCCATCGCTGGGTACACACTCACACACTCAAACACACTCTATATGGGGCAATTTAGAGAACTCAATTAACTTGATCCATGTTTTTGGACTGTGGGAGGAAACCGGAGAACCCGGAGGAAACCCACACGGACACGGGGAGAACATGGAAACTCCACCCAGATGGGGATTCGAACCGGGAATCCCTAGCGCTGAGAGGCGAACGTGCTAACCACTAAGCCACCGTGCCGCCAGGGGAGGGTATTTAAACAGTGGAAATCAGAAGGTTCAGGGAGGTAAAAGTGGGCCAGCTTGAGGAGAGGCTCTGTTCACCCAGTACATGGGAAGGTTTTTCTTTTCTTTTGGTTATTGTACAGTTTTTACTTTCTTTGTTTTGGTTGTTTATTTGATTTAGTGTAAATAAGTGTAAATAAAACACACTCTGCATCGCAGTACTGGGCCTTTTCTAGTTTGTTAGCTACCAACAATGCCACATTTGGTGGCAGCATTGGGATTGTTGGGCAACCAGAGAGGCTGGTTGCAAAAAGGTATTTTACAAGGCAGGAGATGGCCTACCGGAGACTGGCCAGGGAGGAACTGGAGCAACCCTCAGAGCCTGCCGGGGAGCAGACTGGTATGCATGCAGAAGCAGCGGAATCCGTCCCAGAGGGTGGAGACCTGGCATCCAGATGAAGAAGTAGCAGGTACAGCTGAACCAGCTGCGGGACGATCCGGAGGCGGATCGAGGTGATGCAGCCAGGGCGGAACAGCAGAGGCTTGCCGAGCAGCAGCCAATGGCAGAGGGGAACCCTGCTAGAACACCATCAACCAGCCCGCCTGCAACCTCGCCTCATCATCTGAGTCAGGATAACAGCCGAGTTGGACCTGGTGCTGAACCGCTATCCTGGACCCGGCCGATGATTCCGAAGCGGCAAGAGGGAGACAACATCGAACAGTACCTGGCAACCATTGAGAGACTGGCGACGGCTTAAAGGTGACCAAGGGAGGACTGGGCCATTTATTTAATCCCATACTTGAGTGGGAAAGCACCTGGGGCATATGTAACCATGGACATGCGGGAGTCGAAGGACTATGATGAGGTGAAGGATGCCATCCTCCGGAAATTTGAGGTCAACGAGGAGGTTTACAGGCAGAGGTTCCAGGACCTGGACATGAGGCCCGGTGCAACCACTCGGGAGTTATACCACCATCTAAGAGACCTGTTCTGTAAGTGGATTTGCCCTACGGGAAGTCAGTGGAACAGGTGGTGGAGATTTTGATTTTGAAACAGTTTCTTTGTGTCTTGGGCCCTGATGTCAGAGTATGGGTCAAGGAGCACAATCCCCAAACCGGTCAGAAGGCAGCACAGCTGGTAGAATCCTTTATGGCAGCACGTCAAGGCACAAGGGGGTTCTGATATGAGTCTTCCCTGAAGATGACAGTCAGGGGGCCTGATGTGTTTAAAGGGGGAGTGGTCCTGGGGTTTGAGATCTGGCTAAGACACCTGATACCCAGCCCCTAGTACGCCCACAGTCAAGAGCTAGCCACCTAGGAAGACAGAGCAGAAGTGGTATGTTATGTGTGTGGTCAGAAAGGACATATTAAGCCAGAATGCCCTGTAAGAAAGGCAACAGCTTCAAGCCGCTGTTGTTATCCACGGCCTGTGGGGGAGGAGGTGGAGCTCATAGGGAGGTTATAGACCGTAAGTGTGAGGGTCAATGGTAAAGCCATCAGCCCTATTAGACACAGGTAGCACCCAAACCCTTGTACAGCCATCTTTGGTAAAAGGGAGAGATCAGGTGGAAGACAAATGGCTTAAGGTTCTATGCGTACATGGGGATGTGCTAGAGTATCCTACGGCAGAGGTTTATCTGGAGGACACACATTTTTACTCACAGTGGGAGTTGTCAACGGCCTTAGTCACCCTGTGGAATTAGGACAGGACGTTCTAGTTTTACCAGAATTGGTACATGCAAATAGGCCTGTTCATGTGGCTATTACTTGTTCACAGGCTAAGGAGCAGGAAAAGGAAGAGGAAGATAATTCAAAGGGCTGGTAACTGTTACCTTTTAGTGGAGTGGAGCTGGAGGATGAAGGCAAGAGTAAGCAGAGAAAGACACAGGTCCAAAGAAGAAGGGAAACCCTTGTGGGTTCTTTAAGGAAAGCACAGCAGGCAGAGAACACCCAGAGTTCAGAGACAGATGTGGGTGAGGTTGGAACTTGCAGCTTGAGCAGCTTCAGATGCAGGACCCCTCATTGGCTAACACTTTTGGTAAAGTTGTCCAGGTGGAAGGTATCCCAACGAGCAGAGCAGCAGCCTTCAATGGGGAGTATTACTGCATAAAGAGGGGACTTCTTTATCATCAACCTGAAGGGGGGCCTCCAGAGCAGTTAGTGGTACCCAGGAGCCTGAGAGAGCAGGTTTTAACAATGGGTCACCTAGGAAGGGTTAAAACCTAGGAGAGGATCAGCCGTAGAGTTTTTTGGCCAGGAGTGTACAGTGATGTACAGAGTTTTTGTAAATCCTGTGAAATATGCCAGTTGACCAGTAAAAAGAAGAGTGGTTTGGTCCCTCTACAGCCCCTTCCCGTAATTGAGGTGCTATTTACCAGGACAGGGATGGACATTGTGGGACCTTTGGAAAGAACAAAGACAGGTTATAAAGATATCTTGGTGGTCTGTGATTATGCTACCCAGTATCCAAAGGCTTTTGCATTGCGTAAGATTACCACACAAGCCATAGCGAGGGCCTTGCTACAGTTGTTTACCAGGGTTGTTTACCAAGAAATAATCACTGACCTGGGGACTGCGTTTTTATCAAACACTCTTAAGCAGGCATATGGTTTTCTGGGGATAAATGGTATAAGGACCACTCCCTACCACTCGCAGACTGATGGCCTAGTGGAGTGGTATAATCAATCCCTTAAAAGCATGCTCCGGAAGTTTTACGGCAAAGACTGGGATTACTGGCTGCCCCATCTTCTTTTTGCCTATAGAGAGTTACCCCAAAGTTAACAGGTTTCTCCCCCTTTGAACTTCTTTATGGACGACATGTTCGAGGCCCCTTGAAAGAGGCCTGGGAGGAGCCACAAGTGGCCCAGAAGGACAGTGTTCTCTCCCATGTCTTAAAAATGAGAGAGAAAAATTAACAAATGGCAGACTTAGCTCAGGAAAACCTGGAAAAAGCTCAGAGGAGGCATAAAGTCTGGTATGATAAGACTGCCAGACAAAGAACTCTCCAACCAGGGCAGAAGGTGCTTTTACTGCTGCCCACTACAGATAATAAACTGTTGGCTCGGTGGCATGGACCATTCACGGTTCTTCATAAGATGGGTCCAGCCACCTATGAGGTGGACATGCCTGGGAGGAGAAAGCAAGCCCAGGTCTTCCATATCAACCTTTTGAAGGAGTGGTCTTAAAGTCTTTGTGCGAACTGTGGAGGAGGAGGAGGACTGTCCAGATCAGTTCTTCCTGAGTCAGCAGAGGTCAGCATCACTGGACCTGTCTCATCTTCCCCTGCAGAAACTGAAGGAGATGGCAGCCATTATTCTGACTGAACTGTTCCAGGAAAAGTCTGGGATTACCGCCGTGGGAACCTACTCCAGTCAGGAGTACATGGTACCTGAGCGCCTACTCCCAGAAAACCTTTTCTGGTTTGTTAGCTACCAACAACACCACACAGTAAATATTTATGTTAATGATGCAAAAAATAAAAATTAAAAATTGTAAACCTGTAAAAATGAATATGACCGTGATGACAAAATTAACTTTGAACTCTTTGTTGTGTTGTCACAGTACGGCTCAAATGAGTACACACAAACCAAAACAAACAACCAACTAACACAGATAGAAGATGAAACCCAGAGAGGTGAATATAGTAGGAATGGAGATGCTAGATAGGGCAGAGACAGAGAGAGGGGTGATGTGCTGGATGTGGCAACCGGAAGGAATCTAGAGTGAACTGAGTGGGAGAAATAAACCGAAAGAGAGAGGGAGATAGAAAGAGAGTTAGTAGTGAGAGGGAGTAAACGCATTAGTTCACCAATAGGGGGAGTGATTAGTAAATAAAGCAAGAAACGTTAAGGGATGGAGGAACAATCAACGGACACGGACTGTACAATCACACACTTCAAACACACGTTACACATAAACTAAGGAAGGAGGGAAAGGACGGGGAAGGGGAACGAGCGAGCGGGAGGACACGAGCTAAGCACACAGAGTAACGAACAAAAACACGCTAGCGAGCAACACACGCACACTCACCCATCCTAGACAAACATGGAAGTAACTCAACAGAGAATCGGAGAAAGGTATCATGGAGATAAACGCTCGGTATGTCGGCAAACGATCAATACTTCGCACTCAAGCAGCGAAACTGGAAGCCTTATAAAGCGGAGCAAAGAATCCGCAAATGATGAACCACACCTGGTGAAAGGAGAGCGTGCGCTGACTAGAAGGTGGGGCTAAGGGAGCGCATCATCGCGCCGGGATTTCTAACATGTGTATATACATACAAACATTTAATAAATTGATAAAATAGATTATTGTTCTAGTTTCTTTTATTAAACTGCATCAAAAACTTTTGAACCAATGATTAGTAACTAAAACAAAATACATGTGTTATTATATTTACATACATTACATCAACAAAAGTATGTGAACAACCACTGAATTACTGACCCCACATAAGGAACTGTTTCTTAATCAGAACAAAGATTCAGTTTATAAAGTTAAAATTATATATGTGATGTAGAAACATTCAGATCCAACAAGTTCAGGAATAAATGATGAGGTGAGAAATCTATCAGAGTATCAGTTCACTCTCAGTTCACAGAGGATTTTTACTCATCAGATACAGCATTTACCCACAATCCCCTGAAAGACTTGGCGAATAATCATCTGTATCTGTAAGAAAGAAGAAATCATTATCTCCATGTTAAATCTACATGAAGCTTCCTGTTCTGTTCAACTTTCCACAATATTTTGGAGCAAGTGTATGTAAGCAATTGATCAGATTGAGTTAGAGCTGATTGATGAGATGAGACAGTGATGTTGAATAAGATGTTGGAGTTTGATCAGTAACGTGTTCAGAGGAGTTTTGGTGAGGGGTGTGTCCTCCACACTTTCATCATGTGGATTCTCATTATTCTCTTCTTAACATTCTCATTATAAACATTTAGTTATTTCTTCTCATCTCTTTTATTTAACATTTTTATTTATTAAACAGGATTTTATCCATTCATTATCTTGCGCTTTATCCTCTATTATGGTCACGGGGGGTTCCCCTTGCCCATCCACGGGAGTACATCTCAGGTGCTGGGCACATACACCCAGGACAGGGTGCCAATCTATCGCTAGGCACACACTCACTCACACAGACACACTGTATATGGGGCAATTTGGAGAATTCAATTGCCTTGATCCATGTTTTTGGACTGTGGGAGGAACCCAGAGGAAACCCACGCAGACCCAGAGAGAACATGGAAA
This sequence comes from Corydoras sp. C115, assembly GCA_019802505.1. Lineage (NCBI taxonomy): Eukaryota > Metazoa > Chordata > Actinopteri > Siluriformes > Callichthyidae > Corydoras > Corydoras sp. C115. Next base: position 109,015 of record JAFMOC010000359.1, on the reverse strand, counting down.
CTCCACCCAGATTGGGATTTGAACTAGGAATCCCTAGCACTGAGAGGCGAACGTGCTAACCACTAAGCCACCATGCCACCTAAACAGGATTTTAATGATGTGAAAATTTGGCTTTGAATCTGTTTAACTTTAAGAATTATGATTTAAATGTAAAATCAACTGACTTCATATTTAGGATTAAATCTATTATATATTTAATTATAGTTTTATATAAATCAATAACTCACCGCAGTTTATAGATTGGGTTATTCTGTACATCAGACAACAGCTTCTCTCCTAAATCTCCTGGTTTATTACCATACAGATAAAGTTCTTTTAGTTTTGATGATGGATTTGATTCTAGAGCTGAAGCCAGCGCAGTAAATCCATCATCTGCAATATTACACCTTACCAACCTGCAGAGAAAAAAGAAAAATCCTCTGAATAAAACTAAAGACATAATTAGTTCTATAAGAGAAGATTAAAATTTTTATATTCCTACCAGAGTTTTTCCAGTTTACAGTGTGGATTCTTCAGTCCAGCAGAGAAAAGCTTCATTCCTGAATCCTGTAGGTTATTCCAATTCAGGTTCAGTTCTATCAGATTGGAGGAGTTTAAACTGAGAACTGAGGACAGAACTAAACAACTTTCTTCTGTTAGATTACAATTATCCAACCTGAAAAACAAATAAATAATTTACAGAGATGTAAACATAAATTTATTCTTTAGATTATGACACTCTTACACTCTTAATAAAGTAAAATAAACTAGCTGATCTACATTTACATTTAGCAGACGCTTTTATCTAAAGCGACTTACAAATGAGAACATTACAAGCCAGAAGTTATGCAGAAAACCAACTACACTGTAAATTCATCAAACCTGATTGTTATTTGATGCTGCTCCCCCCCTTTTTTTAATTATTTTTTTAACAGGTATTTGTTTAATGCATCTTCAGTAGTTTCTTAAACTGCTTACTGATACTGCCTTACGGACAGAGTTGGGAAGATCGTTCCACCACGTTGCAGTGGTGAACGCCACGGAGTGAGAATTAGCTCCTCTGTGAGGTGGAATCGCCAGGCGACAATTATCACTGGAGCGAAGTGAACAAGTGTATTTTGAAAAGATAGAGTGAAGGTAGGAGGGGGAAGATCCAGAAATGGTTCTGTAGGCCATAATCAGTGACTTGTACTGAATGCGAGCAGCTACAGGGAGCCAATGGAGGGAAATGAGTAATGGAGTGACATGAGTTTGCTTGGGCTGGTTAAACACAAGTCGGACTGCAGAGTTTTGAATTAGTTGAAGAGGTCTGATTGTGGAAGCTGGGATACCGGCAAGTAGCGCATTACAATAATCAAGCCGGGATAGGACTAGGGCTTGAACAAGCTGTTGGGTCGCATGTTCAGTCAAGAAGGGTCTGATCTTCCTTATGTTGTAAAGAAGGAATCTGCAGGAACTGGCGGTTTTGATAACATGATCAGAGAGTTTAAGGTGGGAGTCTATTGTGAAGCCAAGGTTCTGGACCGAATCGGTTGGGGAGATAGTGGAGCCGCCAATTTGGAAGGTCAGGTCGTGATGGATTGAGGGTTTAGCTGGGATAAGGAGAAGATCTGTTTTTTCTAAATTTAATTTGAGATGACAGGCCTTCAACCAAACAGATATGTCAGTGAGGCAGGCAGATATTTGATTTGAGATGGTGGTGTCATCAGGGGCAAAAGACAGATGAAGCTGAGTGTCATCTGCATAGCAGTGGTAAGAGAAACCATGCGCCTGGATGACTGTGCTCAGTGATGTCATGTATAGTGAAAAGAGCAGAGGACCAAGTACAGAGCCCTGAGGCACACCAGTGAGTACTTGGTGAGAGTTAGAGATCTCCCCATTCCATGACACTTTGGTTTCGATCCTTTCTCACAGGAAGGACCTTCATTCAAGTGTCGTATCAGAAAAGCCTTACCTGCTAGAGATCAGACCCACTGATCTCTAAATAAACTGGGGGGGGGGGGGGTGAGAGATGAGATTAGGTGAAATTTGTGAAAACTGAGAATCATTACAGCAGACAAACTTTGTTGTAAAATAGTAAAATCTAAACAAAACTTATTAAACCAGATTTTTATGAACAACTAATGGCCTTCTCTAAATGTTTACCACACAGAAAGAACGTGAAATTATCTAAAATCCTTTAATAGGCTGCAGCATGAACCTAATCTTAAGCACATGATCTTAATAATTAGGGTGGACTCTACATACTTTTAATAACAAAATAAACAATCCACTTTACAATCCACTTTAAACCAAATGTGATCTGATAATTTTTTTAAATGTATTTTTTTTTTAAATATATTAATTTATTTATTCTTCTGATTCATAATCCTCTACTTGGGTTGGGGGGGGGGTCCCCATACCCATCCAGGGGAGAACATTTCGGGGGCTGGGCAGACGCACACAGGACAGGGCGCTAATCTATTGGGACATTCACTCACACAAACACACTCTATATGGGGCACTTTAAAACAGCCAATTAACTTGAATCCATGTTTTTGGATTGTGGGAGGAAACCGGAGAACCCACTGAAAACCCATGGAACATGGAAACTCCACCCAAATCAAGATTCGAATCTGGATCCCCGATGCTGAGAAGTGAACATGCAAACCACTAAGCCACTGTGCCGCCCCATACATTAATTAATTTCTGTATTTATTTTATTTAAGCTCTACTATACATAGAAGGTGAAAGTTCTCCAGCTGACTAAATGGACGAAAGTCTGCAGCACAATGTTTTATCCAATAACTCAACTGGAGCTAAATCCCATGAAAAATCAACTGTTGACAAGTGACACCATCATATTTGAAATGATGAAAAATATGATGAAACATCAAGATTGTTGTACATGCTCCATCCTCTCAGTTTCCTCCAGTTTCTTTCTCCTCACCAAGGTGTACTCCTTCTTATAATGTTAGAACCTGCATATTTGTAATTCGAATCTCCTCCCCTCTTCATCTCTATTTGACCCTTTACTTTTGCTTTCTTTGTGTTGGATTGTTTGATATTTGCACCTGACCTCGTTGTTTTGCTCTGTTGCAGAGATAATACCTGTGTCTGCATTTCAGCAGTGCTTTGTTAAACCATCTGGCTTATACTCCTACAGACACCTGCCGACTCATTTGTATATTTTAGTTTGCATTATTCTAAGTACTTGCTTTGGTTTTGCTGGATGTTACTGCTGACTGCTTTTCTGTTATTGAGCCAATAAAGATTGTAAACATACCTGGAATGATTCAACCATTTGTGTACGCGAGCTCAATAAACATGATCTTTCATAAGTAGTGGAACCTTAATGGGGGGTCTTATGTTAAAGGTTATAATACAGCAGACATGATGAGTCTGAGGTTGTGTGGATACTTTAAAAGTTTATGTGAATGTCTGCATTAGAATTAAGATGTATAATGTTAAATGTTAAAGATATTTCCTTCGCTGTTCACACAGACATCTACAATAAAACATGTGTAATGATTCAAGAGTGATGAATGATCTCACCTCAGTATCTCCAGTTTACAGTATGGATTCTTCAGTCCATTGGAGAGAAGCTTCACTCCTGAATCCTGTAGTTTATTATTCTGACTCAGGTTCAATTCTATTAAACTGGAGGAGTTTAAACTGAAAACTGAGGACAGAACTGAACAACTTTCTTCTGTTAGATTACAATCATCCAACCTGTAAAACAAATTCACTTTATTGAGCATTTTATGATCATGAAGAATAAACTGTAAATGATCTCTAAATAAACCCTGGGGGGGGGGGGGGTCTCTACAGACTGAGAGAGATGAGATCAGGTGAAGTATGTGAGAACTGTGAATCATTACAGTAGAGAATTTCATCCTTTCTTTCATTATGTCTGTGATTTAGTGTCAATTCAGTTAAACAAACATTAATGTGGGTAAATCTGAATTAGAATAAGAAACTCTGCTTCACAATCAACATTCCAATTTATCCCAAAAGTGTAAAGTGATTCTGTTAACAGCTTTGTAATGAAGTAAAATCTAAATAAAACTTATTAAATCAGATCTTTATGAACAAGCTGGGTTTGTTCCCAAACCGTTACCACAGACACAGAATATGTAATTATCTAAAAGCATTTAAAATGCTGCAGCATTAACTATAATCTTAAACACATTGTTAATAATTAGGGTGGGGTCTACATACTGTTAAATGTAATGACAAAATAAACTTTAAGATCCTCCCACCTATGGGATGGGTTTGTTGTCTATGTTCTTAAGTGTTATTTTATTTTAATTTTTTTTGGGTATTTGGGCACCACATAAGATATCCAGTGTTTTCACATTAGTACTTTTAATTATCACTGACACAAACAACTAGGTTATCACATACCAGCGGCTATGAGTAGGAACATACGCGGCCACTCAGTTAAACGTGCTAAGGTATTCTCTCACCTTAAATCCCTTTCTGCAGACATTGCGTATTTACAAGAGACTCATATTAGGCCATCTGAATGTAATAGGCTGCGTTGCAGCTGGGCGGGTCAGATTTTTCAATCTACATTTTCAAGTAAAGCACGTGGAGTTGCAATCGTAATTAAGAAGGGTGATGATGCAGCTTTTTTTGTAAGGTTTTTGACTCTTTACCTGATTTACCTGAGCATTTGATAGTGGGGGAGATTTTAATACAATTTTAAATAAACATCTGGATAGATCCTCAACAAAAACGTGCAATCCATCTAATTCCTCAGCCGTCTTACATAATTTGATTACCTCTAACAACCTAGTAGATATTTGGAGAATATGGCACCCATCTGACAGGGATTATTCCTTTTTTTCACAGGTACATAAAACCTATTCCCGTATAGATTTTTTCCTGTTGGATGCAAAATTATTACCATATGTTATTAGTAGCAAATATAATAATATTTTAATTTCTGACCACTCTCCAGTCTCATTATCACTTGATTTTCAAATTTCAAATTTCAAAACGTAAATACGCTTGGCGATTTCATCAGAGCCTTCTTTTAGATTACATATTTTGTCAGTTCATATCTAATAAAATATCAGAATTTTTGGAGTTTAATGATACCTCAGATGTCTCGGACTCTACCCTGTGGGAATCACAAGGTCATATTATTTCATATGAGGCGTCTGAAAAAATAGCAGCAGTGTTGGCTGCAAGAAATTGAATCTGAGATATCAAAATTGGACGTTTCATATAGAGAAACAGAGAGTACTCAAACTCTACAGAGAATACTCCGTTTAAAATATGAATATAATGCAATTACTTCCAAATATGCGTGTGATCAGATCCTAAAAGTTAGGCAAAAATATTTTGAATTTGGAGATAAACCTCAGAGGCTATTAGCTCAACGGCTGAGAGGTTTAAATGCAAGCAGAGCTATTCACCAAATAAACTCATCTACAGGATTATCCGTTACAGACCAAAGGTCAATAAATGACTGTTTTTGAGAATACTATGAAAAACTATACCAATCAAAAAGTAAAGGGAGATATTGAGGCTTGGCTCAGAAACATTGAATTACCTAAATTAGATGAAATGGTGCAGAAAGATTTGGACTCTGAACTGACCTCTGAAGAAATATTCGAATCAATTAAGTCTTTTGCTAGTGCTAAATCTTCAGGTCCAGACGGTTTTGAGATTGAATTTTATAAGAAATTTGCCAGAGAGATTACTCCGCTTTTACTGAGAATGTTTTCCCATTCTACAAAAAATGGAATACTCACCCAGTCATTATATGGAGCTCACATCTCACTTTTGTTAAAGCCTGGAAGAGATAAAACAGCTTTCTTCTTACAGGCCAATCTCACTGATGAATTTGGATCTGAAAATTTTCAGTAAAATATTAGCAAACAGATTAAAGCAGCATATTACTTCTATTATCCATCACGACCAGACTGGCTTTATGCCAAATAGGTTCTCCTTTTTTTAATGTGAGACGACTTATGGATATCATGTACCATAAATTTCATAGTACCTCCAAACAAGCTGTTCTCAGTCTAGACGCAGAAAAGGAGTTTGTGGGGTTATATTATTGCTACTCTTAGAAAGTTTGGCTTCGGTCATAATTTCATCTCATGGATACAGATGTTATATGCACTAATACTTCGATTATTACTAATCTGGAGCAATATTCCCAGTTCCTTCTGTATAGAGGAACGTGTCAAGGTTGCCCCCTTTCCCCTCGCTATAGCCACTGAACCATTAGCAACTGGCATAAGAGAAAATGTGAGTATCAAGCCTATAATCCTAGGTGGCGAAGCACACAAGATCTCATTGTATGCAGACGATATAATTTTGTTCTTATCTGAGCCAGAACAATCTATTCCTTCTTTGCTTAACTTCATTAACTCTTTCAGTGCGATATCTGGGTACACTATAAATTGGCAAAAGAGCTAATTTATGGCTCTCTCTAAGGTTAATTCGGGGTTTGTAAATTCTCTCCCATTTAAAATTTATAAAGTAAAAATAAAATATCTTGGTATTGAAGTTACAAAGAAACCCAATGCATTGTTCAAATATAGTTTTGTTGAAAAACTTAAACAGGACATAGAAAGGTGGAGAGTACTGCCTCTTTCGCTCATTGGGCGTGTGAATGCGATTAAAATGGTATCTCTCCCTAGATTTTTATATTTGTTTCAAAATATCCCTGTCTTTATCCCCAAGTCTTTTTTTAAATTGCTGGATTCAATTATCATGCCCTTTATCTGGGGATTTAAAACTCACAGGATCTCTAAAGCACACCTACAAAAACCTAGGGAATTGGGTGGTTTAGGATTACCCTGTTTTATTCATTATTATTGGGTGGCTAATGTTAGGGCCTTAACTTTCTGGCAATGTGGCTACAAAGGCAAGAGTCCCTCAACTGTACCTGCATGGGTAGCTATTGAAAGGGACCTGGTAGAAGATTCGTGCCTCCCTGCCCTTTTATTTGCCTCACCTAGGACCACCTCAATTTCAAAGAAGAGTCATTTCATAATATTCAACACTCAAAAAATCTGGCAGCAAAATAGAAAAGCTTGTAATCTTCCTGATACTTTTATAAATGCTCCAGTGTGGTATAATCATGCATTCCTTCCTTCTTTATCTGATGTCACATTTAGTAATTGGGCAAAAAAAGGTATTGTGACGTTGAAGGATTTGTATATTAATAGTAATTTGGCCTCTTTTCAACAGTTACAAACAAAATTCTATTTACCCAACTCTGATTTCTTCAGATTCTTACAGATAAGGAGCTACATCCATCAGAATATACTTTTCTATCAGTCTCTCCCATCTCAGGAACCGGTGTCGCAGATTTTAGTAGGACCCACAGAAGCAAGAAAATTGGTTTCAGACCTTTTCTGTGTTTTTCAAATCTGTTAAATTCCACCACAGACCACCTGAAGGTTGCATGGGAGGAAGAACTGCTTATTGAAATAGAGGGTGATGTCTGGAGAAAAGTCTTACAAGAATAAAATCCTGCTCGATAAACGCTAGGCATCAGCTTCTACAATTTAAAGTTATACATAGGCTTCACTACTCTAAATCGAAGCTTCGCCGTATTTTTCCTACTAAATCGCCATTATGTGACAGATGTAATGTTGCAGAAGGCACCCTGACTCACCTATTTTGGATGTGTCCAAAGTTGAACAAATATTTACGTGATATATTTAGCTGTTACTCAGAGGTATATAATTTAAAGATTTCTCCTGACCCTGAAATGGCTCTGTTTGGATTCTCAATGGCGTTTGATAGTCTTAATGATAATTGCCAAAAAAAGTTTATGGAAATTGCACACCTCACCAACATTTAAAATGTGGCTCGCAAAAGTTGTTAATATGCTACATATTGAGAGGCTCAGATATATACTGTTGGGTAATTTGAAGAAATTTTTTAAAATATGGAACCCCTTTTTGGAATATCTAGACAATATACATGATCACTACTATTTTTTCACTACTCTGTTGTGCTGTTGTTGTATGTGAATTTTCCTCTAATGCTATGTTTAGATTATGGAATTCTTTCTCCTTTTTTTCATTATTAATTTGTTAATGTTATTATTATTTTTTTTTTTTTGCTTACCTGTTTGTTTATTATTTCTGTTCTCTTTGGATTATAGTATCATTATCATTGTTCATATTGTGGAAATTAATCAGAAAATTCAATAAAAAAATGTTTAAAAAAAAAAAAAAAAAAGATCCTCCCACCTACTTTAAACCAAACATGATGAGATGAAACTTAATTTATTTATTTATTTATTTTATGTTCTACTGTAAATTTTATTTTAAAGTTCTCCAGCTGACTTAATTAACCGAGTCATATTAAAGAGTCTGAGGCAATGTTTCATCCTATAATGCAACCTGAGCTGAATCACGAGAAGAGTATTAAAGATATTTCATTCACTGTTTACTCTGACATCTATAATAAAATGTGTAATTATTGAAGAGTGATGATTTCACCACAGTATCTTCAGTTTACAGTGTGAATTCTTCAGTCCAGCAGAGAGAAGTTTCACTCCTGAATCCTCCAGTTTATTCTGACTCAGGTTCAGTTCTATCAGACTGGAGTTTATAATGAGAACTGAGGACAGAACTGAACAACTTTCTTCTGTTAGGTTACAGTCATCCAACCTGTAAAACAAACAAAAATAATTCACACAGACATTTACTTTAAACAGTTTGTGAGAACAGCTAATGATTACAGCAGAGAATGTCATCCTTTCTCATCATTTTTCATTTTTGTGGTTTATTGTCAATTTAGTTAAACAAACATTAATGTGGTCGAAACTCTGCTTCACAATCAACATCAACAAGTACGATTCTGTTAACAGCTAAATAAAACGTTTTTAAATCAGATTTAATTGAAGATTGATCTGTGCAGTCATACTGAACAACTAAGGACCTTCCCCAAACTGCTCCCACACAGACAGAAAACCACAGGAGACAATGCTTTATGCAATGTATTAAAATGAACACATTAAAATACATACTTCTGTCTTATGTGGTCGGGTCTGGTATTAAACTCATCATTCACCAGGCTGTGCAGGTTACAGATAAAAGTAAAAACAAGTCAGGCGTTTGTGTAGGAAGTAACTGCTGTAGCTTTGAATAACCTGTTGTGCATCATAGATCTGCACGTCGGCACTCCTAGAGTCACGGTAATACCCATATTTTATTCTAATCGTTGTTAAATTGAATAGTCTTTTTGGGTGTCCTTCTTGTTAGATATTAAAACTACTGTCGGTTAGTTAGAATATAACTCTATATAGAATAACTGGTTTCAGTTCTAGTTTCAGTCTGATGCCTATATGCACCTTGCGTTCAACATGTGATAGTTCCGGAGGGGGCGTGGCCTAGTTTCATCAGCGCTATTTAAGAATCGTGGATACGATGACGCGACAGCGGAAGCAACAGCCTCTCGTGTGAAGACCTATTCGTGTAAAGACCTGCGAGTCTACCCACTGAGCAAGGACAACGACAAGGCAACCAAGGACATCCATTTTTTTTTACCTATTCACACCTTCTTTCTCTTCAGTATGTGTTTTCAGTTCATCCCTGTCATTTCCAAGTTTCCCACTGTTCCATCTCTGTCCATGCGCCTATACCCCGGCTTCAGCCTTCGCGTTTGTAAGACGCACGATTAGCCCTGTATCCAAGCAGCCGAACCCGCTGTAGGCTCACACACAGCTGAGCCCGCTGCTGGCTTACACACAGCCATAACTGCTGAAGGTTCCCACGCAGCCGTTTTGAGTGGGCACTTTAGCACACAGGCAGTCCATGTATGCTATAGCATTAGCCTAGTTGTCCAAATCTTTCTTCAGGTCGCACCAAACACACTTAGTTGCCACCAGTCTTTGTGAAGCCTTAGAGTGAGAAAGGCCATGTATGATTTGTGCTTTTGCACCTATAGGGTCTAGGTAATACCTGTATGTTTTATTGCATAATCTTTGCAGCTTGCGCATTTTTTTTGTTTTTTTTAGACATTAAATTTACTGTATTTTAGTGTGAATATAGCTGTCATTAGTGGTTTCAGTTTCCAGTTTCAATCTGCTGCTTAATTTGCATGTTTAATTTGTGTAAAGACCTGTAAATTCTACCTGCACGAGTCCAGCGAGCAAGGAAAAGGCAGCTACACTACTTATATTTTTCATTCTTCTACCATTTTTATTCTTACACAATTCACTTCTTCTGAAATCTGTGTTTATACTCATTTACCCATCTTTTTTCATTAGAGGTAAAATAAAAAAAAAATTTAAAAATTTAAAATTTAAGAATAAAATATAGCAGCAATGTATAAATGTAAATCTAAAATATAGAGTATATATAAACAATAAATATACACACAGTATATATTGATTGCATTTATATATTACATTAAATTTATTCATTTTGCAAATGCTTTTATTCAAAGCGACTTACAAATGAGAAAACCACAATTCAGTAGTTAAGGAAGAACCCAGTGTCAGGTTGGGAGTGCTAGGCCACTCCCCCCCTGTCTCCTTTGTTTCATTTTTTTGCCATTTAGGGCTCCCGTAGGTAGGGCCCATCCCCTTGAGCTGGGATTGGGTCCTACCTAATCACATGTGGCCTGCTGACTACACTTAAAGTGCGCATGCGCCCTGAGTCAGCAGGCCAGCATTGTATGTGTGTATGTATATGTATATACATGTGTTATGTCGGGTGTTTTGCCTTTTGGGGTTTCTTCTGTTATCGTTTGCTCCCGGCACATCCCGCCGTGCCTTCAGCGGCGTTCCCACTGACTTTAGCAATAAATTTCCTCTTTGTTTGCTTACCTGATCGCCTGGCTCGCTCTTTTAAACCACACCGCACCGCACTGTGCCGCCGTCGGACGGACTGCGCCGCCCGAGCGTGACACCCAGCTACACTGTACAATTTTCAAACATGTTTATCCCAAACCCGCCCCCCAATTATATCAGGTGTTTGTGAAAGAGATGTGTTTTCTGTTGTTTCTTAAAGATCCCAAGTGCCTCTGCACATCGTTAAAGTGGAATCAACGGGCGACATTCATCACTAGAACAAAGTGAATGTGTTGGACGGTATTTTGAAAATATAGAGTGAAGGTAAGAAGGGGCAGATCCAGAAATGTTCCTGAATGCCAGAGTCAGTGCCTTGTTTGGAATGCAAGCAGCTACAGAGAGCCAACGGAGAGAAATAAATAGTGGAGTGACATGAGTTCACTTGGGCTGGTTGAACACACGTTGGGCTGCAGAGATTTGAATTAATTATAGAGTCTGATTGCGTAAGCTGGGAGACCAGCAAGCAGAGCATTACAATAATCAAGCCGGATGGATGAGAGCTTGAACTAACAGCTGAGCAGCATGTTCAGTCAAGAAAGGTCTGATCTTCCTGATGTTGTAAAGGTCTGCAGAGCTTTTCTGACTGCACCAGAGCAGCTTCTGTGCCACACATTGATGCTGGAGCACAGGACGCTCTCCATCAAACATCTGTTGAAAGAGGAGAGGACTGATCTACCAAATCTGGCTCTCTTCAGCCTTTTGAGGAAGTAAAGCCACCGATGCTACTGATGTGCCCTTCCTGACTAAGGTTGAAGTGTTGTTGCTCAAGGTGAATTTGTTACTCAGGTGCACACTCATGTACCCGTAGCTTGAGACCACTTCCACTGAAGAACCTCCGACATCCAGGGGGAGGTGTGCTTGTCTGTGATTTCACCATGTAAAACACCTCCGGTGCTTGTTCTGAAGCAAGCTGATGTCATCGAGCTCCATAAATGCATTGTTTCACATTAGCATCTATTGCAATGTAAACAGTAATGACGAACATCACCGTGAACTCGCGAGGTATATAATGAGGACGACATTTCACAGTCTGTGTTTCTGTAGCTTCAGAGCAGCGGCTGTTTACCAGCACGCAGTTTGTACACAGACCTTTGTTGATGCAAATGCATAAGCCACCACCCAGGCTTTTCTAGACAGCTTGTTGCGGTCCGTAAGGAAGATCTATCTGCTGGTGAGCTTGAAGACCTAGTCTAGCATGTTTTCCAGTAGCCATGTTTCAATGAGACAAATCACAGCAAAGTTCCTTGTCTCGCCAGAAATATTCAATCTCATCTGCAGTAGGTCCATCTTGTTGTCCAGAGTGAATATTGGATAGAAAGAGGTGTTTCAGGGTTGTGTCAGGAGGAGCTGCAATATGCCAAGCATAGCTCTAACATTATTGCCCATAGAAGCTGCTTTTGTTGCCAAACAGTCATTTATCTTATGAATTTTGGTTCTGATATATAATCACACGTAAAGTCGGGCTCTGAACGTAAATATTATTAAAAACTGGGTTCTTGGTTATACCGTGTGAAGCTGCTGCACTACCGCGCGCCACTATCTTTAGCTAGGTTATTAGAATTGATCAAGAATTGACCTAGAGAACAAGAATAGAACCACAGCCAAACACAATGGGAAAAATAATATTTAAAGGAGAACCAGAACCAGAGAAAATATAAAGAAAACAACTCATTGTTACTCAGGTTCAGTTCAGACTGGATAAGTTTAAATTAAGAAAAGAACTGCACAACTTTTCAATCAGCAAGTAAAGTTAAAATATTACAGAATACGTCCAGGATTAAAAAAATGTCTTTGAGCAGCTAGGGAGAGTAATAAGCCTCCCTTCCAGCATCTTTGCACATTTTGTGCAGCAGCATCAGGATTGAACCAGTAAACCGTTATTTATGATTCTTTTAATTATTTTGTGTGTAGTAGACATACTCTAAGTCTGTGCACTTGTGCAATATTAAGTGTAGTGTGCCACCTGATGTATGGTACTGGTAGGGGTCATGTGTTGAAAGGTATCGTTTAATGTTATGTGTTGAAATGTTGGAGGTGCACATTCTCTGAGGTATTTACAATTTCTTTTATTATGTTACTTAATGTTTTGTTTATCTATGAATTTTTGCACTTAAATTTAAATATCTAAATAAAAATTCATGTGAATGGTTGCATTTTAATTGTGATGTATAAATTTACAAATGTTATATATATTTCCTCCACTGTTCACACTGACATCCACAATAAAACATGTGTAATGATTAAAAAGTGGTGATCTCACCACAGCATCTCCAGTTTACACTGTGGATTCTTCAGTCCAGTAGAGAGAAGCTTCACGCCTGAATCCTGTAGTTTATTGTTACTCAGGTTCAGTTCTATCAGTCTGGAGGAGTTTAAACAAAGAACTGAAGACAAAACTGAACAACTTTCTTCTGTTAGATTACAACCATTCAACCTGCAAGTGAAGTTAAAACATTACTAATTAGTCCATAATTAAGATGTTGTGTTTGTTGTTGATATTAATCTGTATTATTACTCACATTGCTTTTGTGGAAGCTTTAATGACTGGTAGCAGATTTAGAACACATTGATCTGATTTATTATAGTGACTTAAATTAAACTCATCCAGATTCTCTTCTGAGTTCAGCAACACAAAGACCAGAGCTGACCACTGAGCAGGAGACAGGTTCACACGATGAGGAACTCTATTAAGGTACATTTTTACTTCCTCTTCTAGAAACTGATCATTCAGTTCGTTCAGACAGTGGAGCAGAATGATGGATTTTTCAGGAGAGAGGTTCTCACTGAGCTTCATCTTGATGTACTTGATTATTTCCTCTCTGTGATAAGAGCTACTTCCTGTCTTTGGCAGTAGGTCTCGTAAGATAGACTGATTGGACTCCAATGAGAGACCCAGAAGGAAGCGGAGGTAAAGGTCCAGGTGTCCGTTCTGACTCTGTAAGGTCTTGTCTATTTCACTGATTACACTCTTCAGGAAGTCAGATGTTTCAGTTTTTCTGAAGAATCCAGATAGGTTATTGGGTAGATCAAATGTGTTTTTGTTAACATTGGAGTGAATTGTATATAAAGCAGCTAAAAACTCCTGAACACTCAGATGTATAAAGCTGAAGATCTTCTCCAGGTGAAGTTCAGGTCTGAAGATCTGGGTGCAGACTCTTGAATACACTGTTGCTTCTATAACATCAACACCACAATCTCTCAGATCTTCCTCATAGAAGATTAGGTTTCCTTTCTCCAGCTGTTGGAAAGCCAGTTTTCCCAGAGCCAGTAAACTCTCTCTGCTCTGCCGAAGATCAGGTTCATGGTCCTTATGGTACTTTTGGTTATTGTGTTTTAACTGAAAGATCAGGAAGTGGGTGAACATCTGAGTCATAGTTTTGGAGACCTCTCCACCTTCTGCTCCACCCAGCATTCTCTCTAGTACAGAGGCTGTAATCCAACAGAAGAGTGGGATGTGACACATGATTGACAGGCTTCTTGAAGATGTGATGTGGGAGATGATTTGGTTAAACAGACTCTGATCAGTAATACTCTTCCTGAAGTACTCTTCTTTCTGAGGATCACTGAACCCTCGTACTTCTGTTACCTGATCTACACAGACAGGAGGAATCTGATTGGCTGCTCCTGGTTGAGAGGTGATCCAAAGGAATGCAGATGGAAGCAGATTCCCCTTGATGAGGTTCATCAGCAGAACATCCACAGATGCTGATTCTGTTACATCACATAAGATCTCATTGTTCTGGAAATACAGAGGAAGTCGAAACTCATCCAGACCATCAAATATAAATATCACCTTGTTTACCTCACAGAGTGTTGAACCTAATTCTTTTATTTCTGAGAAGAAGTGATAAAGAAGATCCATCAGACTGAGTTTCCTCTGCTTTATTAAATTTAGCTCTCTAAAAGGAAGTGGAAACATGAAGGTAACTTTCTGGTTTGTTTTTCCTTCTGCCCAGTCCAGAATGAACTTCTGCACAGAGACTGTTTTTCCAATTCCAGCTCCTCCTTTAGTTAGTACAGTTCTCACGGATGTGTCTTTGAAGAGGTCGTTAAATTTAATGGGTTTCTCCTGTGTTGTTGATTTTCTTCTGAATGCTGCTTCAATCTCTTTAACCTCATGTTCATTATTAATCTCTGTACTGGATCCCTCTGTGACATACAGGTCTATGTAGATCTCATTCAGAAGTGCTGAACTTCCATGATGTGAGCTGCCTTCATTTATTCTCTTATATTTCTCTCTTAGTTTGGACTGGAGTTTGTGTTGATACACTGAGACCAGCTCTAATAACAAAAATATTACAAGTATTTTCATCAATAAACACTATACCAATTACAATAAAAATAATCAAATCAAAATTATTAAGAAATAAAGCCACAGACTTCTAAATTATACAAATATGGAGAAATTTAGCTTTTTATCATGAAACAGAATTACCATCATTAAAACAGGTTTACATGTTTCAGCAGCAGATAGAAACAGATTTTTATATGCAAGAAGATTCAGGTACATTCAGGTAAAAAAATTAACTTTAAGATCATTTTAAATTACAGAGATTTCATCATCTTTGCAGTCTCTTACGGTTCTGTAGTGATGTAACAAGTTCTGATTGGTTCATCTCCTTAGTACATGCAGGGTGATCTTCATTTCTGATCATCCTCCACATTCATCTCAGAGCATGCTGGGTAATCTGGAATCAGGAGCTTTTTTAAAAAAAAAAAAAAAAAAAAAAAAAAAAAAAAAAAACATTTTCAACTCTTTCTTTAATAAAGTAATGACTGTGCTCCAGCATCTGCTACACAAACAGTTTGATATAAAGTGAGAGGATTATATACATTCATTCATTTATTCGCTCATTATCTCCCACTTAATCCTCTACAAGGGTCATGGAGGGTCATCCCTTGCTAGGCACACATTAACTTCCTGCCTTGTTTTGTTCATCTGCTTATCATCTTTTGTTTGGTCACATGTTTGGTTTCTTATTTAAGCCCACCTCTGACCTCTCCTGCATAAAGATCAGCTGTTCAGTTAAGTTGCAAAGCTCCCTGTAAGTCCTGTTTGAGTTTGTAACCTTCTGTTTTATAATAAAGCTTCTCGGTAACCTAGCGTTCAGTGTGCTTTTTTGCACTGTTTACTCAGACATGCTGTAACAATTTTTAATGCTACTTTCTCTTTTTATGTAATGGCAATACTGTATCCAAGTGCTATCCAAGCTCTATTTTTTTAGAAATAGTTTGTGAAATTATTAAAATAATGATTAGATTTGATAATGGGTTAGGATTACATTAAATTTCATTTTAGTAACTGTATGCTCATCATTTACAGTAAACTGGACTGTAGTTATGTTTGCTGAAGCTTTACCAGTACTTTATTAAAGATTACATTATCAGTTTTGTATATATTGTATAAATGTAAACACACAGTAATTTAAATAAAAAATAAAGTAATTTCTGTCAGAGGTTTTGGATACACTGCTAAACAAAAGGAATTAAATTTAATGTCAAATCATAAATACAGATTTATTACACAAACAAATGCACAATAAATATTGTAGAACATAATTCCTTATGAAAAAAGCATATGTAACAGGATTAATTCATTAATCTACTCATTTACAGAGGTTCATGTAGTAGATGAATGGATTCAGTCAGATATATGTGATTGTGGACCTTAATCATTTTATATACAGTTTATATAAGTATAGGGTCTGGTGACAGAAGTGTAAAAACTTTCATAAGAAGTTTAACTGGAAACTTTGTAAAACTTCAAGAATGATTCAACCACCAAAAAAGATTAACAGATAAATCAAAACAGATCTAACAAAGTCTTTTGAAAACTGCCCATTACCTACATTTTTCAAACTTACTAATACACACTTTAAGCTTATTATTTGAAACATATTTCTGAAAAATCAACATTTTATTTAGCATTATTTACTTGTGCGGTTTTATTTAAATCATTAGAAACTAATGGTATTATGGAGCATTGTAGAATGAGTTCATGATTATGAACGTTAAAGAATAAAAAAAATAAATAAAAACTGCTGTGAACCTATGCATCCAACAGATGGGAAAATAGCATAGAATTACATAAAAAAATTAAAATAATTGTTTCAAAAGATATTTAGTCCTTGAAAAGTGCTGATTTAAATAAAATTTAAATAAATTTGGGTTATGGTTGCATATAATATAATATAATATCATAACGCTGTATGGTAAACCTGGAGTTCCACTCCCCATAAAGTGGGTTTCCCCACAACAACAGGTCCGCACCTGTATTCAGACGGTCAGGGACATGTGTCGAACATGAAGACAACAAGTACTGACTACTCCATAACAGCAGTTTGTGAGCAATACAATGCAGGTTGGTGAAGTGCAATTGATGAATGCCACCACTGTGCCTGTGAGGTGCCTGAGAGCTAACCAAACGGTGAGGGCTCCAGGTAATTTATGTGAGAATGGATGTCCCTCCCATAGGCGAGATCTTGAAACAAGATGATGAAAGAGAACTGTATTTCATAATGCAGGTTTAACAAAATCTGAACTTAACCCCTCCTCCTTGGATCACCACCTTACCGTGGTGGAGGAGTTTGCATGCTTGAATGATCCTAGGAGCTATGTTGTCTGTGGCAAAAAGCCCCTGGCAGGGTCTCCCAAGGCAAATTGGTCCTAGGTGACAGGCCAGACAAAGAGTGGTCCAACAAAAACCCCTATGAAGAAAAAAAATCAAGAACACGTGTACCCTGCCCGATATAGGGTTATCGGGGCCCCACCCTGGAGCCAGGCCCGGGGATGGGGTTCGTCAGCGAGCGTCTGGTGGTCAGGCACTTTCCCATGGTGCCCGGCCGGGCCCAGCCCGAAGGAGTTACATGGGTTCCCCCTCAAATGGGCTCACCACCTGTGGGGAGGGGGGGGTGGTAGTAATAGGGGTTCAGTAGTGCAGTGTGGATCGGGCGGTGGCTGGAGGCGTGGGCCTGGGCGTCGCGATCCTTGGTTGCTGAAATTGGCTTTCGGAACTTGGAACGTCACTTTACTGGCAGGAAAGGAGCCTGACCTGGTGTGGGAGGTTGAGAGATACCGGCTAGATATAGTCGGGCTCACCTCAACGCACAGCTTGGGTTCTGGGTCCAATGTCCTTGAGAGGGGCTGGACTCTGTTCTTTTCTGGAGTTGCCCATGGCGAGAGGCGTCGGGCAGGTGTGGGCTTTCTCATGGCCCCCCGGCTTGACGCGTGCATGTTGGGGTTTTCTCCGGTGGACGAGAGGGTAGCTTCCCTACGCCTTCGGGTTGGGGAACGGGTACTGACTGTTGTCTGCGCTTATAGTACCCAGCCTTCTTGGAGTCTGTGGGGGGGGGGGGTACTGGAAAGTGCTCCCCCTGGAGACTCTGTAGTCTTACTGGGGGACTTCAATGCTCACGTGGGCAATGACAGTGAGACCTGGAGAGGTGTGATTGGGAGGAACGGCCTCTCTGATCCGAACCTGAGTGGTGTTCAGTTGTTGGACTTCTGTGCAAATCACGGTCTGTCCATCACGAACACCATGTTCGAGCACAAGGGTGTCCATAAGTGCACATGGCGCCAGGATGCCCTAGGCCGCAGTTCAATGATCAACTTTGTAGTGGTGTCATTGGACTTGCGGCCATGTGTCTTGGACACTCGGGTGAAGAGAGGAGCTGAGCTGTCAACTGATCACCACCTGGTGGTGAGTTGGATCAGATGGCGGGGGAAGATGCCGGTCAGACCAGGCAGACCTAAACGTATAGTGAGGGTTTGCTGGGAACGTCTGGCAGAAGAACCCGTCAGACAGATGTTCAACTCTCACCTCCGTCAGAGCTTCAACCACATTCCGGGGGAGGTGGGGGACATTGAGCCTGAATGGGCCATGTTCCGTTCCTCCGTTGTTGAGGCGGCGGACAGGAGCTGTGGTCGAAAGGTAGTCGGTGCCTGTCGTGGCGGTAACCCTCGAACACGGTGGTGGTCACCCCGTGTAAGGGATGCCGTCAAGCTGAAGAAGGAGTCCTATCAGGCATGGTTGACTTGTGGGACTCCAGAAGCATCTGACCGGTACCGACAGGCCAAGCGATTTGCGGCTTCGTGCGTCGTGGAGGCAAAAACCTGGGTGTGGGAGGAGTTCGGTGAGACTTTGGAAAGTCACTTTCGGTCAGCTCCTAGAAGATTCTGGCAAACTGTCAGGCGACTCAGGAGGGGAAAGCAGTGTGCTGCCAACACAGTATATAGTGGAGGGGGTGCACTGTTGACTTTGACTGGGGACGTAATTAGGCGGTGGAAGGAATACTTCAAGGACCTTCTCAATCCCACCAATTTGCCCTCCGGAGAGGAGGCAGAGTCAGAGGACCCGGGAGCAGGCTTGTCCATCACTGTGGCTGAAGTCGCTAAGGTAGTCAAATGGCTCCTTGGTGGCAGAGCTTCTGGGGTGGATGAGATCCGCCCGGAGTTCCTCAAAGCTCTGGATGTTGTGGGGCAGTCTGATGGCTGATGCGCCTTTTCAACATTGCATGGTCATCGGGGGCAGTGCCTCTGGACTGGCAGACGGGGGTGGTGGTGCCTCTTTTTAAAAAGGGGGACCGGAGGGTGTGTTCCAATTACAAGGGAATTACACTCCTCAGCCTCCCCAGCAAAGTCTATGCAGGGGTACTGGAGAAAAGAGTCCGACTGATAGTCGAACCTCGGATCCAGGAGGAGCAGTGTGGTTTTCGTCCTGGTCGTGGAACACTGGACCAGCTCTTTACTCTCTCCAGGATCCTCGAGGGTTCATGGGAGTTTGCCCAACCAGTCTACATGTGCTTTGTAGATCTGGAGAATGCTTTCGACTGTGTCCCCCGGGGTATTTTGTGAGAGGTGCTTCGTGAATATGGGGTACATGGCTCCTTACTACGGGCCATTCAGTCCCTGTATTTGCGAAGCTGTTTCCAGTGAGGGTTGGACTTCGTCAGGGCTGTCCTTTGTCACCAGTTCTGTTCATAATTTATATGGACAGAATTTCTAGGCACAGCCAGGGGATGGAGGGTGTCCGGTTTGGTGATCTGAGGATCACGTCGCTGCTGTTTGCAGACGATGTTGTCCTGTTAGCATCATCAGGCTGCGAACTTCAGCTCTTACTGGATCGGTTTGCAGCCGAGTGTGAAGCGGCCGGGATGGTCTTGTTCACGAGTGATGGTAAGATGGAGCGTGAGATTGACAGACGGATCAGCGCGGGGTCAGCAGTGATGCGGACCCTATACCGGTCTGTTGTGGTGAAGAAGGAGCTGAGCCACAAGGCAAGGCTCTCGATTTACCAGTCAATCTACGTTCCGACCCTCACCTATGGTCATTAACTTTGGTAATGACCGAAAGAGCAAGATCGCGAATACAAGCGGCCGAAATGGGTTTTCTCCACAGGGTGGCTGGGCTCTGGAGATAGGGTGAGAAGCTCGGTCATCCGGGAGAGACTCGGAGTTGAGCCGAGGTGGTTCGGGCATCTGGTAAGGATGCCTCCTGGGTGCCTTCCTAGGGAGGTGTTACAGGCAAGTCCAGCTGGAAGGAGACCTCGGGGAAGACCCAGGACACGCTGGAGGGATTATATCTCTCAGCTGGTCTGGGAACGCCTTGGGGTTCCCTCAGTCGAGCTGGTGGAGGTGGCTGGGGCGAGGGAGGTCTGGGTCTCCCTACTTCGGTTGCTACCCCCGCGACCCGAACCCCGGACAAGTGGAAGATAATGGATGGATGGATAAACTTAACCCTGAACTCTGAGTTGTGTTTCACCGCTCTGAATTAGAGTTTTCAGTTCCAAAACAGCTGGTTGGAGTCAAAGTAATCAAGGTTAATTACCTTTGAGTGAGTTAACCCTAACAAAAGGACACACATGTAACTATAATGCCAATAAATAAAGATTTACTATGGATGTAAATGCAAAAATCAGCCCAGCATCAGATTTCACACCACCAGAGCTTGAAGTATTAATGACTGCGTATGCAGAATGTGAACATATTATTAAGTGCAAATGTAATGGCTGTTAGGGAAATGCAGTAAGCATGGCAAAATTTAATGCGTGAGTAAAAAGTATAGTTTTTATAATTAGCAGAAGGATGCAATTATATTATTTTATATATTCTCCACATTACTGTATTACTGAGTTATGAAATGTACATGGCACCAGATAAAAATAAGAATATAGTACATGTTGGAATTTATTAAACATAATAAGACATTAATTGCATTATTTGTAGGGTTTTTGTTATACTTCGTAATGCTCTTTATTTTTGTAATGACATTTAGTAATTCACGACAGTTTAAACAACTGTTGAATGACTGCAGTGAACAGAGAGAATGGTCATTTGCGGGATGAGCGTGTATAATTGTATGAATGTCATGGGAATGGGAAAAGGTAGGGATGTAGTCTTAGGGGCAGGTAACATTTGTTAAATCTAACATGTGAGCTCCGATCTCAAGATGCTGGTCTACTCTTAGCTCCCAGAATAAATAAAATTACTGCTGGTGGAAGAGCATTCTCCCACAAGGCTCCTCAACTTTGGAATAGTCTTCCAGTTACTGTTTGTGATTCTGAATCACTATTAATCTTTAAAAAATAAATTAAAAACACATTTATTTAATCTTGCATTTAATTAATCCCCTGTAGATAAAGATGTTGATCTCAGACTTGGCTGTGTTGGGGTGGTAATCTGTGATCAGTGTATGCTGGCGTTTCACTTCTTCACCCACCTCATCATTAATGGGGGGGTGTGGCGCTGAAATGATGCTGTTCCGGGGCGCCATCTCAACTATGTAGAGTCTGCAGTATCTGCCTCTTTTAGTTCTGCTGCTCTCGTCAGTGATGCCGGAGTCACATGCTGCACTGTGTCAATAAATTACTTATTAATTAAATGCCGTGCTTTATTATTAGCTCTAACTGTCTTCCTTGTCTGTTTCTTTTGAGGTGTCCCCCGGCTTCCTGGAGATCTTCATCCATGGCCGTGCTGACGAATACTGGATGGAACGTAGATGTCAATTGGACTGGCGGTCCTGCGGGACGCCCTTAATGGACTCACATGTGGTTTACCAGTTGTTAGAGTTTTTCCATTTGTTAAATATCTGTGCATGGCTGTCCTGCATTGTTGTTGCTGCCTGGCCGCGCAAGGAGGATGGGTCCCCCACTGAGTCTTGGTCCTCCCAAGGTTTCTTCCTTAAATAACAACATAACATTTTTTTCTTGCCACTGTCGCTTCGGCTTGCTCTTTGAGGGTTTAAAGGCTTTTCATTCTGTAAAGCTGCTTTGTGACAATGTACTGTTGTAAAAAGCACTATATAAATAAATAACTTGAACTTGAACTTGTATTAGTGAGACTGGGGCTCAGGAAGTCCCCACCATATACGGAAAGTCCATTCACACTCACCCACACACAGAAGGACAGCCCATTATATTCGGATTATATATCCGAAGCAGGATCTTTAAGAATTCAGAGCTCTTTCATCAATCGTGGTTGCCCGCCATTGAGGATTTTTCTTGTACACTTGGTTGTCTATTCAGTAAAACGCATTAAATTCTTTTTGAACAAAACCGCCGACTTGACCATTCATTGGAACATAACATATGGTAATCATGCACGGATCCTGGACATCTGGCTTCAACATTTGTGATGAGGTGGTAAGTATCACATATGATGATCTTGATGGGGAGGAGAACATTCAGTTATAATACATTATTTTTGTTACTATTAAAGGTTAATTATTCATTAAGGGTTATGAAGGTTAGTACCTGCGTATTAATGTCATAGATGGATTTTCTTTTTACGTAATCACCTTCATGTGCTGAAATAGGTAAGAGGGGTCATTCAATGCTGCCAATAATTCTAGGAAATCCTTAAAAATGTAATGCTGCTGGAATATCAGGTGACGTCATGTGACATAGTTTCTGTACCCAAAACCGATCTAATGGCAGGGTAGACCCTGTATCAAAAAAAAACTATAAGTGTCATAAGTGCTGTTCTGCCACTGCTTCGGTCGCTTAAAAATAAGTAGTGATCACAACTTAACGAAGATAACACGTCCTCTTTGGGGATAATTGCAAATTGTGTTTGATAGTTTAATTAAATCAAAGCAAATAAAAATATTATATATTATATGATTAAAAATAGAAAATTATGTTTTTTAGGTCACGTGTACATAAATTTGTTTTTAATTAATCGTGACACACTGATAAGGTCTGTGTGTGTGTGGGGTGTAAGGTTATGTTAAATCATAACCTTATACCCCACACTCACACACACAAACACACACACACACACAAACACACACACACACACACACACACACACACACACACACACACACACACACAGACCTTATCAGTCAAAATCTTTAAATAGATGCTACATTTTTTCTTTGTGCGAATATCATTGTACACATAAGATCAGACGCAAGTGGTTTCCTTGATCGGATTTTTATTTGTTTTCTCTCATCAAATCGTGAAAACTAACAAGCAACATTTAGGACATAAAAACGCCACGTCAGCAAGCATACACGCTAGTAAACGATATCAATGAAAGAAAGCGCAAACTAAATAAATACCTCGATGGCTGCATGCTAGGACAGAAATTATCTCGGAGTCCTCTTAACTTTTGCTGTAGCAATAAATAGTACTACGATTTAAAGTAGATTATAGCTTTTAAACATGATGCGAGAGCGTGACTTTAATCTACCTGCACAAACGCCAACTGCTGGCATGTAGCGTATTTACACCGAGCAGACTTGAACCGCAGCTTACAGGTGTCAAAATAAAAGACATTTCGTGACCATTAAAGTAGAATGAAATAAAATATATCAAAATGCGGAATCTATCCTAAAATACATGTGTACAAAAAAGATCAAGAAGGATATCAAAGCAAAAAGGAAAAAAAAAAACTTATAAAGGCAATAGTAACAATCACAGTAACTGAAGAGCATGTGTTCATCTCAGTCACCAAAAATCTCCAATAACATCACAAAAAGGGCAAACACAGTCGCACCGCTTTCTCCTCATGAGACCAATGTGCGTGCCTCGCCACCATGTCTGGCAGTGTATCATAGCCTTCCCAACTTCTCAAAGTCTGAGTTTCTCATTATGTCAGCTTTTATACAGCCCATGTATTTCATTAATTAGATCTAACTGTTTGTACTGCGGCGGCACGGTGGCTTAGTGGTTAGCACGTTCGCCTCTCAGCGCTAGGGATTCCCGGTTCGAATCCCCATCTGAGTGAAGTTTCCATGTTCTCCCCGTGTCCGCGTGGGTTTCCTCCGGGTTCTCCGGTTTCCTCCCACAGTCCAAAAACATGGATCAAGTCAATTGAATTCTCCAAATTGCCCCATATAGATTGTGTGTGTCTGTGTGAGTGAGTGTGTGCCCAGCGATGGATTGGCGCCCTGTCCTGGGTGTATCTGCCCAGCGCCCGAGACGTTCTCCCCTGGATAGACATGGGGAACCCCACCACGACCCTAATAGAGGATAAAGCGGGAGATAATGAATGAATGAATGAATGTTTGTACTGCTTTCAAGAAATAGAAATCTAATTGTGTTGTTTATTATTCTTAAATTATGATTAATGTTGTTGAATTTTAATTTGCTAACTCGGGGTGGCACGGTGGCTTAGTGGTTAGCATGTTCGCCTTTCAGCGCTAGGGATTTCCAGTTCGAATCCCAATCTGGGTGGATTTTCCATGTTTCACGCGTGTCCGCGTGGGTTTCCTCCGGGTTCTCCAGTTTCCTCCCACAGTCCAAAAACATGGATCAAGTCAATTGAATTCTCTAAATTGCCCCATATAGAGTGTTCTGGGTGTATCTGCCCAGCACAAAAATAAAACGTTTTCCCCTGGATGGGCATGGGGAACCCCCGCAACCCTAATAGAGGATAAAGCGGAAGATAATTAATGAATGAATTTGCTCTCTCCCCACACCTATCTTAAGACATATTAAAGGATTGTAAGCAATGTGATTCTTTAAAACAACATTAAAAAAATATTAAAAAGCAAGAAGGTTAATAAAAGTCATTACTTGTACATGTATTTTTGGCGTTTGTTGTCATACTGCTTATTTTTTATCAAGATAACAAATTAATGAGAAATCAATTCTGAGAAGTTTTAAAATGATCACATTATAATAATGAGCTTATTGTTACTTTATATATTGGATACAAACTAATCAGTTCATTAATACAACTTTAATGTCATAAAAGATATTAAGTCTATTATGATTGTTACCCCATTGTAAAATGTGCAAAAAGATACAACCAGTCACATATTTTCCATCCATCCATTATCTTTCACTTTATCCTTGTTACGGTTTACCCTCGGAACCGTGAGGAGTAGGTGGATCCGCTACTCGGAACGACGAGGTCGGGGCGGGGATTGTTGTCAACGAAGTTTATTTAGCCACACACAGGTACACGTAACATTGACTGGTAAACACAGTGGCTGCGGAGCTGGGGCCTGACGTCACAGCGTCGTCGGCGTCCGACGTCAGCGGAGCCGTGTTCCAAACCGCAGCGCCGCACAGGGTGGAGTGTGGCTAAACACCAGGCAAACAGAGGCGGGACGTAGTACTGTAACAGAGACACAACCACAGGATCAACAGGAGACGAGGTGTAACAGGACGAGACGAACAGGACGAGGTGCAACAGGGCGAGGAGACCAGGACAAGGCGAGAACAGGGCGAGACTAGGGGTGTGGGCCAGAGTGGACTAGGCGTGACAAGGGTAGGTGCACAAACCAAGACCATCTAGCCTGGAGTGACGGGAGTGAGCTGCTTAAATAAGGAACAGTGATCAGGAACCCAGGTGTGCATAGTTACAAGGGCGTGAACACAGAGACCAACCCATACCACGTGACCAAAACAAACCGTGACCATGTGACAATAACAAAGCAAGACGCACAACGTGTGAACAAGATAATGTACTGGCACGGAGCAGGGGGCAACTGGCACGGAGCAGGGGGCAACTGACACGGAGCAGGGGGCAACTGACACGGAGCAGGGGGCAACTGACACGGAGCAGGGGGCAACTGACACGGAGAAGGGGGCAACTGACACGGAGGAGGGGGCAACTGACACGGAGGAGGGGCAACTGACACGGAGCAGGGGGCAACTGACACGGAGCAGGGAGCAACTGACACGGAGCAGGGAGCAACTGACACGGAGCAGGGGGCAACTGACACAGAGCAGGGGGCAACTGACACGAAGCAGGGGCAACTGACACGGAGCAGGGGGCAACTGACACGGAGCAGGGGGCAACTGACACGGAGCAGGGGGCAACTGACACGGAGCAGGGGGCAACTGACACGGAGCAGGGAGCAACTGACACGGAGCAGGGAGCAACTGACATGGAGCAGGGGCAACTGATATTGGAGCAGGGGGCCACAAGTCCACTGGAACCTCGTGCCGATCCACTGGAACCTCGGGCCGTCGCACTGGGACCTCGGGCCGCTCCACCGGTGCCTCGGGCCGCTACACCGGAGCCTCAGGCCGCTCCACCGGAGCCTCGGGCCGCTCCACAAAACCCACGCGCCGCTCCTCAGGCGCCCCTTCAGCATACATCTCCAATGTGGAAGACAGGTCAGGTACCTGGTAACCGAAGTGTGTGGGCGTCCCTGCAGGTCCTCGAGTCGTGGGTGAGGCGGGCAGAGAAGCGCAAAAAGTCCTCAAGTGGGAAGAGAGCCTCCCAATCGTGTCCGCCAAATCCTCCTGGAGGCGGAAGAAGCGATCGAGACGAGGGTCAGACGAGGGATCCATGTTGGATAGATGATAAAGTTACGGTTTACCCTCGGAAAAGTGAGGAGTAAGTGGATCCGCTACTCGGAACGACGAGGTCGGGGCGGGGATTGTTGTCAACGAAGTTTATTTAGCCACACACTGGTACACGTAACATTGACTGGTAAACACAGTGGCTGCGGAGCTGGGGCCTGACGTCACAGCGTCGCCAGCGTCCGACGTCAGCGGGGCCGTGTTCCAAACCGCAGCGCCGCACAGGGTGGAGTGTGGCTAAACACCAGGCAAACAGAGGCGGGACGTAGTACTGTAACAGAGACACAACCACAGGACCAACAGGAGACGAGGTGTAACAGGACGAGACGAACAGGACGAGGTGCAACAGGGCGAGGAGACCAGGACAAGGCGAGAACAGGATGAAGCGAGAACAGGGCGAGACTAAAAACAGGGCGAGACTAGGGGTGTGGACCAGAGTGGACTAGGCGTGACAAGGGTAGGTGCACAAACCAAGACCATCTAGCCTGGAGTGACGGGAGAGAGCTGCTTAAATAAGGAACAGTGATCAGGAACCCAGGTGTGCATAGTTACAAGGGCGTGAACACAGAGACCAACCCATACCACGTGACCAAAACAAACCGTGACCATGTGACAATAACAAAGCAAGACGCACAACGTGTGAACAAGATAACAAGAACAAGAGCAGGGGGCAACTGACACGGAGCAGGGGGCAACTGACACGGAGCAGTGGGCAACAGACACGGAGCAGGGGCAACAGACACGGAGCAGGGGCAACTGACACGGAGCAGGGAGCAACTGTCACGGAGCAGGGGGCAACTGACACGGAGCAGGGGGCAACTGACACGGAGCAGGGGGCAACTGACACGGAGCAGGGGGCAACTGACACGGAGCAGGGGGCAACTGACACGGAGCAGGGAGCAACTGACATGGAGCCGGGGGCAACTGACATGGAGCAGGGGGCCACAAGTCCACTGGAACCTCGTGCCGATCCACTGGAACCTCGGGCCGTCGCACTGGGACCTCGGGCCGCTCCACCGGTGCCTCAGGCCGCTCCACCGGAGCCTCGGGCCGCTCCACAAAACCCACGCGCCGCTCCTCAGGCGCCCCTTCAGCATACATCTCCAATGTGGAAGACAGGTAAGGTACCTGGTAACCGGAGTGTGTGGGCGTCCCTGCAGGTCCTCGAGTCGTGGGTGAGGCGGGCAGAGAAGCGCAAAAAGTCCTCAAGTGGGAAGAGAGCCTCCCAATCGTGTCCACCAAATCCTCCTGGAGGCGGAAGAAGCGATCGAGACGAGGGTCAGACGAGGGATCCATGTTGGATAGATGGTAATGTTACGGTTTACCCTCGGAACCGTGAGGAGTAGGTGGATCCGCTACTCGGAACGACGAGGTCGGGGCGGGGATTGTTGTCAACGAAGTTTATTTAGCCACACACAGGTACACGTAACATTGACTGGTAAACACAGTGGCTGCGGAGCTGGGGCCTGACGTCACAGCGTCGCCAGCGTCCGACGTCAGCGGGGCCGTGTTCCAAACCGCAGCGCCGCACAGGGTGGAGTGTGGCTAAACACCAGGCAAACAGAGGCGGGACGTAATACTGTAACAGAGACACAACCACAGGACCAACAGGAGACGAGGTGTAACAGGACGAGACGAACAGGACGAGGTGCAACAGGGCGAGGAGACCAGGACAAGGCGAGAACAGGATGAAGCGAGAACAGGGCGAGACTAGGAACAGGGCGAGACTAAGAACAGGGCGAGACTAGGGGTGTGGACCAGAGTGGACTAGGCGTGACAAGGGTAGGTGCACAAACCAAGACCATCTAGCCTGGAGTGACGGGAGAGAGCTGCTTAAATAAGGAACAGTGATCAGGAACCCAGGTGTGCATAGTTACAAGGGCGTGAACACAGAGACCAACCCATACCACGTGACCAAAACAAACCGTGACAGTACGGGGCGTGAACAATCAGACAACCAGACCATGTGACAATAACAAAGCAAGACACACAACACGTGAACAAGATAATGCAGACTAAGACTACACATAGCAGGTGACCAAGACAAAGCATGACGTAACACTAAACACAACACGTGACCATAACAAAGCATGACAATACTCTAAACACAACACGGGACCATAACAAAGCATGACAATACTCTAAACACAACACAGGACCAAAACACAGCTTGACAAAGGCTAAGCACAACACAGGAACATAACAAATCATGACAATACACTAAACACAACACAGGACCATAGCACAGCATGACAAGGCGTAACACAGACTAAAGACCATAACAAAACATGACTAAGAATAACACACAACAGGTGACACTGACAAAGCATACATAGCGTGGCAAACAGACTAAATGAGGGGCGGGGCTACCCTAGGAAGCACCACCCCTCCGTGACCGACCATTGACAATCCTCTATTAGGGTCGTGGTGGGGTTCCCCATGCCCATCCAGGGGAGAAAGTCTCGGCGCTGGGCAGATACACCCTGGACAGGGCACCAATCTATCGCTGGGCACAAACTCACACAAACCCACACTATAAGGGGCAATTTGGAGAACTCAATTGACTTGATCCATGTTTTTGGACTTGGGTGAAACCCACGCAGACATGGGGTGAAAATGGAAACTCCACCCAGATGGGTATTCAAACCGGGAATCCCTAGCGTTGAGAGGCGAACGTGAACGCGAACGAAATTTATGCGCTCTTCTTCTTATAGTTAAAACTTCAATAAAGTGTGTTTTATCACCACCTACTGAACAGGAATATAAAGAATCATGTTCAGATCTTACCTTTAATAATAGTTTCACTTCACTTGAACTTTCTTCTTTATTAAGGGAACAGGAAAAGTTACAGTTAGATTTAGAACAGATTTAGTTTCATACACGGTTATGTTCACTCTAAGGTTCAACAACTAACTTTATAACAACGCTTTGTCTCCAAACAGTGGGGGTGCTATTGCACTAAATCATAAACAAAGGAGAAAAAGAGAAAACAGAAGCTTGTCGTGTTCTGCGAGCGCTGAATGATTTAATAAATAAATGTTTTGCGCATCATCATCATCATCATCAGATAAAATCTATTTCTTTCAGAAGGTGAGATTGAGACTGAATTGAACTTACTGAAGGTTAATTTTTATGAGGGATAATCAGCATGTAAGATGTTGTTCTTTATGATGCTATTGTTTATCGCATTGATAACTGTTAACTGTTAATCTGAAACAATAAAATATGAAGTTACATGTTCAGGATTTCCTCATAGTTGTGGAGATCTGCAGACGCATTAGTTAACCACTAAGCCACCGTGCCGTCCCTCAGTCACATATTTTTATGCGTTCTATTTTGATGATGCTACTGTGCGAGGAGGATGCAGTGGCTCACGTGTGTTTTTCGGTTCCTGTGACATTTAATTTAGCCTAAGACGAGGTTAAGGACGACAGCAGACTGCCGACAGAGATTTGCTGCGTTGTTTCGCTGGGTGATTGTGTGGCTGTGGCAACAGTGGAGTCTTTGGCGAGTATAATAATCTTACTCAGAGGGGTGACTTGTTCAGGGTGTTTCTCCTCCTTTTGCTGAATGAGAGCTGGGGTTGTCTCCGTTACACCCCATGGCCTTTTCTTATCTTTTTCTTCTTCGTTTATGATCTAGTGCAATACCGCTCCCACTGTTGGGAGACAAAGTGCTATTATAAAGTTGGTTGTTAAACCTTAGAGTGAACCTCACCGTGCATGAAACTAAATCTGCTCTATAACTATCTCTGTAACTTTTCATGTTCCCTCAATAAACAAGCAAGTGAAATATTAAAACAAACAAATAATCTGCTGTTTTATTAATTATAACTTCTTAAAGTTGTTAACCTGATTAACGTAAACTGCAGCTATAAGAGTACAAATCATTTGAACACATAGTGTGGAACTTTTCAAATTAATGTTGAAGGAGACACAAACACACACACACATACACAAAAAATGTTATGTACACATGGTGTAAGAAAGATTTCAACAAACAGGAATTGTATGTATGTATGTATGTATGTATATCAAATCCAGGATGAAGTACGATTAATCAAACGGGTCAAAAGACCATAGTCATTGCTTACTTGCAAGACGTCAATTGCAGCAGACATTTTAACTTCAGGATCTTCATACATAAGTTCTTGCAAGTTCTTTGGATGTATAGGCCACTCCTTTTCTGGCTGTGTAGGAAATGCAGGACCAGATATCCATTTGGTGTTAATTAAAAATGGGCTCTGCCTTCATACCTCTGTTGTGTTTACATATCTCCATTGAGAAGCCTTAGAAGCCTTAAGAACCTCTGACATTTGGTTTGCTTCAAAAACACGAAATCTAGATGTCTCATTATTGATATATTTCAACACTGTGTAACGGGTGCCTAGGGCACCCGTTCCTCGGCCGTTGTGTGTGGGTGTTTTTGGTTTCTGTGTTTATGTTCCTGTGTTTTGTTAATTAGCTGTCTCGTGTGAGTATTTTGGGTTAATTAGCGTCACGGGTTCATTGGGTGGTTTTATGCACGTGGTGGGTATTTAGTTCCGGGGTTTTATGTCTTCCGTGCGCGTCTTGGTGTTTAATGTTACTTTGTCCTTCGTACCTGCATGTTTGGTGTTTTAGCACCTTTAATAAACATTTCCTTTGTTGTTACTACCTGCGTGCCTGGCTCCCTTCTGCGCGTTAGAGCGCCGCGGCTCTGCGCTATATTTGCGCAGCCGCGTTTAAATCCCAGGTGGGCATCGTGACAGTAAGACGCGCCAACGTTTTGGGAGTCCAGAGCCCAGGTAGGCTATTTTAAAATTTTTCTTTGGGGGGGCCGTATAGCCTCGTACTCGCGGCGCGCTTCGTCGTTTCCGCGTGTGCGTTGTTATGCGGAGCCCGCCGTCCCGGAGCCGGGGGAGCGGCTCAAACAGCGTCATGGCGGAGTGGAGCGACTCCGATGAGGAATGGATGTGGAGGGATGGGTTTGAGGCGCTCTGCGCAGAGGAAAATCTGGACATTGTCCAGATTTCCGATGATGAGGTGGGCGAATCTTACCTGTATGGGCACATTCTGCCCGTACACACCCTCCGCAACACTGAGGAGTTCTGGACGGAGGGTCCAGTCCGGTTTGTTAAACCCCCGGTGGCGAGACCCAGACGCAGAGCGCGGCGACGGCGTGGGGTGAAGCCGCAGCGGGCGCACAGCGCAGCCGCGGAGCGCGAAGCGTGGACTGCGGGGCAGTCACGTGACGCGACCGCGCCGGTCCGTGCCGGTCCGTGCCGCGTCTGGGTCGCGCTGCGAGGGGGCGGTACCGGAGCCGCCACCTGAGTGCGCGAATGTGTTGTGTCCCCCTTCCTCCTATGTGTTGTGTCCCCCGTCCTCCTATGTGTCGTCTGACCAGTCTGTCGTCCCCATGTCCGACATGTTTGTCTCTATGTGTTTGGGCGTTGCGGTGGGGGTTTATGTGTTTTGTGTTCAGGATGGAGAGCCGGAGGTGCCGGCCGAGGTCATGCCAGCGCGCGTGCCCGCCGAGGTTCTGCCTGCGTGCATGCCCGCCGAGGTCCGACCAGCGCGCGTGCCCGCCGAGGTCCGCCCAGCGCGCGTGCCGGCCGAGGTCCGCCCAGCGTGCGTGCCCGCCGAGGTCCGCCCAGCCTGCGTGCCCGCCGAGGTCCGTCCTGCCTGCGTGCCCGGCGAGGTCCAGCCAGCGTGCGTGCCCGCCGAGGTCCAGCCAGCGCGCGAGCCCATCCCGCGGCCCAGGGGCGTCACGCCGCCCATCCCGCGGCCCAGGGGCGTCACGCGGCCCATCCCGCGGCCCAGGGGCGTCACGCCGCCCATCCCGCGGCCCAGGGGCGTCACGCCGCCCTTCCCGCGGCCCAGGGGTCCGAGCGCCGTCCAGCCCGAGGTCGAGGGTCCGCGCTCCGTCCAGCCCGCCGTCAGGGGGCGTCCGCCTCGCCACGCCGCCAGGGGGCGTCCGCCTCGCCACGCGGCCAGGGGGCGTCCGCCTCGCCACGCAGCTCGCCCCGCCGCCAGGGAGCGCCCGCCTTGCCACGCCGCCAGGGGGCGTCCGCCTCGCCCCGCCGCCAGGGGGCGCCCGCCTCGCCGAGGTGCCGGCCGAGGTCATGCCAGCGCGCGTGCCCGCCGAGGTTCTGCCTGCGTGCGTGCCCGCCGAGGTCAGACCAGCGCGCGTGCCCGCCGAGGTCCGTCCAGCGCGCGTGCCGGCCGAGGTCCTGCCTGCGCGCGTGCCGACCGAGGTCCTGCCTGCGCGCGTGCCGGCCGAGGTCCGCCCAGCGTGCGTGCCGGCCGAGGTCCGCCCAGCGTGCGTGCCGGCCGAGGTCCGCCCAGCCTGCGTGCCCGCCGAGGTCCGCCCAGCCTGCGTGCCCGCCGAGGTCCGCCCAGCCTGCGTGCTCGCCGAGGTCCGTCCTGCCTGCGTGCCCGCCGAGGTCCGGCCAGCGTGCGTGCCCGCCGAGGTCCAGCCAGCTCGCGAGCCCATCCCGCGGCCCAGGGGCGTCACGCCGCCCATCCCGCGGCCCAGGGGCGTCACGCCGCCCATCCCGCGGCCCAGGGGCGTCACGCCGCCCATCCCGCGGCCCAGGGGCGTCACGCCTCCCATCCCGCGGCCCAGGGGCGTCACGCCGCCCATCCCGCGGCCCAGGGGTCCGAGCGCCGTCCAGCCCGAGGTCGAGGGTCCGCGCGCCGTCCAGCCCGCCGTCAGGGGGCGTCCGCCTCTCCACGCCGCCAGGGGGCGTCCGCCTCGCCACGCCGCACGCCCCGCCGCCAGGGGGCGTCCGCCTCGCCACGCCGCCAGGGGGCGTCCGCCTCGCCCCGCCGCCAGGGAGCGACCGCCTCGCCACGCCGCCAGGGGGCGCCCGCCTCGCCACGCCGCCAGGGGGCTTCCGCCTCGCCCCGCCGCCAGGGGGCGCCCGCCTCGCCACGCCGCCAGGGGGCGTCCGCCTCGCCACGCCGCCAGGGGGCGTCCTCCGGACCACGCCGCCCGTGGGCGTCCACCTGACCCTGCAGCAAGAGGGCGGGGCCCATTCCTCGCCCAACGTGGGCGGCCACCGGACCACGCAGTAGGAGGGCGTGGCCCAGTCCTGATCCGCCACGGGCGGCCACCTGACCTCGCAGCCGGAGGCCGTCCGCAGCTCCGCGTCCGTAGAAGGCGCCTTCCACACCGCGCCCGCAGAGGGCGTCCACCCCGACACAGGACCCATGGACGTGTCACACGCCTCCCCCGCAGAGGGCGTCCACCGGAGGGCGCCTATCGAGCCCGACTCAGGAGGGGCGGACGACCCCTCCCACCCCCCCAGGACTGTTTTTTGGGGTTGTCTTGGTCGCGTCCCCGCGTTACGCGACCGTAAGGGCGGGGGTAGTGTTCCTCGCCCGTTGTGTGTGGGTGTTTTTGGTTTCTGTGTTTATGTTCCTGTGTTTTGTTAATTAGCTGTCTCGTGTGAGTATTTTGGGTTAATTAGCGTCACGGGTTCATTGGGTGGTTTTATGCACGTGGTGGGTATTTAGTTCCGGGGTTTTATGTCTTCCGTGCGCCTCTTGGTGTTTAATGTCACTTTGTCCTTCGTACCTGCATGTTTGGTGTTTTAGCACCTTTAATAAACATTTCCTTTGTTGTTACTACCTGCGTGCCTGGCTCCCTTCTGCGCGTTAGAGCGCCGCGGCTCTGCGCTATATTTGCGCAGCCGCGTTTAAATCCCAGGTGGGCATCGTGACACACTGAAGTACTGTCTGTCTCAAGAAGAGGCAGCCGCTCTCCACAGTCTATCCATACGAACTGCCACCACAGCTGGCGTCAACTCCATGAGGGGAATTGTGACCAGAATTAAAGGTACCACCCTGGTCTTTCCCATTATAAAGGAACTGTTTGTATGTGAACAGCTGTTATACAAAAGGAGGTAAGAAACAGCACCATACCCTTTTTCACTCGCATCCGCAAAGTGGTACAACTGGGCAGTGATCTTTTCTCCAAAATCAGGTGGTTTTAGACATCTTGTGATACTGATGTTATCCAACAGATGCAATTCTTCCACCCAGTCCTTTCACTCTTGAATGATGGCAGATGGTAGAATGTTGTCCCATCCTATTTCCTTCTGGCACAGATCTTGAAGAATCCTTTTTGCTGTGAATATGACAGGAGCGATGAAGGTTCAAAGAAGGAACTTGCTGTGAAAAGAATTCTCCTGTGGGTTAGTGGTCTATTTGGTCTATGTGGAACTTAAATACATCTGACTGCACACACCACTGCACACCCAATGCTTGCTCAACAGGTAAGGTGTCATATTCTAAGTCTATATCTTTAACTTCTTTCGCATTTTCCTCATCAGGTATTACAGCCAGAACAAGGATATTACTTATTGACTTTGTCAGATGAAAGCACAGATAAGTCCAAGATCTCCATAAAGAGATATAGCTTCCTCTTCAGAGACTACTGAAGCTAGACATCGTCCACATAGAAGCTGTGTAAGATAGTATCAATCACTTGTTGGGTAAAGTGTGCTTTATTTTCTTCTGCACAATTCTCTAAAGCATAGTTAGCACAACTTGGAGAATATGTTGCCCCAAACAAATGGACACACATCCTGTATTCTTGCAGATTCTGATTGAAATCACCACCAGGCAACCAAAGAAATCTCAATATCTCAACATCTTCTTCTGGCACTCGCACCTAATGAAACATAGCTTCAATGTCAGACATCAATGCCAATATTCCAACCAATGTATTACTCAAAATTACTCGGGACCATTCAAAAGCTGTGTATTAAGAGAAACACCTTGAAACAATGAACACAGTCAAAGACAACGCGGATCTTCCTTTTAATAGGATGGCGCGATTGCACGATTGTTGGGCATTCTTAAGTCTCTGTTCTTCAAAGGCAGATTGATACTGTAGTGACCATTTCTCAAGGATACAGTTTTACTGACCAACTTTAAGAACTTGGAATCTTCCTTTGACAGTCCTAGCTGCTCATCCTGGTTGCTCTCAGGAAAATCCATCATAAATAGCTGTTTCCATAACTCATCTAGCATGACAGCAGAAATTCTATTGATAGTGACTGTAGATGGACATCCAGACCTTCCACAACATTCACGATCAAGTGGCCCATTGACTGTCCAACCGAGCACAGTCTTTTTGGCAAAGGGCCTATCATCTACACAGTGGATGACCTCCAGAGGTTCCAAGGCTCTGGGCATATTCATGCCAATTAGAAGCTCCACTTGTGCCTTAATTTCTGGCAAATAAACATGTTTCATATTGGTTTGGAATTTCACAGTAAACAACACTGTCCAATCCAGCCACTTCTAAATCAGTCACAATAAAACTGACCATTTCTATCTCTTGTCCCATGGTGCACAAAATAATCTTTGTTTTTCTCCCAGTGAGCTTCAACTTTTACAAAAACCCACTGTTCAAAGAATGCTGAACTCCTCTGTTGGGTTCTTTCTCTCATTAGCAGTGAGCGTAATGCCAAAACTGCTTCCTTTGACCCTTGAACAGGGATGACATTTTCCTACATCACTACTCTTAACAGTTAAGTGTGTTGGAGGAGTGTAACAAATTTCCAAAGACAGGTCGTGTGATCATTTTAACTTGACGCTCAAGAAAGAAAACAATATCAACAAATGTAGCTCTTCGATGCTGTTGCTCCTGGATTTCACACACTATGGTTCGCCATATTTACTTCAACTTGTATGGCAAACATATAATCACAACAAACATATTGGCAGGTGTGTTTCAGAGAGGCTGCAAACCTTTTCTGTCACATTGCAACATCCACATAAAAACAGACAATATGCCTGAAGAGCCTTTCCATCTATAGATTTAATTGATGGCCATGAATGAAATTTGTTCAGATAAGCAGATGCAATTACTTGTTTGTTTCCAAAATTATCATACAGCAAGGTTTTTGCTCTTTTATATCCAACACCAGCAGACATATGTTAACAACTCCTGACAAGGTCATTTGGCTGCCCCCTAGTGTACTGTGCAAGAAAATGCAAGCAATCATCAGCATTGACAGCCCTTATTTCAATAACCTGTTCAAACAAACACATGAAAGTGTAAAGGATTTTCATCAAAGACAGGATTTTCTCTCTTAGGCAATGATGAAAGACTTTGTTGATGAAGCAATATACTAGTTAATTATTTTTGTTTCTCCATTGTATAAAACTATAAATATAGATTTTAGATTTTCATTGGTTGCTGCAGCAGCTAGCTGTAGTGGCAAATGTGACATTGAGTTACATGGTCCTATAGGATCAGAAAGTCCTCTGAGAAAAGATACAGGCTTCTTTAAATCTTTGTTGCACTGCTTTCACTTTAGAGTTTACATATACTTTTGTATTTTCAGTAAGTGTCTCTGGGACAAAGGACTCATTCAAATTGTCCAGGTTTTTTTTCTTCGCTTTCAAATCCATTCCATTGGACTTCCGTGAAGCAGTTCTCCACCCAATAGGTCCCAGCAAGATCATTTTTCCAACAGCAGCAGCTATATCTTCTTCAAGCTGAAATTGTTCATTTTTCCTTCTCAGTTGCTCCTCCTATGCTTCAAGATGCATTATGTTGCAGATGCATTATCTGAGGTGGAAAATAAATTATGCAAGCATTTCCATTGAATTGAAGTCAGAGAAAAACTTAACAGAAAAGTTCTTCTCACACCAGAAATGATCACATCCATAGAGTTGCTTGTGAATAACAGAGGTTATTGTGGGGTAACAGAAGAAAATCAATTTTTGTTTTCAAGGCCTGGAGCAAACACTTACCTTAAAAGGGTCATCTTGTAATAGATTATTTGCTAGTGAATGTGGAGCCAAACGTCTGTCATCTACTAAGCTATGAAAAAACGTGTCCACCTTATCAAAGGTCCTCAATCTTAAAGATATTGAGATGCATCAAATCATTTCCTTGGACATTTGAGTGCACTGGAAACATTATCGACTACCTGAAGGCACATTACAACTTGCAAAGATTAGTAAAGTGCTCATGGCACTTGAGCAGGGAAGAAATTCAGAATTCAAGGGCAGAAACCTTGAAGATAAACATTTAACTTAATGGTAAGTACACTTTCAAACCGTATTGGTAGAGGTACAGTAAATGTATATCTTTTTACTGTATTTTTTAATAGAGAAGATTAACCTAGACCGTGAAAGTGATGAAGCAAAACAATACAATATGCCACCACCATCCTTCAACATCTAGAGGTAGGCTCGGGAGAACATCATATACTGACTGGACAAGAAACTGGAAGTGGTATTGTCTCCAGAGCTACGCCCAAGTGATCTTACTGAGTTGTATACTCCCATTTGGTCCAGGCCCCTTGCTTCAACATGCCCACCATCCTGCTCAAGTGGATTTAAATACTGACATTTTAAAAACATGTTCTCCACTGACCTGACAGGGTTCACACCTCAATGTAAAATGTCAGGTCTGGCCTACATTACTAATTCTTGTGATTTTCAATTTTTCAATTTTCAATTCTTCAAGTGATAGGTGTTGTAGTTGGATCTTAATGAACTCCTTGATGGCTTAATGCTTAATGAGACATGGACACCACTAAACCCCTGGGGGTAAGATTTGGTATCCAAGATGTTAGCTGTAGATCTTCTAACTCCTGTAAGTTGTGAGGTGGAGCCTTCATGGACTGGACTTGTTTATCTATCACATCTTAAAGATGCAGTATTGGATTAAGATCTGTGGGAGGGCTCAAGACTGAACCAACATCTCAAATTGATTGCTGTTTTCCTGAAACTATTTTGTACAATTGTTCAACTCGAAGATCAGTTTACATTTATCTGCAGTGGATCCAGAGGTCCGTGATCAGTTTACTTTGATTTACACACAAACTGACTCGCCACAGAGTAAAATAACTTCTGTGACCTGGAAATACCACCCATTAATAGCCAAACTCCTAAAATAGCACAAAGCATGTACAATATATATGTTTATATGTGTATATATGTATTTCACAAGTGTTTTTTTCATGGCGCTTAAAACTTTCATGCAACAACAGCTTATACTGTATTTAGACGACTTTAATTCCTGTGTTCCTCGTGAGTATAGTGGGCCGTATCTCCGCCTGTAACGAGAGGTTCATTCTGCAGCCAAAAATCAAATTTTCAAATTTTCAGTTATTTACAATCCTACAGGAATAAAATGAATCAAATATTGTACATATTGTGTCTGATTAAGCAGCAGACAGTTATTACAGTTATTACATTCATATGATTGAAATGTATTGCACCATCAATGTGGTACATATGGGGGGCGGAGTCCCTCCAAAGGCGGCACTGCGCGGTGCGATGTAGTGGGTAATGAGTGAGCCAGGCGACCAGGTAAGCAGCAGAGAAGTATTTAATAAATGAAAACCCGAACCGAAACGACACGCCGACGCAACGCCGAACATAAACAAAGCAAAAAATAACCCAACGTAACATAGCATACAGCATGTAATGCTGGCCTGCTGACTCCGGGCGCATGCGCACTATAAGTGTAGTCAGCAGGCCACATGTGATTAGGTAGGACCCAATCCCAGCTCTAGGGGATGGGCCCTACCTACTGGAACGGCCAAATCTCGAGTGAGGAAAACAGGGGGGGAGTGGCATAGCCCTCCCAAGCCTGACATACCGCCCCCCCCCAAAATAACCGGGGGGGGGGGGTATGGCCACCCGGGGAAAAAGAAAATTGAAAAAAACAAAGGGGGCCCGGGGCCCTCCGGGGCCCTATGACGATGCAACGGCGAAGAGGCCTGTAGGGGGCGCGAAGGCGGTGAGGCCTCTTTGAGGGCACGAAGGCAGCATGGCCACCTGAGGGCGCTAAACCGGCGAGGCTCTATAAACTCGCGGAGGCGATGCGGGCACTAAGGCGGTGCGGCCATCTGAAGGCGCTAAAGCATCGAGGCTTCTTACACTTGCGGAGGGGACGTGACCCTTTGAGAGCGCGGTGGCGACTTGACCCCTTGAGGATACAGAGGCAACGTGACCGTTTAAGAGCATGATGACTGCGTGGCCCTTTGAAAGCGTGAGGAAGGCATGACCCTTTGAGAGCACGAGGGCGACGTGACCCTTTGAGGATGCGAGGATGACGTGAC
Source organism: Corydoras sp. C115 (assembly GCA_019802505.1). Lineage (NCBI taxonomy): Eukaryota > Metazoa > Chordata > Actinopteri > Siluriformes > Callichthyidae > Corydoras > Corydoras sp. C115. The sequence goes on along the minus strand of JAFMOC010000359.1, from coordinate 69,379 downwards.
CCTTTGAGGATGCGGGGGCGACGTGACCCTTTGAGGATGCGGGGGCAACGTGACCCTTTGAGAGCGCGAGGGCGACGTGACCCTTTGAGGATGCGGGGATGCCGTGACCCTTTGAGAGAGCGAGGGCGACGTGGCCCTTTGAAAGTGTGAGGACAACGTGACCCTTTGAGGATGCGGGGACGCCATGACCCTTTGAGAGCGCGAGGGCGACATGACCCTTTGAGAGCGCGAGGACGACGTGACCCCTTGAGGATGCAGGGACGACGTGACGCTTTCATAGCGCGGGGGCAACGTGACCCTTTGAGAGCGCGGGGGCAACGTGACCCTTTGAGAGCGCGGGGGCAACATGACCCTTTGAGAGCGCGGGGGCGACGTGACCCCTTGAGGACACGGGGCGATGTGACCCTTTGAGAGCGCGAGGGTGATGTGACCCTTTAAGGATGCGGGGGCGACATGACCCTTTGAGAGCACGAGGGTGACGTGACCCTTTGAGGATGCGGAGGCGACGTGACCCTTTGAGAGCATGAGGGCGACAGGACCCTTTGAGAGCGCGAGGATGACATGACCCCTTGAGGATGCGGGGGCGGCGTAACCCTTTGGGAGCGCGAGGGCGACGTGACCATTTGAGGGTGATATTTGCGGGCTCTGACGCCGTAGAGACTCCCGCGGACTCAGGTACTGGGGAGAACAACGCGGACTCAGGTACTGGAGAGGCTAACGCGGGCTCAGGTGCTGGAGAGGGTAACGCGGACTCAGGTGATGCGCTGGACACCTCGCCAACGTGACCCTTTGAGAGCGCAAGGGCGATGTGACCCTTTGAGGGTGATACTTGCGGGCTCTGACACCGGAGAGACTCCCACGGACTCAGGTACTGGGGAGAACAACACAGACTCAGGTACTGGAGAGGCTAACACGGGCTCAGGTGCTGGAGAGGCTAACGCGGACTCAGGTGATGCGCTGGACACCTCGCCAACGTGACCCTTTGAGAGCGCGAGGGCGATGTGACCCTTTGAGGATGCGGGGGCGACGTGACCCCTTCAGGATGCGGGGGCGACGTGACCCTTTGAGAGCGCGAGGGCGACGTGACCCTTTGAGGGTGATACTTGCAGGCTCTGACGCCGGAGAGACTCCCGCGGACTCAGGTACTGGGGAGAACCGCGTTAGTAGGCTAACGCGGACTCAGGTGATGCGCTGGACACCTCGCCTAGTCTCCCAGCCTCTTTCTTCTCTGCCTCCTGGACACAAAAAGAGAGAGCAACCCCACCACAGCAACCCCACATAGTAATAGGTCCTGGTCTACCGGACCGGACGCACCGGACGCAACCCGAACGGATCACGGATGGCTCAGGACGGGACGCGACTGACGCACACCGGAACACGTAGCCCGAATCAATGCCCCGAACCCTGCAAGGCGTGCAGATGTCGCGGCACGGATCGCTGATGGAAAGCGTCGAAATGCTGACGACGAGCGGCGGATCGCTGATGGCGCGCGGCGGCTCATGGGGTGAAGTACTGGCGGAGCGGGGCGGCTCGCGGTGCGGCACACTGACGGCGAGTGGCGGAATGCTGACGGAGAGCGAAGGAACAGTGACGGAGAGCGGCGAAACACGGGGCGGATTACCGGCGGAGCGGGGCGGCTCGCGGAGCAGCACGCTGAGGACTAGCGGTGGAACACTGGCGGTGAGCAGCGGAACGCTGGCGGCGAGCGGTGAGACGCTGACGGCGCGCGCCGGATCACGGGACGGATTAAGGGCGGAGCGGGTCAGTCCCTGAATGATCCTAGGTGCTATGTTGTCTGGGGCAAAAGGCACCTGGCAGGGTCTCCCAAGGCAAATTGGTCCTAGGTGACAGGCCAGACAAAGAGTGGTCCACTAAAAACCCCTATGAACAGAAACACCAGGAATACGTGTACCCTGCCTGATTTAGGGTTATCGGGGCCCCACCCTGCAGCCAGGCCCGGGGATGGGGTTCGTCAGCGAGCGTCTGGTGTTCGGGCACTTTCCCATGGTTCCCGGCCGGGCCCAGCCCGAAGGAGTTACATGGGTTCCCCCTCAATTGGGCTCACCATCTGGGGGGGGGGGTAGTAATAGGGGTTTGGTGCAGTGTGGATCGGGCAGTGGCCGGAGGCGTGGGCCTGGGCGTCGTGATCATCCGTTGCTGAAATTGGCTTTCGGAACTTGGAATGTCACTTCACTGGCAGGGAAGGAGCCTGAGCTTGTGCGGGAGGTTGTGAGATACCGGCTACATATAGTCGGGCTTACCTCAACGCACAGCTCGGGTTCTGGGTCCAATCTCCTTGAGAGGGGCTCTGTTCTTTTCTAGAGTTGCCCATGGTGAGAGGCGTCGGGCAAGTGTGGGCTTTTTCGTTGCCCCCCGGCTTGAAGCGTGCATATTGGAGTTTTCTCCGGTGGATGAGAGGGTAGCGTCCCTACGGCTTCAGGTTTTGGAACGGGTACTGACTGTTGTCTGCGCTTATGCGCCGAATGGCAGTTTAGAGTACCCAGCCTTCTTGGGGTCTGTGGGGGGGGGGGGGGGGGGGGGGTAGTAGAAAATGCTCCCCCTGGAGACTCTGTAGTCCTACTGGGGGACTTCAATGCTCATGTGGGCAATGACAGTGAGACCTGGAGAGGTGTGATTGGGAGGAACGGCCCCTCTGATCTGAACCAGAGTGGTGTTCAGTTGTTGGACTTCTGTGCAAATCACGGTTTGTCCATCACGAACACCATGTTTGAGCACAAGGGTGTCCATAAGTGTACATGGCGCCAGGATGCCCTAGGCCGCAGTTCAATGATTGACTTTGTAGTTGTGTCATTGGACTTGCGGCCATGTGTCTTGGACACTCGGGTGAAGAGAGGGAGGAGCTGAGCTGTCAACTGATCACCACCTGATGGTGAGTTGGATCAGATGGGGGGGGGAAGATGCCGGTCAAACCAGGCGGACCTGAACGTATAGTGAGGGTTTTCTGGGAATGTCTGGCAGAAGAACCCGTCAGACAGATGTTCAACTCTCACCTCCGTCAGAGCTTCATCCTCATTCCGGGGGAGGTGGGGGACATTGAGTCTGAATGGGCCATGTTCTGTTCCTCCGTTGTTGAGTCGGCGGACAGGAGCTGTGGTCGAAAGGTAGTTGGTGCCTGTCGTGGTGGTAACCCTCGAACACGGTGGTGGTCACCTCGTGTAAGGGATGCCGTCAAGATGAAGAAGGAGTCCTATCAGGCATGGTTGGCTTGTGAGACTCCAGAAGCAGCTGACCGGTACCGACAGGCTAAGCGATTTGCAGCTTTGTGCGTCGCGGAGGCAAAAACCCGGGTGTGGGAGGAGTTCGGTGAGACTTTGGAAAGTGACTTTCGGTCGGCTCCTAGAAGGTTCTGGCAAACTCTCAGGCGACTCAGGAGGGGAAAGCAGTGTGCCACCAACACAGTATATAGTGGAGGTGTTGCACTGTTGACTTTGACTGGGGACCTTCTCAATCCCACCAATATGCCCTCCAGAGAGGAGGCAGAGTCAGAGGACCCGGGAGGAGGCTTGTCCATCACTGTGGCTGAAGTCGCTGAGGTAGCCAGAGGGCTCCTTGGTGGCAGGGCTTCTGGGGTGGATGAAATCCGCCTGGAGTTCCTCGAAGCTCTGGATGTTGTGGGGCAGTCTTGGCTGACACGACTCTTCAACATTGCATGGTCTTTGGGGGCAGTGCCTCTGGACTGGCAGACGGTGGTGGTGGTGCCTCTTTTTAAAAAAGGGGACCGGAGGGTGTGTTCCAATTACAGGGGAATTACTCCTCCTCAATAGTCGAACCTCGGATTCAGGAGGAGCAGTGTGGTTTTCCTCCTGATCGTGGAACAATGGACCAGCTCTTCACTATCTCCAGGATCCTCGAGGGGTAATGGGAGTTTGCCTAACCAGTCTACATGTGCTTTGTAGATCTGGAGCAGGCTTTCGACTGTGTCCCTTGGGGTATTTTGTGGGAGGTGCTTCATGAGTATGGGGTACATGGATCCTTACTACGGGCCATTCAGTCCCTGTATTTGCGAATCAGGAGCATGGCCGGCAGGAATCCCACCAAGAGCTGGTGGAGGTGGCTGGGGCAAGGGAGGTCTGGGTCTCCCTACTTCGGTTGCTGCCCCCCCTAGGAAGGCCGCCACGAACCAGCTGGCCGAAGTGAGGCAGTCATCCCCAGTGGCCACTAAGCCCTCGACCCACCTCCGTGCGGGTCCCAGGAGTCTGGATAGGTAGAACTGCACCCTCTCCCCGTCCGATAGCTTCCGACTGGTCACACAATCGAACACCTTGCGACTCCCGATGATGTACGGGAGTGGCTTCAAAGCCACTCTGTCGCAAGGTGCCGGGAGCTTACACGTAACGGAGAGAGGGAGAACGATCTCCCCATACTCCGGGACTCGATCGATTACCCTCATCGTATATGCGGAGGGCAGATAAAGACTAGATGGAGGGGCTAGCGCCGAGGTAATGCAGCTAATGCTGCAGCCCGAGAATAGGCTAAAGGCGGAGCTAGCGCCGAGCTAATGCTGCTGATGCTGCAGCCGGATAAAGCGGCTAACGGCGGGGCTAGCGCCGAGCTAAAGTAGCCAATGCTGCAGCTGGAGAATAGGTTATTGGTAGAATAAGCTATTGGTGGGGCTAGCGCCGAGTTAATGTAGCCAGGATGCTGCAGCCGGAGAGACTGCTACTGGCGGGGTTAGCGCCGAGCTAAAGCAGCTAACGCTGCAGCCACGGGACGGACCGATGAGATGGGATACGCGGCAGCGGGGAACACCATGTAACAAATTTCAAAAAAAAATTTGTTCCCAGTTGTTAAGTGTGTTTTCCTGATTGTTTGTACCCTAAATGAATAGAAAAAAGTTATTATTCCCTGTAAACTTGGCTTTTGTGGTCAGCACATTGATATTTTGAAATTGATCTATTTTTAAGGATATTCGCCATATTTCAAGATACTTAAGAAGCTTCTGGAATTGTGAGAACTATCAAGAAGTTTCTAGAACTGTCCAGAATTATCTAGAACTTTCTGGGACTGTACAGAATTGTAGGTAGCTGTATAACTACAGTTATATAGGGCCACTATAGCCCTTTCTGAGAGACGGAGAGACATGATCTAATTGGTTGGGATTGCATAGTAAGTGGGCAACAGCCATCACAGACAAAGGGGAATTGACCTTGACAGACCGGTGTGAATTGATTCTCTATTCAGATTCTGATAACAACAGTATTCACACTTCACCCCACACCCATTACAGGAGGAGCTTAGGAAGGACCACCACTTTCAAATGTATATATTGTGTGTTACTCTGCTACCGCGTGATCAGTCTTGCTCTGCTGAATCCTCAGTACACTATTGTACTTTGATACTGCATGGAATAAAGATTGACCATTATTATCAAGTTTGGAGAGACATCCTTTTTCCTTACAGTACACAGCAACTTAGTCAATTTAGATGGCATCAAGAGGTTGCATACATCCAGCAGACGCATTTTGCTATGTATGTGGCCATTTTATAAAGACAAGAGCGAAAAAGTACTCTGTGGAAGCATCTGCTAAGATGTGTGAGGCCTACAAAGCATACTTTGGCATGCCTGTTGGTGACCAAGACAAACCATGGGCTCCTCATTTCACATGTGAGCACTGCAAGAAAACTCCTGAAGGTAAGCGGATAAATGATACTCTCTTAAATAGCAAATTTAATTTTTTATTTTGCTAAATTTTTAAATAAGTTAAAGTTTAAAAGACCTTTTCACATGTTGTGTTTAAATATATCAAATATATGCTGTTTTATTTTATTGTTTGATATATAACAGATTTCAAACTGTGTTAATATCGCACATACCACTAGTCATTAGTGTGAAATAGGCCTAAATCAAATTCTCAATCCAAATTTTATTTTGGTTGCTTATAGGTTGGTACAGGGGAGAGAAGAGAGTCATGCATTTTGCTGTCCCAAGAATTTGGCGTGAACCGACTGATCACTCAACAAATTGCTACTTCTGCATGGTGGACCCGTCCAAACGTCGCGCTGGCAAAAATGCAACGCCTGTAACGTATCCTGACATTCCTTTATCTATTGCCCCAGTACCACACTGCCCTGAACTTCCTGTACCAACACCTCCAGACAGAGCAACACCACCTTCAGAAGAAAGCAGCAGGTCAGACTCCCAGGAAGATGTTGAAGATCACGATTTCTCTCCATGTGCAGATGAGGAGCGGAAGCCATACTACCCTAACCAAAAAGACCTCAACGATTTGATCAGAGACCTTGGTCTCACCAAGTCCAACGCTGAGCTTCTGATATCAAGGCTCAAGCAATGGAACTTATTAGATGAAAGCGTCCAAGTCACAGGTCAGAGGAAGCGTCACCAAGTTTTTTCCACCTTCTTCAGTCATCAAGACGGACTGTGCTTCTGCAACAATGTGGCCGGTCTATTCGAGGCTATAGGTATCACCTGTAACCCGAATGAGTGGCGTCTCTTCATAGACAGCTCATGCAAGAGCCTCAGAGCCGTGCTGCTTCACAATGGGAACAAGTACCCATCTCTTCCTGTAGCTCACTCGGTGCACCTGAAAGAGGAATACACCAGTGTCAAGATGTTGCTAGGTGCCTTGAAGTATGATGAGTATGGCTGGGAAGTTATTGGAGATTTCAAAATGGTGTCATTCCTGATGGGCCTGATGGGTTTTACTAAGTATCCTTGCTTTATTTGCCTTTGGGACAGCCGGGATACTAAAGCGTACTACCACAGGCGGGACTGGCCTCAGCGGACAGAGTTCACTGTGGGGAAGAACAATGTAAAGTGGGAGCCACTGGTGGACCCACGCAAGGTGCTGATGCCACCACTACACATCCAGTTGGGGCTCATAAAACAATTTGTCAGGGCTCTAGATAAGAAGTCGAGAGCTTTCAATTACCTCCAAGATCTTTTCCCTAAGCTGTCTGAAGCAAAGATCAAAGCTGGTGTCTTCGTCGGACCACAAATCAAGAAGATCAAAGAGTGCAGTGAATTTCCCAAGAAGCTGAATAGAAAGGAGAGAGCAGCTTGGAACAGTTTTGTCGCAGTGGTTCCTTCCTAGGCAATCATAAAGATGAAAACTATGTACAACTGGTCCAGACTCTGATAAAGAACTATGCTGCAATGGGCTGCAGGATGTCACTCAAAATCCATATCCTTGATGCTCATCTTGATAAGTTCAAAGAGAACATGGGAGCTAATCAAATAAAAAGGTGGCGCTTACCCGGATTGGGAGTCCTGGACATCGTTAGGTGTTGTGAGGCCAGCATTCTGTTACATATGGGGGGCGGAGTCTGTCCAAAGGCGGCACCACACGGTGCGATGTAGTGGGTAATGAGCGAGCCAGGCGACTAGGTAAGGAGCAGAGAAGTATTTAATAAATTAAAAAATAAAACCCGAACCGAAACGACACGCCGACGCGATGCCGAACATAAACAAAGCATAAAATAACCCAACGTAACATAGCATACAGCATGTAATGCTGACCTGCTGACTCAGGGCGCATTCGCACTATAAGTGTAGTCAGCAGGCCACATGTGATTAGGTAGGACCCAATCCCAGCTCTAGGGGATGAGCCCTTCCTACGGGAATCCTGGACGGCCAAATCCCGAGTGAGGAAAACAGGGGGGAGTGGCATAGCCCTCCCAAGCCTGACACAATGATACATTTATTGCAGAGTTATTTTTAGTTTGATTTGGAGTGATTATTGGGACAGTACTGATTGTGCAGTCTAACTGCAGCAGGAATGAAGGACCTGCGATAACGCTCCCTGACACACTTCAGATGATGTAGCCTGTCACTGAAGGTGCTGCCCAGTGCTGCTAGAGTCTCAAACATGGGGTGGGATTCATTGTCCATAAGTTTTGTTGCTAGCTTGTTTAGCATCCTCTTGTCTCCCACCGCCTGCACCGGGTCTAAGCATTCCCCAGGACAGGAGTTTGTCCTGTTCCTGTTTGCATTCATGATGCTGCTGCCCCAGCACACCACTCCATAAAAAATGGCTGATGCCACCAGTGTGTCAAAAAAGGTCCTGAGGAGCGGCCCCCGCACACCAAACGATCTTGGTCTCCTCAGTACATACAGTCTGCTTTGTCCTTTTTTATAAAGAGCAGTGGTGTTATCTGACCATTCCAGTTTTGTGTTAAGGTGAACACCCAGGTACTTATAAGAGTCCACCGTCTCAATGTCCTTTCCTTGAATGTTCATCGGTGTTGGGAGAGGGCGACTGCACCTACGAAAATCCACCACAGTTCCTTAGTTTTCACGGTGTTGATCTGGAGACGGTTACATAGGCACCAGTCCAAGAAGTCCTGAATCACCTTTCTGTATTCCCGGTCGTCATCATCAGTAATGAGACCTACAACAGCAGAGTCATCAGAGAACTTCTGTAAGTGACAGTTCAGTGAGCTGTACTTATGTCTGCCGTGTACAGGGTGAAGAGGAACGGCGCTGTGGGGCCCTGTGGGGCCCCAGTACTGCAGACTACTAAGTCAGACACAACGTCCCGTGCCCTAACATATGGTGGTCCATGTGTTAGTAGTCCATAATCCAGTTTGTCATGTGACAGTCCACTCAGATAAAATTCAGCTTGTCCCTCAGAAGTCCAGGTTGGATGGTGGTAAAAGCAATGGAGAAATCGAAGAACATGATCCTTACGGTGCTCCCCTGGTTCTCCAGATGAGAAAGAGCTCTGTGGAGAAGGTAGATGACGCATCATCCATCATCCACACCAACACCAGGCCGGTAGGCAAACTGAAGCGGGTCCATCGATGAACTCACCAGTGGGCGGAGATGAACAAGCACCAGCCTCTCCAGTGTCTTCATCGGATGAGACATCAGTGCCACCAGCCTGTAGCTATTTAGGTTCTTCGGATGTGGAGTCTTAGGCACCGGTACCACGCACAAGGTTTTCCACAGCTGTGGAAACCTTTCTTGGCTTCATCTTCCTGAGCTCATTTCTCACCTGGATGGTTGAAATGGTCAAATTGGTGCATGGGGGTGGAAAGTGATCAGGTGTTCCGGGTGTCTGTATGCTGTACAGTGTTCTCCACACAAAAGTTTATGTAGTCCGTGATGCAGTGTGAGAGATTGTCCATGTCCTCCCCGTGAGGATCACACAGTACTTCCCATATAGTAGAATCGAAACAGTCTTTCAGCACCTCCTCTGTTTCTTCAGACCATTTCTTCACTGTGCAGGTGACTGCAGGTTCTCTGTGTACAAGAGGTTTATACACAGGTTGGAGATGAACCATGTTGTGATCCGACTTGCCCAGTGGAGGGAGGGTGCAGAGTTATATGCCTCCTTGGTGTTGGCATAAAACAAGTCCAATACTCTGTCATCTCTGGTGGGACAGGTAGCATACTGTGTGAAGGTGGGCAGAGTAGAAGACAGAGAAGTGTGGTTGAAATCCCCGGAGATCAGAAGAAGAGCTTGTTGATGTTTGGACTGTCTGTCTAATGTTAGTCTGCTCACCACCGAATGGAAGGTGTCACATGCAGCCGCAGCGCCAGCAGAGGGATGCACATACACAGCTATCGCGATAGCATTCGAGAATTCCCTCGGGAGGTAGTGCATTCGCATGCTAATGGCTAACATTTCAACATCCTTGCAGCAGATTTGTTCTTTAATAGTGATGTGATCAGAATTACACCATCTATCATTCACAAACACTGCCAGTCCTCCTCCCTTTCTCTTGCCACTCTTTGTCGTTCTGTCTGCCCATATGAGTTTAAAGCCGTCCATAGAGATGACCATGTCTGGTGTTAACGGCGTTAGCCACGTCTCTGTAAACAGCATGATGCTGAGATGTGCTGCCACTCACGCGTGCACAGGAAGTGAGTAATAGGAATCAACAAGGCTTGTGGCTAAAATGAGCACCAGTTTGTACCTAATATCATAGTTCTATTGTGGTCACATGTGTTTTTCTGGTAGTTATTGACCCCATGTTTTTCTACATCTTGATTAATAAAAATATCTCAGTTCATAAATATCTTCACAGTCATTTAAATCGGTCCAGTTCTTCTAATTGTGTAATTTTTGTGGTGTGGTTCATATAAATGTCTTCAATTATTTTTCTTACTTGTAGAAGTGCTGAAATAGTTTTGAGCTCTCCTTCTCACTACCCAGCTGTAAGAGTCTTTGTTTATGGGGTGTTGGTAAATACTGTACATGCTGTGATGTCATAGCAGGAAGTACAATAAATGTCTATTTTTACATCCTGTCATTAGTTTGTCAATCTACTGTGCTGCTTAATAAGTGTGACCATCCATAACTGAAACACACAAAATGGATTTCTGGATTGTGTTTTTTCACCTGCGCAAGGTACGTGCGTGCGGTGGGAGAACTACTATTTGAACTTAAACAAGGAAACCGATCCGTCGCTGACTACGTGCTGGAGTTCCGGACACAAGCAGCTCATAGCAGCTGGAATGAGCCGGCCGTCCTGGTAGATTACCACTCAGATTTAAGGAAGGACCTGGCTGCTGAGCTACTTTATAAAGATGAGGGCATGTCCCTCTCTGAAATCATCCCACCCCTATCTCTGCTGTTCTTCAGCTAGGTCGAGGGCATCTGGAAGGTGATCATGCTGTCCTTTCTTCTAGGGGGGTTGTTGACAATTAGGCGTCTATGAGCCTAATTTACCAGGTCTGATTTCTCAGTTCCTGGAATGGACGTGCTGAACGTGCACATTTTAGGGGAGTATGTTTGTTTAAGGTCAGGCTGACAACCTGACTTTAACTGTCATTCGTCCATTCAATCCTCGCCCACCTCCCCAGTCGCCACGCAGTCACATTTACTGAACTTTGGACTGATGGTCTGTTTGAAATTCCTTCAATTCCCCCCTTGGGCGCGATCTCCCCGCGCCCACTAATTTGTTCCATTCCCCGGATGCTGTGAGATAGTCAGAGTCCAGCGCTTACATTTATTCAGCAGAGATTTACTATATCAGTGTGCCGTGCGTGTGAGCCCTATGATCAGTACATGATTCTTCAAAGTAAAACACTCAGATTATTAAAACTCTAATAACGTGCGGCTACCAGGGTCCTGGGGTTGTGGGAGGTCCCGCTTCTGTCACTGTAATGGGCGTCCGCCACTCAGGTGCTCCACGCCTGCAGTGTTGTTGCCTCCGTCCATCACTAGGTGGCCAGCCTTCTCTCCGTTCCCCCAGGTCTCCGGTTGCGGCTGATAAATTCTTAATGCCCTATATGTTCATTTAATGCTATACTAAAGCGTGTGCGTGCAGTGTATTAGCTTCTCTACTGGTCTAATACCTAGAAGGAATGATTGAGAGAGAGAGAGAGAGAGAGAGAGAAAGAAAAAATGAAGTACAGAAGTCCTAAATGGAAAAAAAGATGATCTTGGGCATTATATAATTGTAGCTAGTTCTTTCTTCATCCGATTCCTCATCTCCAGAGTCCGATTCAGCCGTCCGCAGCGGCATGCTGTAGTCCGGAGACTTTTCCGATCGTTCCCCAATGGCAGTCACAATCAATCTAGTTAACAGAGCTCTCAGACATGGTATGCAGCAGCACCCACAGGTTACCAATATAGCAACAAACACAGCAACAGACGTAACAAGTGGCTTGATTAAATCCTTCCATTTGCCAAACATGTTATTTATCCATAATTCTAAGGGATTATCTATGCCCGAGGCCTCATGCATTTCCTGTGATAGTTTACGTAACCCATTGAGGGCCTTGGCTACTGACCCATCAGGTGCTGTGTTATTTGGCATATAGATGCAGCACACTTCACCAATCATTACGCAAACACCCCCTTTTCTGCCAGGACCATGTCTAAAGCTTTCCTGCTCTGTATGGCCACGATCGACGTCACATGCAATTGTTCACTTAATCCCTCAATGGCATCTCTAGTGAGATTAGTAAGCCGAAGTACATTGTAATGTATGAAATTTATTCTGTCCACATTTTTGTTTGGAGTCACTGGAAAAAGGGACGATATTACTGGAATGTTTTCAAAGCCTGCTGCCACCTGGTTTGCCAATTTGAACTCGTCTGGCACCCCCCTAGGCACCCCAATCGAGTCTATATAAGTGGGTGAGTCCTTACTATCATTCCCACTATTGTTTGAACGATTGCCCCTATTACCAGCAGGGTTTTCGTCCTTGTTTGGCACTCTAGGCGCCTTAGCACCCGGTTGTGTATGTCGTTTTCTAATTCACATTTTCACAATTGACCTTACCACCCCCACTTTAAACTACCCGGACCACATTGGAGTTTCCGGAGTGGCAACATTTAGCAAACGTTTTTAATCTCCCCCTTTGTGTATGGGGCATTCACCTACCTCAGTGGTGGTCAGTCCACACACACCTACTTCCTCCCTTATCTGACATGTTCTCATGGTCATCAGTACCAGTGGCCACACTTCTACCCAGATCAACCTAGTGTTATGGCACGTCCTTGCCAACTTAGTCTTGCCTGATCGGCCACTGCGCCTCAGTGGAGTTACTTTTACCTTTAATGATGGCCACCTGTTTGAGCAGCTGTCCTTTCTAGCTCTTGACAGTGTGAGTAATGTAGATGTAAGAAAGGCAATTACCCCATGGGTAGTGTTCACAACTAATGGGTGACACTACTAGGTGTGCAGTTTTGTTTAAAGCCACTGCTAAGGTTGCTATGTACCTTGTACATCAAAACAAAAATACTTTAGTACTTAAAAACTATACCTTCAGCCTCCCCCCTTTCTAAAACAAAACAACATTTTTTTTTTTTAAAGAAATATCCAGATCAAAATGATGTGTTATTATCCCACAAGTAAATTAATGAAGGCGGTATAGCAATCTGTAAGAGGTATGTTATCAGCTAAAGTGATCTTGTTGATCTTCCTTGAAGTAATTATGGTCCAGTCCTCATTACCTGTGGATCATATTCAAAACATGTGATAACACAACACATAACATAATCATTAAAATTACCACCACGACTGTCTATGGAAAAATCAAACCAGCAAGGCTTATTATTAATACTTTTTACTGGATCAAACTGCACCGTCAGTTCTGTCCGCTAGAACCTGCAAATTGACTTGTGTGGTTTGTAAATTTAAACACAACATCAAACAAACTTGAATTTTTCTATTATTTTATACAAATCACACAACATAGGTTTAATAAACTCATATTTCTCCTGTTTAAATGTAAAATTTGATAATTAGACCACCTTCAGTGCATGACCTGGAGGGAAAAATAAAACCTTTATCAAACAATTTATGAACAACAATGCTGCAAAAAAAGTCACAACATTAATCATGTGTCATGGCAAAACATTTTCTCAAACTCCAACCTGGGAAAAATATAACCTTATAATTTTTATAATTATATAATTTTGTCCTCATTAGGTAATGTCAGCAGGCTGGTCTAGTGTAGTTAACTATCAGTCAAATCTTTATCCTTTATTAAACAAAAAATGTGCTTGGTCCATTTTAAAACAAAAATCTCTGATCATAGTGTGGACATGGGTCTCAGTTCTGTCGACGTATACATTCTTGACTTGATATAATCAGCATAAGATATCATAATAAGACATAATAACTGTAGGAGGTCATTCATAGTTATATGCAAACACAAATGCTTAAGATGAATCACTAATACACGGTAAAATTATATTTTCTTCACAATCCCCCCTTTGATTCATTTTAATCATTCAATAGTTCTAACAGATTAATTTCAGCGTTTCCGAGTGGTATCGCTTGTCAACATTATTGAAGTTTTGTTTTGGAGGCCTAGTGACCTTGCTCTTCCAGATGCTTCAACAGAGCCAAAGTTGCTTCTTTACATATGGTCTGTGTTGGTGCTGCCACCAACATTTCAAAAATCAATTTCTGTCAAAATCTTATCAATCCCATGGCCCATTTTCTGTCAGATATTAGTTCCGTCATAGTCAAACAGTCTAGTTTATTCAGTCAAATCTTCACAGGAAACCTTGTCTTTATATTGGAAAATAGTGTTATTTTCTTTTAACATTTAATACATTATATTTAAATGAGCTCAACTATTTTATTTGCCATGGCTAATAAATATTAACTCACTTGCCCCACTTACTCATGAACTCATCAAAAACAAACATACACACACATACACACACACACAGTATTAACCAGAGATAAGAACAGAGTGTGAAGAAAGCTTGTAACTAATAAAGTCTATTTTTCAACTATAAATGACCTATTAATTTAAGTCAAACAAACTAAAACTCATATTTCTTATGGACAAATTTATTTATTTAACCTTCAACCATATGTTAATTATTTTAAACCTAAATGACATTTATTTAGTCTGGGCAACATATGACCTTACTGCTGGCAGCAGTTCAGGTTCAGTCAGGCTGGTTATTTAAACAGTTGCTCACTGACAGACAGACTGAAATGGACAGCTCTCTTGATCATAAGAAACTGACCATTAACAATTCCTTACCGTCGGCATCTCCCTGATCTGGGCAGATCTGGGAACAAACAGATCCTCACCCGTCTTTGTTCGAGCATGCCCTCGCTTTTCGTTAGAGATTCTCACCGCCTCCATCACACACACGTCTTTTAGCACACATCGTTTGATTCCAAGCCCTGACATGTTCACTACTATTGACATTAGAGTAAATGCTTTATTAAAGCAGTAAACACACTCTGTCTTTCACACTCTATTGTTAAGCTTAAATTTTACATTTACCTTTACTTTATTCTAATTCACAGTGTTTCTTAACTTATTATTGTATCATGTTATTTTACCCTCACTCACTACTACCATAACTATTATTTATTTAATAGTTTACTCATTTGCTTTTAGTTATGCTAATTTATTATTCCCTAGTTTGGTTATTCTCCCCCACAATACAGAAAAGAGTTTAGAATAGAAAATGAATAGGGTTTTAGTTTCTACACCCATCATGTCACACATTCATACCTGATCCACTTAAACAACACTCACAATTTTAACAGAATAACATATACAGTGGTGCCACACCCAAACCAACACAATTATCTAACTATATCGTACTGCAATATTTCAACACATTTTAGCTTTATTCAGTGTGTACTTTAATTTATAAATACTGCAGTTTTATTTTAATTTATGGTTCATACCCTAATTATTACTTATTTTAAACTTCTATATTACAATATGTCGAGCCATATAAGCACACTATATAATTTTTTTTTTTTTTTAATATATATATTTACATAACATTATATAACAGCAATTCAAACAAGACCAGTCAGTTCCAATGTGTCCTTTAAACAGGCTGTATGACTGTCACAGGCAATGAGTAAGTCATCAACGTATTGACATAACAAAGTATTGTCATGCAAGATGGCGTCGTCCTGCAGCACTGATAGGTCTTTTAGGAGACACTGATTAAAAATACCTGGGGCAATCTGTTGTAGGTGTATTGACCCCTAAATGTGAAAGCAAAGATTTGCTTGACCTCATCAGATAGTGGAATACTGAAAAATGCATCTGCCAGGTCTACTACGGTAAACCACGCATGTTCTGGGGTGAGGTTCAGCAGCATTCTGTAAGGGTCAGGTACCGCAATCCCCTCAGTGATTGTTACTTGGTTAATGAGCCTTAAATCATGCACCATCCTATATTCATTCTTACCAGGTTTCAGCACAGGCAGGATGGTGTGTTCCAGGGTGAGGGTGTCAGTACTCCTACCTTCAAGAGGTCGTGTATAGTGTCAGCATTCCCTTCTATCACCTCACGCTTTAGGGGGTACTGTGGTCAATTCACAGATGTGGTGTTTGGCTGGACACTTATCGGGGCCACGTGATGTTCAGTCAGTCCCACGTCTACTTTGGATACCGTCCAAAGTGTCATTGGCACCTGTCCCAGCAGATCTGGCGTCTGTGGGTGATCTGTTAGTTCTCTGCAATGATACCTGTTTAAAACCACATGTTCAAATTTGCCTTCATCCAAGCACTTGCATTCAATTTGCCAGTACTTACCACACGCTGTCTTGTGTAAGTAGGGGTGTCTGTGGGCTGAAAGTCCAGTGTCAGAGCATGTTTCACCATCGGGCCAAGTTGTCTGGCCTCATGACCAGTCAGTTATGAATAGTGTTATGTGTGGAGCGCTGTCTGCATACTTATCTGCTCGCCACACCTCCTTTTGTCTGGGATTCAGGATTACTACAGCCGCCACCCCTTCTGGACCCATTATGATGCTGTTGGTGCGCAGCAGTGTGTCGTGGCCCTCATAATCCCTGTCCCACAGATAATTTCCCCACATTTGATTCGCGAGCACTGATGTCCCTGCTCTGGTGTCCAACAAAAATCCTACATCCCACCCTTTTACAGACAACTTCAATATCGGTTCTCGGCTGCCGAGGGTGGGACGGACTGGTGGCTGGGCAGCGTCATTGGTGGTTGGGTCCGGGGCGGTAACCCCGGGGTGGACCTCTGCCTCCTCGCCATCTCCCTTCCTCGCGCTGTGGGCATTCTCTTGCGAAATGTCCCAGTCGGCCACACGAATAACACTCCCGCCTTCCCATTGTGTTGTTGTGTCCCCCATTCCTGGGTCTCACAACAGTGTCGGATTCGGAGAGACCCACTTTTTGTACCAATTCAACCAAGGTCTTTTTCATGGCATCAATTTCGGGACCCCTCCCCACTACGTAACCCCCGGACAAAGACACCCTTATTTTATACTCATGAGATTGTGTTATGATTCTACGGTCTTGCTTGAGCGCAGGACAGGATACAGGGCAGGTTCAAATGATCACGCCCATCTTTGCCCAACGGCAGGGCAGCATCGATGGGCTAAAGCCCAACACTACACCATTCATTAAACATGATTTCAACCTTCTTTGCCACCTTCTCGCGTCTTGCAACCGGATTCGTTTCTTTCACTCGCTTCACCACTTCATTCTTTACTTAACACACAAGCTTGCACACACACACGCGCAACAACCTCAATTCAACCTCTCTCGTGCGTCCACGAGCCAAACAATGTCACACAAATGCAGCTGCTTTATTGCTGTATGCTGAGTTTGACTTTATTTCAGTTACACCCGCGCGCACAGTGCATTAACTTAAAACAAACTTTAAACAACTTTAAACAAACCAATTTCACCCTCGCCCCCACAAGTGTCTCCTTAAAACTACTTTAATATACAGTTCTTTTGGGTGTTTAACCCAATCACCTTGCCCGATTTACCTACCAAGACTTTTAATTTATAGTTCTTTTGGGTGTTTAACCCAATCACCTTGCCCGATTTGCCTACCAAGACTGTGAATCTACTTTAATTTATGGTTCTTTTGGGCGTTGAACCCAATCACCTTGACCGATTTACCTACCAAGACTTTAATTTATGGTTCTTTTGGGTCTTGAACCCAATCACCTTGACCGATTTACCTACCGAGACACTGTGTGGCTTTTGGGTCTTAAACCCAAACACCTTGCCAATTTACCTACCAAGAATTTATAGTTCTTTTGGGTCTTGGACCCAATCACCTTGCCCGATTTACCTACCAGTACACTGTGAATCATTTAGCGTCCAACCCCCGATTATTAGTATTCCCCCTTTTTAGGTATATAACCTGGAGGAATTATCCAAACGGCTTTTGAGACGGGCCAGTCCGCGACTGCGCACACACAGGTTGCGACCCCGTTCGCCTCAGTAACGCAACTATGGGATCCTCAGAATCCCCTGGTCATGACCTTAATTTTAAGTTAAACCCAGCATTCAACAATTTTCCAATATTAGGCAATACAATACAACACAATACACTGCAATGCAATGCAATATACAAAGCCACAAAGCCTTGGAAGAAAACACTTCAACTCAAAACAACTTAAATTTAATTTACCATTCCAATTGTATTAATTTAATTCCCATTCCAACTTGGGCTTACCCACCATTCACATCTACATATAATATTCATCTAAATATAGGATCAAAAGGTCCTTACTTTATTGGCCGGCCTGTGAGTACCGCATAAGCCTTATCGTTGGAATCATCAACCATTTATTCAATGGGATCAATTCTCTGCATTGCAGTCCACGGCGTCTCCGACCATTCCTCTGCTACCAACTGTTAGGAAATCTCAATTTCCACGATGAACCTTTTTCTGGAGGAGTTCAAAGACCACAATGCAGACTTTAGTAGATACTCGAATCAAGTGGTTTATTTAAGACAAACCAAACTAAAGAAGTGTGTTCTTCCAAAATAAGCCCAAGACCGCGGTCGACTCTGACTCTCGCACCACAGCAAACCTCTCCCAGCCAGAGTCCAGAAGTCCAGTTTCTACCCCTATTTATCCTGAAAACCCACCCCTATCTCTGCTGTTCTTCAGCTAGGTCGAGGGCATCTGAAAGGTGATCATGCTGTCCTTTCTTCTAGGGGGGTTGTTGACAATTAGGCGTCTATGAGCCTAATTTACCAGGTCTGATTTCTCAGTTCCTGGAATGGACGTGCTGAACGTGCACATTTTAGGGGAGTATGTTGGTTTAAGGTCAGGCTGACAACCTGACTTTAACTGTCATTCGTCCATTCAATCCTCGCCCACCTCCCCAGTCGCCACGCAGTCACATTTACTGAACTTTGGACTGATGGTCTGTTTGAAATTCCTTCAAGCACCACAGAATCCCCTCCATATTCTCTCCCTCTCCATACCATCACTGCAGACCAGGTTGGATGTGAACTGAGGAGGCTCAACACAAAAAAGGCAGCTGGACCAGACAGAGTATGCAAAAGGCTTCTGAAGTCTTGTGCTTCTGAGCTGGGAGCTCCTCGACAACATATCTTCAATCTGAGTTTGCATTTAGGGAGGGTTCCCACACTATGGAAAACGTCATACCTGGTTCCTGTACCTAAGAAGGGACGACCAAGTGAACCCAATTACTTCAGGCTGGTCGCACTAACATCCCATGTCATGAAGACAATGGAACACCTGCTCCTACACCACCTTAGACCACAGCTGCAATGCTCAACGGACCCCCTTGCAGTTCGCCTACAGGGAAAAGGTTGGAGTGGAGGATGCTGTTCTGTACTTCCTCCATCGGATCCACTCGCATCTGGACGGGGGTAGCAGTGCTGTGAGAGTCATGTTTTTTTATTTCTCCAGTGCTTTTAACACCATTTAGCCCCTCCAATTGGAATACAAGCTGGCAGGGATGCAAGTGGATCCACACCTGGTCACCTGGATTACTGACTACCTCACTGGCAGACCTCAGTAAGTTAGTCTGAAGGACTGTTCTTCAGAGACTGTGGTCAGCAGCACAGGAGCACCGCAGGGGACTGGACTTTCCCCCTTCCTCTTTACACTCCACACGTGACTTCAGATACAACTCTGAAACGTGCCACATGCATGAGTTTTCGGGCGACACTGCAATTGTGGCTTGTGTAAAGGGAGGGCAAGAGGAGGAGAATAGAAGCCTGGTGGAGGACTTTGTGACCTGGTGCCAAAGCCTACTACTTAATACCTCCAAGACCAAGGAGATGGTAGTGGACTTTCGTAGGGATATGCCACTCACTCAGCCTGTGTATATTGAAGGGGCTGAAGTGGAGATGGTTAAGACCTACAGGTACCTCTGTCTGCACCTGGATGAAAAGTTGGACTGGTCAGCCAACACTGACATGTTCTACAAAAAAGGTCAGAGTGGGCTTTATTTCCTGAGGAGACTGGGGTCCTTCAACATCTGTAGGAAGCTCCTACATATGTTCTATCAGACTGTGTCCAGCTCTCTCTCCTATGCTGTGTTGTGCTGGGGTGGCAGTATTAAGAAGAGAGATGTGAGGTGGCTGGACAAGTTGGTCAGACGTGCGGAGTCAGTGATGGGTGTAGAACTGGACTCTTTAATTAAGGTGGCAGAGAGGAGGACACTAAACAAACTGCTCTACATCATGGACGATTATGGTCACCCATTGCACACCATCATTATGGACCAAAGGAGCACGTACAGTGTCAGGCTGCTGTCACTGAACTGCTCTACAGAAAGACTGAGATCTTTTGATCCGAGCGCCATCAGACTCTACAATACAACTGTTTTGAGTCGGAAGAACAAATAAAACAACAGGACAATTAAAATCTGTCTAATGTATATTGCACAATACCACTTAGTTCTCTTAGGACACTTTATTATTTTAGTTTATTTTTTTACACTTTATTTTATTTTTAGTTTTTTCTACTCAGTGGCTTAGTGGTTACCCTTTCACCTCTCAGCACTAGGGATTCCCGGTTTGAATCTCCATCTGGGTGGGGTTTCCATGTTCTCCCCGTGTCTGCGTGGGTTTCCTCCGGGTTGTCTGGTTTCCTCCCACAGTACAAAAACATGGATCAAGTCAATTGAGTTCTCCAAATTGCCCCATATAGAGTGTGTATGCGTGCGTGTCTGTGTGAGTGAGTGTGTGCCCAGCGATAGATTGCCGTCCTGTCCTGGGTGTATCTGCCCAGCGCCCGAAACCTTCTCCCCTGGATAGGCATGGGGAACCCCACCGCGACCCTAATATAGGATAAAGCGAAAGATAATGGATGAATGAATGAATGAAAAAAGTTTTTGCTACTATATTATTACACACTTTACACTTTATAATGGTAAATTGTAAATATATATATTTACCTCTATTAAAATACTGTCTATTTTTATTGTACTGTTACTGCTACTGGCTGCTAAATTTCCTTCGGGATGAATAAATTATCTATTTATCAATTAGGTTCAAATTATTATTTATAGGAGTTTGTCCTTGTCTACCTCGACGACATACCTTCTAGTCTGATTTGACCACACATCGTCATCACATTACTACCGTCCTTTGGCGTCTGCTACAAAATGAGCTTATGGTATGTGCCGATGGTACCCAATCACCTCTACTGGAACTAGAGGGCGAATCGGCATTCGCTGACCTCAAGGCCTGTTTTGTGTCTGCCCCCGTATTACCTCATCCTGATCCAGATTCTCGGTTCTCTCTCAGGGACGGGAGTCTTCATCCCATCTTTCTTGTCCAGGAAATTGTATCAGACTGAGTGCAATTATAGTACTGGGGACAGGGAGTTGTTGGCTATTAAAATTGCTTTGTGTTCATTACGGATCACAAGAATCTGGAATATCTTAAGGGGGCCAAACACCTCAATGCCTGTCAGTCTCGCTGATCTTTGTTTTTCAGTATTTCATTTCACCATCTCCTATTGGCCAGGTCATCATAATCTTCAAGCAGATGCTCTTTCACGACTGCATCCGGATCATGGTAGTAGGTGTATGGAGGATGCTTCTATTCTCCCTGTGAGATGTTTCCTGAATACCATACATTGGGAGTTTGACCATGAGATTGAGAGGGTCTTACAGGGTTGTCCAGCCCCTCACCACTGCCCATCTGGGTTATTGTTTGTATCCTTACCTTTCTGTAATTGTTTAATTGCCTGGACTCATTCTCTGTTGTGTGTAAGACATCTTGGTGTAGACTAAACTATTCAAATGCTGTGATGTAAATACTGGTGAGAATCCTTAAACACTGACATTCAGCATGTTGTTTCCTCCTGTTCCATTTGTGCGGCTTGTAAGACCCCTAAAGTATCGCCCAACGGGAAGTTCAATACTTTTCCGGTTCCTTCCCGTCCATCGTGCTGGTTGATGTTGTTACTGATTTACCCATTTCCGAGGGGTGCACCACTGTGGTTACCCTCATTGATCGGTTTTCTTGCGCTGTTCGGTTTATCACTTTGGCGACACTACCTTTGGCTCTTCAGACGCTGGAGCTTCTGTTTTCCCTTCTTTTCCCTGCTTTTGGCATACCGGAGGACATTCTTTAAGACCGGGGTCCTCAGTTTACTTCTGTGGTATGGAGGGCCTTTTTTGAAAAATTGGGTACCAACATCAGTTTAAACTGGATACCAACCTGAGAGTTATGGGTTATGCAAGAGAGCTCATCAAGAGCTCTGGAAGTTTCTTCGCATCATTGCTAGGAACAACGCCTTGAATTGCCCAGATTTCTAGGCCCCTTTAAGGTTCTGTGTCACATTAACTCGGGATTTCATCAGTTAGAACTACCTCCTCAGTATCGGGTTCATCCGGTAATCCACATATCCCTCCTGAAAGCTTTTGTTGCTGGACCCTGGGATTCTGCAATCAATCTGGTGTTGGTATTTGTTAAAAAGATGCGTCTTTAGTAGTGTCTTAAAAATGCCAAGTGACTCTGCCTCACTGGCATGGTGGCTTAGTGGTTAGCACATTCGCCTCTCAGCACTGGGGATTCCCGGTTTGAATCCCAACCTGGGTGGAGTTTCCATGTTCTCCTCGTGTCTGCGTGGGTTTCCTCCAGTTCTCCGGTTTCCTCCCACAGTCCAAAAACATGGATCAAGTCAACTGAATTCTCCAAATTGCCCCATATAGAGTGTGTTTGTGTGTGCCCAGTGATAGATTGGCACCCTGTCCTGGGTGTATCTGCCCAGCGCCCGAGACGTTCTCCCCTGGATGGGCATGGGGAACGGCCCCCCCGCGACCCTAATAGAGGATAAAGCGGAAGAAAATGGATGGATGGACTCTGCCTCACAGACAGAGTTGGGAAGATCGTTCCACCATTTTGCAGTGGTGAATACCATGGAGTGAGAATTAGCTCCTCTGTGAGGCTCCCTTTGGCTCCCTGTACGAGCATTGGCTCCCTGTACGAGCAGCTACAGGGAGCCAATGGAGAGAAATGAGTAGTGGAGCGACATGAGTTCACTTAGGCTGGTTGAATACAAGTCGGGCTGCAGATTTCTGAATTAGTTGTAGAGGCCTGATTGTGCAAGATGGGTGATCAGAAAGCAACGCGTTACAATAATCAAGCCGGGATAGGATGAGGGCTTGAACTAATAGCTGAGTAGCATGTTCAGTCAAAAAAGGTCTGAGCTTCCGCATGTTGTAAAGAAGGAATCTGCAGGAACGGGCAGTTTTGGTAACATGATCAGAGAGTTTAAAGTGGGAGTCTATTGTGAAACCAAGGTTATGGACTAAATCATTTGGAGAGATTGTGGAGCTGTCAATTTGGAAGGTCAGGTCACGATGGAGTGAGGGTTTAGCTGGGATTATGAGCTCTGTTTTTGCTAAATTTAATTTTAGATGACGGGCCTTTATCCAAACAGATATGTTGTTGAGGCAGGGAGATATCCGATTCGAGATCGTGGGGTCGTCAGGGGCAGAAGACAATAGTGTGACAATAGAGTGTCATCAGTATAGCAGTGGTAAGAGAAACCATGTGCCTGAATGACTGTGCCCAGGGTATAAACATGTATAAACATCAATTCAAGACCTGGATAAACTGTGTAAATGGAGTTTTATCTTGTGTATCTGTACTTTTACTCAAGTACATAATTTGGGTAATTCGTCCAATACTTGATTTAAACCAAAAGAGTGTAAGCTGCTCCTGAGCTATCCCCCAGCTGAATTGTTGTGCAGGGAACATGTATAAGGTGTGAAGGACAGTCAGAGGGCCAGCCTGAGAGCAGCACGCCCCCTCCTGTGGTGTGCCAGTAATGGCCTTATTTACAAAACAAAAGAGCCTGTTCACAGCTAATTATTGGATGTTAGTTAGAATCCTTCACGTCATTCAACCGGTCTCTGAGTTCCAAAGGTAGAAAGGTCAAATAACCCCTCTCTGGGATTTCTAGTGTTAATGCCCTACCTTCCAGGTTTTGTGGTAGATGCCCACCTTTTGATAGGTTTGTTGCGGTCCTATGCTCTTTTCATTTGATGATGATTTTTTTGATTGTGCTTATATTTTTATGACCCAACCATGACCTTTACTCAATAATGCTGGCAAATGCTTTATGTGTGCGTGTGTGTTTGCTTGTCGATGTGCAGGTTGGTATGTGCGTGATTGCACAGATAGTCTGGGGCTGTTGTGTTTTTTTATGGTTGGTGTTTTGTTTTACCTTTCCAATCGTTTTGGGACTTTGCCTCCTTTTTTTTTTGGGTGCTCTTTGTTTTTGCACCTTATTGAGAGGGGGAAAAACTGTAAGAGTCACAGGAATTAATAATACCTCTAATTGGGTTTTAACTTGTCCAGTCTGTGTCAGGGAAATTAGTCTGCTAATTGGTTAATAATTGCTTGTTTTACTCACTTATGTCTTGTGATAACGATTCATCTGAGCTCTGGAGTATTTGCCTCACAGGCGGCTGGTTCGAAACAGTATGTGTGACAGTACACAGCAAAATCGCTAGTGTCAAATTAACACTGACTGTTATGGTTGGACATGGAGGGGCGGTGCCTCCAGGGGTAGCCCCGCCCCTCATTTAGCACAGTATGTTTGCACTATGTATTCTTAGTTATGTTTGTGTGTTGTGTTTAGTGTCATGTTTGCCTTGTCAGTGTCATGGTTGTATTCTTAGTTTTACTTAGTTATGTTCGTGTGTCATGTTTAATATCATGTATGCGTTGTTAGTGTCCTGTTGTGTGTAGTTCTCAGTCATGTTATGTTTGCGTATTGTCAGGATTTATGTTCCCGTGTTTCGTTTTGAGTATTGTCATGTTGTGTTTAGAATGTTGTTATTGTCATGTGTTGTGTTTAGCCTTGTCTTGCTTTGTTATGGTTCCATGTTATGGTCACGTGTTGTGTTTGTCATGTCATGCTTTGTTATTGTCACATGGTCACAGTTTGTTTTGGTCACATGGTGTGGGTTGGTCTGTGTTCACGCCCCTGTAATTATGCACACCTGGGTTCCTGATCACTGTCCTTATTTAAGCAGCTCACGCCCGTCACTCCTGGCTAGTTGGTCTTGGTTTGCACACCTACCTTGTCACGCCTCGTCCACTCTGGCCCTCACCCCTAGTCACGCCTTGTTCTTTGTCTCGCTTTGTATTTAGTCATGCCATGTTCTTAGTCTCGCCCGTTCCTAGTCTCGTCCTGTGTTCTCGCTACGTCCTGGTCTCGTCTCGTCCTGTCTCGATTGCACCTCGTCCCCGTTTGGTCCTGTGTTTGTGCTCTGTTGCAGTTCTACGTCCCGTCTGTTGTTCCCACGGATATTCAGCCAAACTCCACCCTGCTCGACGCTGCGGATTGGAACGCGGCCTCGCTGACGTCGGACGTCGTGACGTCAGGCCCCATCTCCGCAGCCGCCCGTGTAATGTTACGGTTGCCTGTGTGTGGCTGAATAAACTCTTTTGTTTACATCTAATCCCCGCCCCGACCTTGTCGTTTCCGAGTAGCGGATCCACCCACGTCTCACGGTTTGCCTCGGTGATCCGTAACATTACCAACTAGCCTACTGATGGATCCCTCGGATCGACTCGGCTACGGAGCGGAGCCGGCATCTCCTCCATTCCCCGGATGGCCGGCCGACTCTCGTTTCGACCGTCTTTACAACCTCCAGGAGGATTTGGCGGCCACGATTGGGAAGCTCTCCTCCCAACTTCGGACTTTGTGCGCTGCTCGGCCCGCATCACCTACGGCTCAAGGACCTGCGGGGGCGCCCACGCACTCTGCTTATCAGTGGCGTATGTCTCATGTGGATTGGCCCTATGTTCCGGCCCGCAGCGTCCAGAGGGTCCGGCGCAGCGTCCGGAGGATCCAGCGGAGCGTCCGGAGGATCCGGCGGAGCGTCCGGCGGAGGGTCCGGCGGTGCCGCCTGAGGCTCCAGTGCAGCAGCCCGAGGCTCCAGTGCAGCAGCCCGAGGCTCCAGTGCAGCAGCCCGAGGTTCCGACGGAGCGGCCCGAGGATCTGGTGGAACGGCCGGAGGGTCCAGCGGTGCAACGGCCCGAGGCTCCGGTAGAGCGGCCCGAGGATCCGGTGGAGCAGTTGCCCCCTGCTCCAGGTCAGTTGCCCCCTGCTCCAGGTCAGTTGCCCCCTGCTCCAGCTCAGTTGCCCCCTGCTCCAGCTCAGTTGCCCCCTGCTCCATGCCAGTTGCCCCCTGCTCCATGCCAGTTGCCCCCTGCTCAGAACCAGTTGCCCCTTGCTCTGAACCAGTTGCCCCCTGCTCCAGCTCAGTTGCCCCCTGCTCCAGCTCAGTTGCCCCCTGCTCCAGCCCAGTTGCCCCCTGCTCCGGACCATGTCTCGCCACGTCCTGCTCCGGACCATGTCTCGCCACGTCCTGCTCCGGACCAGTTGCCCCCTGCTCCGGACCATGTCTCGCCACGTCCTGCTCCGGACCATGTCTCGCCACGTCCTGCTCCGGACCATGTCTCGCCACGTCCTGCTCCGGACCATGTCTCGCCACGTCCTGCTCCGGACCATGTCTCGCCACGTCCTGCTCCGAACCTTGTCTCGCCACGTCCTGCTCCGGACCAGTTGCCCCCTGCTCCGGACCAGTTGCCCCCTGCTCCGGACCAGTTGTCCCCTACTCCGGACCAGTTGCCCTGGGTAGTCCCCCCAGCGCCTGAGCCCGCTGCCGCCCTGACTCGGCGTCCTCGTCTTCTCCGCGTCCTGAAGGGACCCCCGCGACGCCGTCACGCCCTGAGACGAGCTCGTCTGCGCCTCCGTCGCGCCCGGAGGCGGTCTCGCTGCCTCGGTGCCCGGACCTGGCGTCCACGAACCTCTAAGCGTCTGGAGACTGTCAGCACGCACCTCGGCCCACCTCATACACCCCAGGTACTGTCCGTCAGCCCACGGGGTCCGGGACCCCCTAGTGCTCTGTGCCTGAGCGTTTCCTCGGCAGGCTCCCCTACAAGACTTTTTAGGGTGCCAGGAGGCACCCGTTGAGGGGGGGGGTATCTGTTATGGTTGGACATGGAGGGGCGGTGCCTCCAGGGGTAGCCCCGCCCCTCATTTAGCACAGTATGTTTGCACTATGTATTCTTAGTTATGTTTGTGTGTTGTGTTTAGTGTCATGTTTGCCTTGTCAGTGTCATGGTTGTATTCTTAGTTTTACTTAGTTATGTTCGTGTGTCATGTTTAATATCATGTATGCGTTGTTAGTGTCCTGTTGTGTGTAGTTCTCAGTCATGTTATGTTTGCGTATTGTCAGGATTTATGTTCCCGTGTTTCGTTTTGAGTATTGTCATGTTGTGTTTAGAATGTTGTTATTGTCATGTGTGTTGTGTTTAGCCTTGTCTTGCTTTGTTATGGTTCCATGTTATGGTCACGTGTTGTGTTTGTCATGTCATGCTTTGTTATTGTCACATGGTCACAGTTTGTTTTGGTCACATGGTGTGGGTTGGTCTGTGTTCACGCCCCTGTAATTATGCACACCTGGGTTCCTGATCACTGTCCTTATTTAAGCAGCTCACGCCCGTCACTCCTGGCTAGTTGGTCTTGGTTTGCACACCTACCTTGTCACGCCTCGTCCACTCTGGCCCTCACCCCTAGTCACGCCTTGTTCTTTGTCTCGCTTTGTATTTAGTCATGCCATGTTCTTAGTCTCGCCCGTTCCTAGTCTCGTCCTGTGTTCTCGCTACGTCCTGGTCTCGTCTCGTCCTGTCTCGATTGCACCTCGTCCCCGTTTGGTCCTGTGTTTGTGCTCTGTTGCAGTTCTACGTCCCGTCTGTTGTTCCCACGGATATTCAGCCACACTCCACCCTGCTCGACGCTGCGGATTGGAACGCGGCCTCGCTGACGTCGGACGTCGTGACGTCAGGCCCCATCTCCGCAGCCGCCCGTGTAATGTTACGGTTGCCTGTGTGTGGCTGAATAAACTCTTTTGTTTACATCTAATCCCCGCCCCGACCTTGTCGTTTCCGAGTAGCGGATCCACCCACGTCTCACGGTTTGCCTCGGTGATCCGTAACACTGACAGTGTTAAATTTAACACTGGAAAAGTGTGTATGTGTCCACACTCACCAGTGTTAAAATAACATTTACACTAGTGTTACCATTTTAACACTAAATCTGAGTAAATTTAACTCTTCATATAGTCAAAAATCAACACTACTCTACTCTGTCTGTAGTTTAATTTACTCTACACTGGTGTTAGTGTTAAAAAAATAGCTCTGCTAGTGTAAAATTTTAACTCCATTTTCAACACTTTCAAGAGTAAACAGAAAAAAACTTCACTAGAGTAGAATTTAAACAATTATTTCATTCTAGAATTTCATAAATTTCTGGATTTTACACAAAAAAACCCTCAAAACTAAGTACTTTAACATTTTAATTACAATGTCAACACTTCATATATCACAATTATGAACTGCACTGTTGTGCTGAACTCACATGACAAGGTTGCAGTAAGGTACAATATACATACGGTCATCCATGTTATAGGAAAATTGGCCATCATAAGGTCTGTAGTACTTTAATGCATCAATACAAATCACTGTGAACATATCTGTTATCTCTTCAATACAGAAGGCATTCATGTGGTCATCAAAATACACTGTAGTGACACTTGTTGATAGAATAAAAGCTTGCTCATTTTTCACAATTATATTGACAATCCTATTAAAGACAGGCATTTCATTTTTGACATCACTGCAAACAAACATTCCAATCTGATACTCTGTTCCATAATCTTTCACCCAGCAAGTAGTGGAGACCAGACACATTTAATACATCACTTAAAATTTTGCTGCCCTGTAAATTGTCAATAAATACGCTTTTAATTAGACCAAACTGAAATCTTTTAAAACCAAAATTTTCCCAGTGAAAAGCCAGCTGACTCTGATGTTTCTTAGCAAGTGATTTTGTGATGTTTTTGAAGTTTTTAACAGATTTTTTAAGTGCTTTCCTTCAAATCTCATGCACCACATTTGTATGAGTGGTCCAATTCTCCTAATGCATCTTGGATAATGAATCATTAAATGATGCTTTGGAATTAGGTTTTGTTCTGGATATAAAGACTTAAACAATTTATGATGGTCAGATATTAAATGCTTTAAGTAGCACGTCATACCACTGGTTATGATTGGTGAAAATACTATATTTACAATCTGAATCAAATAGAGAAGCAAGTTCCAATAGCAATCATTTCTGTTAATTAAATCTCCAAATATTAAGGGAGTGTTGCGCAAAAGGCACCATGTTTGAATAGCATTGAGTCCAAGATCTTTGCGACCATCATCCATTTTTAACAAGCTTGGTCTATTTTTTCTTTCCAAGTATCCATAATTGAAACTCTGAATCCTTTCAGATAAATTGTTTAGAGTTATGAAATTCTTTACCAAGTACTGAAATATGAGCTTCAACTCATACTGTGCAACTCCTTCTAGTAAATCATGCATTATATCTACAGCGTAATTATCAGACACATGAAAAAACTGCAATGAATTGAGCAAACATGTCCTTTTGACACCAAATGTTGATGCTACAGATGAATTTTGTAGAATGGTATTACAATGTTCTAAATAAAGTTCTTTTGTACGAAATACCAAACCCGTATGGTCTTCACTGAAGACTGACTGCAATTCTGTCTTATCAGTTAAACAAAACCGGCAGGAATAAGCTGCACTGAAAGACTCTACAAATCCAAATATACCATGTAATGCCAAATTATCACCAGTAACCTGAATAACAGAACCTTTCAATGGTGCAGTTAAAAACGGCACCAGAACTCCTTCAGTCTCCAAAATTCTCAAATCATCAACAAGTGGCTTTAGAATTGGAACAAACCCATATTTCTTGAGTCTAATGGATTAGCTGTTTCAAAGTCATCGTAATATAGCTGGATCTGAAGAGCATGTTCTTGCTGTGAAAATAAACAATGTTTTTTAAAGTATGACCCATCATTGATGTCTTTATAGATACCCTCTTCTTGACATTTTACTTGCTGAAAACTTTTGCATAGCTCCTTATTAACAAACATTGACTTAAGAGTTCCTAATATGGGTATACTGTATATGTAAATGTTTCATTGACTGGAACTTGGCTGTATGAACCTGTTGTTCTGTCTTTACGTATATCAAAACGTACACCAAGAACATGCTCTACAGGTTCCACAATATTCCACTTTTGCTCAAAGTACCTCCGCCTCTTAGTTTCTGTGTTCAAGAATGAGAATGGATTTTCAAGTTGACCAAAACAATCCTCAACTTTATCAAGGGACTGTGTAGGTAAATCAACAGAAAGACATTGAATTGCAGCTTCCTTTGCCTGTGCATGGATGTCATTTACAAGCTGCTCCATTGAACCAACCAAACATTGCACAGTGCTTTCTGGAACCCCAGATGCTTGCACCTGAGCAACAACCGAGCTACACATATCCAACAAGTGCTTATTTTCAATAGTGGGCTGGATTGTGACAGGATGCACCACATTTACTGAGTGTGAACTACAAGCTTCAACATTGCCATCTGTCTCATGAACTTCTAAATGGTCAAATGTATCAGAAACAAGCTCCCCATGTACTCGTAACAAATGCTTCTTAAAACCATAATAAGTACAAAAAACAGAAGAGCACCCAGGCTCTCCACATTTTAAACATAATCAACGTCCAGGATACAAGCCATGCTCAAACTTCAAATGGCGAAGTAACAATGAACAGTTTTTGTGATGTACTCTGCAGACAAAACAGGTTCACATTGTTCAGCACACAAAATTCTTTCAAAGGTCACGGCGAAGAAGTCTTACTCTAATTTCTTTGACCCTTGGACTCTCCTTAGCCTTACCCACATCAACGGCATACACTGTGGTTTGGATGAATGTGAAGAAGTTGTACAAGGCTTCATCATAGGACACAGCAAACACAAAGTGTGCCTTGAAGAGTTCATCAAAGGCTGCAACAGCTGTCTTGGCCTCACAAGGAATTGCTTTCTGGTCCAGGATGATGTAGTAGTTGGACGCTGTTCTTCTTTTCCCCAACACAAAGAAGATACGGCTGTGCTGATCCACTTTTTTCAAGAAACGTTACCATGCTCATTCCTACCTAAAAGAAAATTAAAGACAGAAAAACAGTACTAACTTTATTCTCAATTTTCCCTCCAATTTAGTCATGCCAATTACACAATCCACTCATTAGGGACTCTCCCACACACTCTTTCAACACTAGAATGATGACGAGCACATGCCTCCTCCAATACATGTACAACCTGACATCACTTTTTTTCATAAAAGAGTTGTAAGCATTTACTTTTTAAATGCAGTCTCTCTACACATTTCTTCAAGTTAATACGTTCCTAAACCTGTCCTCGTTCAAAGAATTGTCAAAAAGAAACATTAACTGAATTGCTGATAACCTTTTATGTGTTGAATATATTAAAATAAATAAATAAATAAAAATAA
Source organism: Corydoras sp. C115 (assembly GCA_019802505.1). Taxonomy (NCBI): domain Eukaryota; kingdom Metazoa; phylum Chordata; class Actinopteri; order Siluriformes; family Callichthyidae; genus Corydoras; species Corydoras sp. C115. The sequence goes on along the minus strand of JAFMOC010000359.1, from coordinate 38,297 downwards.
ATAAATAACACTTACTCTCATGAACTTCACCAGGCGGTCCTCAGCTTCAGATGCACTGATCTTTCCCACTTTTTTGCCCTTTGATGTTGGAGGTAAGAGATGAAGAAGCAACAGAATAGATTCCAGGTCACTGTGCCATCCTAGTTAAAAAAATAACAGCAAACAATTTAATTTCACACATTTACACACAATTATAAAAATTATGAATGAGAATATTACCATAATCAGATTCTTGGAGTGCTAATGCAAGAAGATCATCCACATGTGAATTAGAGGGTAGGGTTTTGCAGTCTGCAATTATCTTAGGCTTGAATATTGTTGGCCACTTAGCAAGAAATTTGCCTGACACTTCCTCTCCAAACAGCAGCATGAAATCCTGGTCAACCTGAAATCAACAATGTTTTAAGACCGTTATTATGTCTATGAATTTAATATGATGGAATTTTAAAATGTACAAATTTTACCAAGTCTGGCGTATCAAGAAATCGAGGGAAGAGGTCTAGGATGACAGAAGTGCTTAAATGTTGCTTTCATTTTGCCCTTAACCAGCGTTTTGTCAGCTGAGTGGTTCATCAGGGACATTGCCTCTTTGCATTCATCACCAGATAACTGCTCTCCACAAACATCTCACGATGGGTCTTTGGGCCACCATTGTATTTGGATGTACTTCCACTCTTCACCTCACTTGCTGAGTTGCGCTGAACTGTTTTCAATCTCCAGGCCAGGTACCCTGACCCACTTTGAGGATCATAGTAGTGCTCCTATAAAGCAAATATTCTTTTTTTAAGCTGGAATAAATCAAAACATGAGTACTAACTACACATGTATATTTATTCACTAACACTTACGTAGCCATTTACTGAATCTGAATCCTTCAAGTGAGGGAAATGTGTTACTATTCCAAGGGCATACGCAATGCGGACATTCACAGGTGGGATCCTCCTTCATTAAAACCAGACAAGTAATATCTAGAAAAGTGGCCGGGATAAAATGTTGACCAACATAAAATAATCCAGTTAAAATGTATTCTTTGCTGTTTACTCACCCATGGCCTTCCACCATATCTGCTACAAGTGTGTTCACATCTTTCTTCTAGTGCCATCAGAAAGGCCACTCGTTGTGTGATATTCCTGGAATATCTGGTCACCACCTGGCTTTGAGTGAAGTGCTACTTTGACCATCTGAAACACAAACAGATACATATGCTTTTAAACTGCGATTCACATTGTTCACAAAGGACATGTCCCCTCAAAAAAAAAGAAAAAAAAAAAGACACTGCTAAAGAGGAATATTTTTGCAAAACCCACTACAATTTACAGCACTTTTGAAAGTGTGCCATTTTGTATACTTTTGATGCACATATCCATTAAAAAAAGAAAATTTTTTTTTTTTTTGCATACTGACATTTGGTCTAAAATGATGCACATATGTTCAGCTATAGTCTGGGTGACGCACTATTTAAGGAGAAAACACTATCTGGATGTAAAAGCCACAGTTTTAAGATTGTACTGTAGGTTGCAGGGAGCAAACTGAAAAAAGTCTATTCTGCTGTTGCCTTTACTAAAAGTGGACATTTACCACAGATAAACAAAAATCTGAACCCAAAATAAAAACTCAATACCTACCCAACAAATAACCAAATCCACAAAAACTTGGTCCAGTCCATCGAATCTAAGATTGATTTCATGTTTACATGAATCAATTTTGGATATATGAAAATCAATTTAAAAAAAATAAAACTTAAAATAAATTAAACCCACCCCAACTAAATACCACAATATGGTAAACTTCAAACTCACATCTTTTGCTTTATTGGGGTCAACTGGTCCATCAATCAGCTGCCTTCGCCGTACCTTCGTAGATTCCAGAATTACAGTTGAGCTTGATGAAGCGGAGTCCTCGGAGCAGAATGAGGTTTCAGAAGAGGATTCTTTCTCATCTGAATATTTTTGCAAAACCCACTACAATTTACAGCACTTTTGAAAGTGTGCCATTTTGTATACTTTTGATGCACATATCCATTAAAAAAAGAAATTATTTTTTTTTTTTGCATACTGACATTTGGTCTAAAATGATGCACATATGTTCAGCTATAGTCTGGGTGACGCACTATTTAAGGAGAAAACACTATCTGGATGTAAAAGCCACAGTTTTAAGATTGTACTGTAGGTTGCAGGGAGCAAACTGAAAATGAAAACAATCACATGAGCAATGTAAGCCCAGTACAGAGATGAAAGTTTAAATATTCATCAAATCAGAAGTCACTGAACAGTCTATTTTAATAATAGGAGTCTAAGCGCTGTACAAATGATGGATGGGGAGAAAAATTTCAAACGCTGTGACTGTTACCACCAAATAAAAAATAAAATAAAAAAAACAACCAAGGAGTAAGCCGTATTACAAACATGCATGCTTAATCCATGAAACTGGCAACCAAATTAACATACGCTGATGTGAGCGTTCACAAAATAACTAGATAATAGGTCAAGCTCTTTGCGTAGCATCTGTACAGCGCGTTCAACTCTCCGTTATAGCCAGCGTAGTAGTTCAAGTACACACAGACTACATAGTTATTAATAAAATAGTTTGTCTCTGGTCTACACACTTGTAATTAAATAATTAATGCAAACGACACAAAATGCTGTAGCTCCATTTGGCGCCAGAATGGTTCAATCTCAAATTGATCCCTCTTCCAAACATAGCGCACTAAATGAAAAAAAAATCATTACAAAACAGTGACAATGTAAAACCGGTAGTTCTGTACTTCAACACGTCTATAAAACGACTTTATATAGAACACGTACAGTTGAGTATTTGGTCATAAACCCTCAGTACAAGAGCTACACAGCATAGTACACTATGAAGAAAACAGTGTGGCATTTGAGATTTACTCAAAGCAAAACTACAATTTAGGTGTAGTGAATGTTAAACAAGAATTTTTCTTTATTTTAGGAGTCAAAATAGTGTACAAAACAATTGTATGGCTTTGTAAAATGTATGTATCCAGCTGAAATTTAAAACACGTCCTAATCACACAACAGGCGGGAAAGTTAGTTTTGAGGTGAGACGCATTAACTATTTACACACTCGTAACGAAAAAGCGTAACTAATGCATCTCTCCACCTCAAATAGTACAGAATAGTCCCTCTTTCAAACATTATCTATATCTACTACATGTCACACCGGTCCACCTGGAATTAAACGCGGCTGCGCAAATACAGCGCAGAGCCGCGGCGCTCTAACGCGCAGAAGGGAGCCAGGCATGCAGGTATAACGAAAAAGGAATTTTAATGACGGTGCTCAAAACACCAAACACACAGGTACAAAGGACAAGTGTAACATAAAACGAAGACGCGCACGGACGACATGTAACCCCGGAACTAAATACCGTAACATATCCCAACACTTGCACAAAACCACCCAATGAACCCGCGAAGCTAATTAACTAAAATACCCACACGAGACAGCTAATTAACTAAACACAGGAACACAAACACAGAACCCAAAAACACTACCCCCGCCCTTACGGTCGTGTAACGAGGGGACGCGACCAAGACAACCCCAAAAAAAACAGTCCTGGGGGGGTGGGAGGGGTCGTCCGCCCCTCCTGAGTCGGGCTAGATAGGTGCCCTCCGGTGGACGCCCTCTGCGGGGGAGGCGTGTGACACGTCCATAAGTTCTGTGTCGGGGGGGAAGCCCTCTGCGGGCGCGGTGTGGAAAGCGCCGTCCGCCGACGCGGAGCTGCGGACGCCCTCCGGCTGCGAGGTCAGGTGGACGCCCGTGGCAGATCAGGACTGGGCCACGCCCTCATAATGCGTGGTCCGGTGGACGCCCCCGTCGGGCGAGGAATGAGCCACGCCTTCTAGCTGCGTGGTCCGGTGGCTGCCCACGTTGGGCGAGGAATGGGCCCCGCCCTCTTGCTGCGGGGTCAGGTGGACGCCCACGGGCGGCGTGGTCTGGAGGACGCCCCCTGGCGGCGTGGCGAGGCGGACGCCCCCTGGCGGCGGGGCGTGCGGCCCCTGTTGCTCGGGCTGGGCGGCGTGCGGCCCCTGCTGCTCGGGCTGGGTGGCGTGCGGCCCCTGCTGCTCGGGCTGGGCGGCGTGCGGCCCCTGCTGCTCGGGCTGGGCGGCGCGCGGCCCCTTGACTTAGGGCTGGACGACGCGTGGACCCTTGACTTCGGGCTGGACGGCGCGCGGACCCTTGACTTCGGGCTGGACGGCGCGCAGACCCCTGACCTCGGACTGGACGGCGCGCGGTCCCCTGGGCCTCGGGATGGGCGCCGTGACGCCCCTGGGCCTCGGGATGGGCAGCGTGACGCCCCTGGGCCTCGGGATGGGCTCGCGCGCTGGCTGGACCTCGGCGGGCACGCACGCTGGCTGGACCTCGGCGGGCACGCGCGCTGGCTGGACCTCGGCGGGCACGCACGCATGCAGGACCTCGGCGGGCACGCACGCAGGCAGGACCTCGGCGGGCACGCAGGTAGAACGGGCAGCGCTGTGCGCCCGCTGCGGCTTCACTCCACGCCGTCGCCGCGTACCTCCACAACCATTCCTCATCTGAGTCGATACACTCCGCCATCACGCTGTTTGAGCCGCTCCCCCGGCTCCGGGACGGCGGGCTCCGCATAACGGCGTACTCGCGGACACGGCGGAGCGCGCCGCGGGTACGAGGCTATATGGCCCCCCCAAAGAAAAATTAAAAAAACACCTACCTGGGCTCTGGACTCCCCAAATGATGGCGCGTCTTTCTGTCACACAAGTCCACCTGGACAAGTCCACCCTCTAACGCGCAGAAGGGAGCCAGGCACGCAGGTAGAACGAATAAGGAATTTTAATGAGGTGCTCAAAACACCAAACACACAGGTACAAAGGACAAGTGTAACATAAAACGCAAGATGCGCACAGACGACATGTAACCCCGGAACTAAATACCCTAACATATCCCGACACGTGCACAAAACCACCCAATGAACCCGCGAAGCTAATTAACTAAAATACCCACACGAGACAGCTAATTAACTAAACACAGGAACACAAACACAGAACCCAAAAACAAACAGCGGCCGAGAACTACACTACATAAACTGTGTTTATATTTTTCTTACCTTGTATGAAAATAGCAATTTTTCCTCCTCACACGCTTGAAGAAAATGGCGCCGGTCGAGTTTGAAGAAAAACGAAAAAATAGGCTTGGGGGCGTGGCTCCGTTCTACACTGTAGATAGCTAATTCGTCATTACGTCTGAATCTTTCACCAACTCTAAATCAAAGTAACGACGGACAGTGTGCTTTTGTGTTTGTACAGAGTTAAAACAACACCACTACTAGTAATTTAACTCCAACACTAATATTTTAACACTCTGGATTTTGCTGTGTATGTTTATGTTGGTGTGTATACCTGTGTATTTGTCTTTATTATTGGTCTGCATATGTGTTTGTCTGTATGTGTATGTCTGTATCCATGTATGTAGATGTGTGTCTGTATGAGTGTGTATGTTCGTGTGCATGTGCATATGTGTATATGTTTCTTTCTGTATTCGTATGCTGTGTGCTTCTAACAGATGGTTATCACTTTCACACTAACAATAAAAAATCACTGAGAGACGATAACTGACCAACAAAACCAATCAACCACATTCTTACTGATTTCCTTTTTTTTTTTTTTTTTTTTCAAAAATGATGTGGACTTACCTGATGTGGACCAAGTAAGTTTTGAGACATGTGGGCCATATGAACATTTTTACATGGGGGCCACTGGCTGATGCCTGGCCTAAAGCTGCTGCTCATGTTGCGCCACATTTTAAAACCAGATGCTGTCCACCCAAGTGCTGTCAATAAACACATGGACCAGATGAAAATGGGATGTGGGCCAGAGTCATGTTGCTTTTTGGGTATTCTGTCCAGAAGTTAAATGATTTGAAAAATAAACATCGTAGCAAAAAGAGTGAGAAATAAATAAAGGGAACGAACCTCATGTGGTAACTGATCACATGTAAAAAAAGTAGAATGTGGCTGTCAAACTATTAATAAACAGAATATAATATAATTATGTGATTAAGTAATAAAATTCAGCCTTATTTCCTTTTAATGGGATGTATATAAATGTATATATACAGTGTAAATAAAAAAAGAAAGTGCTATATTAATTATTAAACCTGAATCTTGAACATATAGCCTTACCTTTGTGTTCAGGTGGTAAGTTTCCATTAGTGTTTGCACCCCTATCCTTTGTGTTAGAGTGAACAACTGTACAACACTTAAAAATCTCAAAAATCTCATCCACCTTCTCGATTCTTTTGTCTATCAGGTCCAAAGAGTTATACACATTCTGCATAACAAACATTGTAAAACAAAGATCACACTGCGGATCTGTCACTCTGCAGCAGTTCACAGAGTCAATTACCTGGTTATAACAGACTCAAACTTCTCTAGATATTAAAAAAAGTGCTGGCTAGTACAGTAATGATACATGTACAGTGCTTTTTAAAAAATATACACTCCACTGTTTTACAGTGTCACATCCTGGAATTAAAATGGATCGCTACAGGATTTGCATTAAATTATTTACATAACATTCCTTTAACTTTAAAAGATGTAAATTAGCTTTAAATTTTATATGTGCTGACAAGAAGTGACACAGTGAAATGGTGAATGTGTATGTGAGAAGTGAGAATGTGAGTATCTATGGGTGATAAAAATAATATAAAGTTTCATTTTAGAGCTTTTAAAACTAGACACATATGTATGGGGTCTGAAATCCAGAATTTCCAAATTTCCACTTTGTGCTTAATAATTTGCCCAGTTTGTGTTTATGTTGTATTCCAGAAAAGTACAGTATAAATCAGAATAACAGCTAAGTCAATTAAATAGATAATGTTGGTGCTAATTCCACCAATAGTTGCTTTGAGACGTGGTTGTGGCCATGATGTGCAAAGTTTCATATCTGCTCTGTTTCTGCAAATACATAGTGCATTTTTTGCATCATCACAAAGCAGCTTTGCTATTTTCTAAGCCTAAAAACCTGGTTTTCTTTACCTTGCAAGTATCTGAATTTATTTATCTTTAAGAGACTTATCCCTGAGAGAATGATTGTAAAACACTAGTATCAAATTAATGAGAAGTAATTTATTTATAAAAACAGCTGTAAGTATCTGTTGTCATTGGCCATATGACGCTGTTGGGTTATTTTTATGTGGTGAACTATTTTCTGTTCGGCAATAACACTGAAAAGTGTGTAAACTCGTGCCTGCATGCCGCCACTTCGCTAATTTTTGCCACCCGCTTTCTATATAGTAAGTGAAACTAGCATAATGTTTTTATGATGAGTGTGTGGGTAGACTTTAAGCCCTAACACAACTCATTAGGCCAAATGAAAAGCTACTCGAGCTATGTTGCTCAAAAAATAAACAGAAGTACCAGTGACAAAAGTATTCCCTTCAAATTATTGACCTTTGCACCTTCAAATATAATAATAATAATAATAATAATAATAATAATAATAATAATAATAATAATAATAATAAATTTTATTTGTAGTGCACTTTACATTTGATCACAAATCTCAAAGTGCTACAACATATAACAACTAACAACATATAAAAGCAAAAAGTTAAGAATAGTTCTTCTAAAAAAGCAGATAACAACACTATAAAAGCAACAATCAATTAAAAATGATCAGTTCTTCTAAAAAGCAGATAAAAACACTATAAAAGCAACAATCAATTAAGAATTTGCAGCCCATGGTAAGTTCTTCTAAAAAGAAACGTTTTAAGTCCTTTTTTAAAACTTTCTATTTCCTGAGGAGCTCTCAGCTGGTCAGGTAGAGCATTCCACAAGCGTGGTGCGGCAGTACAAAAGGCTCTATCACCCATGGTGCTGAGCTTAGTTCTGGGGAGGAGGAAGCGGTTTGAATTTACAGAGCGAAGCGATCGTGATGATGTTTGCCAGGTAAGAAGTTCTTTCAGATATGAAGGTGCGTTTCCATGTATGCACTGGTAAGCAAGAAGGGAGACCTTGTATTCAATTCTGACAGAAACAGGAAGCCAATGAAGTGATTGAAGAACAGGTGTAATGTGCTCATGTTTCCGTACTCTCATCAAGATTCGAGCAGCGCTGTTCTGAATATACTGCAGTCTCTGAAGGCTCTTTTTTGGGAGCCCAATGAAGAGTGCATTGCAGTAATCCAGTCTTGATGAGACAAATGCGTGGACCAGTTTCTCAGCGTCTGAAACAGTGAGAGTAGGGCGGAGTTTGGCAATGTTTCTAAGATGATAAAAGGAAACCTTACAGAGGTGTTTAATATGGGTTTCAAAGGTGAGTTGTTGGTCTAACTTTATGCCAAGGTTGGTAACTGTTGTGGTTAGTGGAATGGTGTGCCCAGATACTGCAATACTGGCTATGGGCGATGACTGGATCTGATGTGGTGTGCCAACCAACATCGCTTCCGTTTTTGCACCATTCAACTGAAGAAAATTGCTTTCCATCCATGCATCCAAATATAAGTATGTTGTGTGAAATCTACAGGAGGGCAGAACACTTTTGCATTGCTTTGTATAGGACAGGACAAAGGGCTGGAAAAACCTAAATGCACCTAAAATTAAACCACACACTAAATTGTAAGCACTAGTTTTAATCTAGTGAGTACTGTTTAAAGCAGTAGGCTTAAAATGTCAGCAAATATGAAGGAATTACACAACTTCAATCACATCACTCTTACAAACCATTCCAACAAATAATTTGGATCACGGCACCACTGTGAAGGTCACACTATTAATTAAAAATTATTATAATAATAATAAAAATATTGTTATTTGATATTGGACAGGCGGCATGGTGGCTTAGTGGTTAGCACGTTCGCCTCTCAGCGCTAGGGATTCCCGGTTCGAATCCCCATCTGGGTGGAGTTTCCATGTTCTCCCCGTGTCTGCGTGGGTTTCCTCCGGGTTCTCCGGTTTCCTCCCACAGTCCAAAAACATAGATCAAGTCAATTGAATTCTCAAAAATTGCCCCATATAGAGTGTGTCTGTGTGAGTGAGTGTGTGCCCAGCAATGGATTGGCGCCCTCTCCTGGGTCTATCTGCCCAGCGCCTGAGACGTTCTCCCCTGGATGGGCATGGGGAACTCCACCGCGACCCTAATAGAGGATAAAGCGGGAGATAAAGAATGAATGAAATTGAACATTATTATGTATGTATGTTTATTTTTAAATTATTATTTTTAAACATTTTTTTCTTTCTTTCTTGATCATGTGATTCAACACAAGTTGGTTTATGGGATGACACAGTGTGCTTCAGATGCTTAATTTAAAATGGGGAATTTTTACTTTCTTATTGATGCCTATTGCATAATCAAACATACCTGCCATTCTCATGTACATATTTTGCCTACTATGTAGTGGGCAGTGGGTGATTTGTCTAAAGCAGCTGTTTTCATCAGCTTTCTTTTCCTAGTCATGTGCATTAAGATGCATTGTTGCCACCTCCTCAATAATTAAAGTAGCTATTTTAGACTGTGCTAAGTCACTAGAATTCTCAAAATGATGTTATCGCCTAAATTGCATTATAGTTTATTTGTGAGTATATGAAGCTGTAGAATAAAAGAATGGCATTGTGGGAAAGTAAGAGAGTAAAAAACATTTGAAAGTAAAAAGACCTTGCATTTGAAATAGGCTGTCACTTCTCAAATTAACTGACTTTGTCTAAAGTCATGGCCAAAAGTTTTGAGAATGACACAAATATTATATTTTCACATGATCTGCTGCCCTGGTTTTTATGTGTGTTTGTCAGATGTTTTTATCACATACAGAAATATAATTTAAATCATATTATGAGTAACAAAAGCTTTTATTGACAGTTAGAATGAGTTAATGCAGCAAGTCAATATTTGCAGTGTTGACCCTTCTTCTTCAGGACCTCTGCAATTCTCCCTGGCATGCTCTCAATCAACTTCTGGACCAAATGCTGACTGATAGAAGTCCATTCTTGCACAATCAATGCTTGCATTTTGTCAGAATGTGTAGGTTTTTGTTTGTCCACCCGTCTCTTGATGATTGACCACAATGGGATTAAGATCTGGGGAGTTTCCAGGCCATGAACCCAAAATCTCTATGTTTTGTTCCCTGACCCATGTAGTTATCACCTTTGCTTTATGGCAAGGTGCTCCATCATGCTGGAAAAGGCATTGATGATCACCAAACTGCTCTTGGATGGTTGGGAGAAGTTGCTCTCAGAGGAAAATTCTGGTACCATTATTTATTCATGGCTGTGTTTTTAGGCAAGACTGAGAGAGCCGATTCCTTTGGCTGAGAAGCAACCCCACACATGAATGGTTTCAGGATGTTTTACAGTTGGCATGAGACAAGACTGGTGGTAGCGCTCACCTCGTCTTCTCCGAATAAGCTGTTTTCCAGATGTCTCAAACAATCGGAAAGGGGATTCATCAGAGAAAATGACTTTACCCCAGTCCTCAGCAGTCCACTCCCTGTACCTTTTGCAGAATATCAGTCTGTCCCCGATGTTTGTTCTGGAGATAAGTGGCTTCTTTGCTGCCCTCCTTGAGACCAGGCCTTGCTCCCAGAGTCTCGGCCTCACAGTGCGTGCAGATGCACTCACACCTGCCTGCTACCATTCCTGCAAACACCTGTGTTAATGGAGCAATCACTGAAACAATGTTAGCTGGTCCTTTTAAGGCAGGGCTCCAATGAAGTTGAAATGTGTTTTGGGAGATAAAGTTCATTTTCTAGGCAAATATTGACTTTGCAATTAATTGCTGTTAAGCTGATCACTCTTTATAACATTCTGGAGTATATGCAAATTGACATTATCAAAACTGAAGCAGTAGACTTTGTAAAAAATTATTTTTTATTTACATTTCACTGGGACAAGGACAGCGGTGGCTTTGGGCATACACAGTTGGTCTCTTTCTCACAGTCTACTCTGTGAGATGGAACACTGTCATTGTTGTGAAACAGGGATTACTGTAGTGTAATGCCAGAAAAAGTCACTAGATATGTTGCTAATCACTTTAAAAAATTGCTAGAGTATAAAAAAATCAATAAATATAGTGACAAAGTTGCGAAGTTGTTAACACTTAGAGTAGATAATAATAGTCCTTAAAACCAGACTCTTGCTTTACATCAGTCATTAAAACTTTGAATGGAGAATAATATCACAAACCTGTTTATTGCACAACAAATACACAAAATATTCTAAAGACTGAACTAAAGATTCAAATTATATACAAAATCTTGCCCAATAAAGTACAAAAAAGTACATGCTTAGTCACTGAGTTTAATCCTCAAGGTTCATAAAATCACGTCTGCTGGTATTCACCCAGCTCACCATTAGTAAAGAAAGAGAGTAATAAGTGGTGTCAGAGCTGAACATTTAAATATATTCATACATAATCTGCACAATATTATTGTTTTTTTCACCTGTTAACACTTGACTACCTGCTTAAGCAAGAGAAGTCCCTGACTGAGCCTTGGTCGTTGCAAGTTTTTTACTTCAAAAGTAAGAAAATACCAAATGTTTTCTTTCTCGCCACTGTTGTGGCGACTTGCTCTTTGGGCATTCAGTCTTAAAATTTCATAAAACTTTATATGTAATATATAAACATATTGTACTTTAACAAACATTTAACCACTGAGCTAAATCTACATGATGAATTTTATTTTAAAGAGTGTAGTTTTCATCTAAAAATAGTCTAATTAAGAAGTTATTTTCTTTTCACATATCCAGTTGAAAAGAGCAGAGCAAGAATCATCATTCCACGTGCTCAGGTAATCTTTCTTTTGTCTCCCATCTACTGGAATGTAACCAGTGGCAACACAGTTTTCCTGGCCGTTATAATTATTCGGTTCGTTAGTCCACCAGAATCTAAAAGCAAAGAAAAATAAGCATGTGCAGAGTTTTAGCTTTGAAACAATGTTTTTTTTAATGAAAAGTAAAGTCTTACTTCATGTCACTTAGTGCTTTACCATCCACCCATTTCCACTGGCCTTCTGTAACACCACCAGACAGACCAATCCAGGTGGTCTTACCTTGTCTCCATATTTCAATGAATTCCTGGTAAAGAAAATATTATATCATTATACCAATCATATTGGGCGGCACGGTGGCTTAGTGGTTAGCACATTCGCCTCTCAGCGCTGGGGATTCCCGGTTCGAATCCCCACCTGGGTGGAGTTTCCATGTTCTCCCCGTGTCTGCGTGGGTTTCCTCCGGGTTCTCCGGTTTCCTCCCACAGTCCAAAAACATGGATCAAATCAATTGAATTCTCAAAATTGCCCCATATAGAGTGTGTCTGTGTGAGTGAGTGTGTGCCCAGCGATGGATTGGCGCACTGTCCTGGGTATATCTGCCCAGCGCCCGAGACGTTCTCCCCTGGATGGGCATGGGGAACCCCCCCGCGACCCTAATGGAGGATAAAGGGGAAGATAATGAAAGAATGAATGAATACCAATCATATCATGTATATAACATTATAAGCACTGGATAACAGTGATTATCTTTTTATCACTGCACCTGTTTGTAGGTGGTAGATTATATTTTACAGCAAGTAAAAATTTGATTCTTAAAGTTGATGGCAAAAGCAGGAAAAATGTGAAAATGCAAGGATTTAAATTTGTAGAAGTATTATTATATATAAATATATAAATATTGTGGCAGTAAGATTCTTTTTGAGGACAGTGGCTTTCTCATTGCAACCCTGCCATTCACACCATTGTTTTGTTTAGTGTTCTCCTAATGGTGGACTCATTTTTTGCTTGAAATTGTAATTTGTGACTTGGCAATGGGTAAAGAGCAATCTAATGCTTATAGGCTCTTTTAGAAGTTATGCTGACCTACATGTGCTGTCTGGAAACATAAAGAACTGTTGGTATATTGCTTACAATGATCATTTTGGTTATACTGGACCTTAAATAAAATCTCACGCACCTGTTCTTCTCTGCTGTTAACAATTACCAAATCGGCCCCAAGCTTCCGGCATTCTTGTCTACTTTCATTCCAGTTCTTTGCCCACGATGAGAAGAAGTAAATACTGGAGCTGAAGTATTTCCATCCTTGTTTGTTAATATTTCCAACTGTTTATAGAACATATTAAATTGGTATATAATTATTTTATGTTAAAAAGATGGTATGGAGTTGTTATAATGTGCTATGTGCTACTCACAAACTGACATTACTTTATGTCTCAAAACACCTGATTAAGATCTGGCAGTGCTACTTTGCTATCTGAAAAAGTACCCATCTGCAGTACACAAATGCAGCATCTGGAGGTTTTGTCAGCAATCACCTACTAACTACCACATACTGTAGCTGCAGCTACATGGAGCCAATGGAAAGAAATGAGTAGTGGAGTGACATGAGTTCCCTTGGGCTGGTTGAATACAAGTCGGGCTGCAGAGTTTTGAATTAGTTGTCTGATTGTGGAAGCTGGGAGACCGGCAAGTAACGCATTACAATAATCAAGCCAGTATAGGATGAGGGCTTGAACTAACAGCTGGGTAGCATGTTCAGTCAAGAAAGGGTTGATCTTTCTTATGTTGTAAAAAAGGAACCTGCAGGCAAGGTGGGAGTCTATTGTGAAACCAAGGTTACGGACTGAATTGGTTGGAGAGATTGTGGAGCAATCAATTTGGAAGGTCAGGTCATGATGGATTGAGGGTTTAGATGGGCTTATGAGAAGCTCTGATTTTGCAAAATTTAATTTGAGATGACGGGCCTTCATCCAAACAGATATGTCAGTGAGGCAGGGAGATATCCGATTTGAGATCATGGTGTCGTCAGGGGCAAAAGGCAAATGAAGCTGAGTGTCATCAGCATAGCAGTGGTAAGAGAAACCATGTGCCCGAGTGACTGTGCTCAGTGATGTCATGTATAGTGAAAAGAGGAGAGGACCAAGTAGCCCTGAGGAACACCAGTAAGTACTTGGTGACAATTAGAGATCTCCATATTCCATGACACTTTGAAGGTCCTTCCTGTAAGACAGGATCAAACCATTCAAGTGTCATATCTTAAGCAGAAGTGGTCCACACATGTATGCTATTCCAAAAAAACAGGTTCCTGGTTTTGTTTTGTTTTGTTTTTTTTTTCTTTTTTTTATATAGCAAAATATGGTTTATTGTTTGGTGTACATTTTCAGTGGCTTTGTCATGATATTATGATATAGTATGATTAACTACTAATTTTACTCACTGTATGTCACAACAAACATTTTTATATTGCAGTCATTTTGATAAACAAATTGGTTAAAGCGGATGAGTTTGTTTGTTGTAATTACCAGAAGAAATATTAAAATATTATAAAAAGCTTACTAACGGTAGAAATTAAATTTTATCTGGAGGTCATCTCTTTCCTTCTGAATCTTACTTCGTTCTTTGTCAAGAATTTTGTAGCTGTTTTCAAGTAGTTTTTTGTCTTTTACTTCATTGTCATATTTTTCCTGCCATTGGTGGTCACAGCCAGGTGGTTGGTTGTGTGCAGGTTTTATATTGTTGTTGTCATTTGCAGTTATGCTTGTGTCTACTTGAGCAGTAACTGCAATACAAAGCAAAGAAATTATGTAAACAGTTACATATGCAGCTAAAACTCAAAACATCAATGGTTCTGTTTCTAATATTTTATTAAATATGAAACACTATATATGTTGGTATTTAGGCAGTGCTAGTTAACTAGTTTACTGCACACATAATAAAAATGACTTATACATAAGACTTAAATATGTTTGGTCACAACTTCATTATATTAACAGGTTTTCTGCATTTTTGTCCCTGAATAAAAAATATCCTGAATGTTTACCCAGAAGGCTCTTAAAATACTATCGTATTTCCTTCTGGGATTTTTTAAAAAGAAAGTAGTTTTAAAACTTTATAAAAATGTACTGATAATAGTGCAATACCTATAATTTCTAGTATTCAACTTTTGGTCTGGGACAGTCAATGCTGTCAGTTCATATCTTCACCCAGTGAGTGGAGAGTGTGGTGCTGAAATGCTGATAGTCTGGGGAGCTCGCTTGATTGGGTACTCGTGTTTCTGCCCCTATTAGTTAGCTGTTCTATTCTGATTGCAGCACTGTGTTAAATTCCAGGATGTTACAGTGACTTGCACTTGGTTCACGTTCATTATCATTAAGATTCAAATGGATCTCTTATGAGACTGATAGTTGAATGAAATAAACTTAATTAATTCAATTAATGTTGATCTGACATACTTTGCTCACATCTGATAGAGATTTGGTATTTTTGCTAGTTTTGAGTAATGTACGGCTTCAATCTGGGGCGTATGTGGCCCATATCTTGCAACCAGGGTCTGTCTGTCTAAGTGCTGTAAATCCATGCAGCAAGTGGGGCAGATAATACCTGCTTGCACTGCCTGGCCACTTTAAGGAAAATGGCTCACCTATTTAGCCAAGATCCTCAAAAGGTTTGTTCCACAACAGGAACAGAGGAAAAAGCAAAAAATTTTTTTTGCCTCTAGAAACACACGCAAAGCTGTTTTGAGGCAATGTACTAATGTTAAACGTTTTATATGAATGATATTGATAATTATTCATTCATTCATTATCTCCCACTTTATCCTCTATTAGGGTCGCGGTGGGGTTCCCCATGCCCATCCAGGGGAGAACATCTCGGGCGCTGGGCAGATAGACCCAGGACAGGGCGCCAATCCATCGCTGGGCACACACTCACTCACACAGACACACTCTATATGGGGCAATTTTGAGAATTCAATTGACTAGATCCATGTTTTTGGAACTGTGGGAGGAAACCGGAGATATCAATAACAAGAAGGAGTTAATTAACTAAACTAAAGACAAATGAACGTTAATTAACTCAAAACAACGAAAGGAAACACAGAACAGGTGACAGGTGCTCTAGGCACCTGTTACAATAGTTCTGTTCATTTAATTTACTCAAATCAGGTTTTGTTTCAAATGTCAAATTGTACTGTTAGAAAAGCCTTTTTCAGGAGAGCAAACGACAAAATTATCAAACTTTGGCTTTGTTGTTGTGTCTCAAAATATATATAAAAAATGTGGACTTACAGTACAGTCTGAGAACGATGTTCAATGTTCCTTGCAGTATACACATCAAGCCAATAACAATTCCAGCCAGCTTCAATGCTGTTCAATCGAAGTTGAGAATTCATACACTTGTTACAACATTTTAATAAACAATCTGGAATATTTTCACACAAAGTCTGAAAATGGCAACACAGATAACCATATAGCATACAAATGTGGGCCACCTCTTGTCCACATAAGATAGGACAATGCTTGTCCACTGACATAGTTTCCAATGAAAACCCTTAAAACAGTCCACTGAAGTTGTCAGTGTGGGCTCTTAACATCACTGTTCCAGAAGTGCTGACCCTGTGTTGTAATCCCAGCAATCAAGTTAGTATACTTGTGAGTCGCTTTGGATAAATTAACCCTAATTGCTGCATGGATGCTGTATCATGTCTAACCCTGTGCTCTAACCTCCACCATCATCCTTGTAAGTCCTATTGGATAAAGGCATTAGTAGAAATGACTTCATGCAATTTGAGTGTGCATGCTAATTTTAAATAAGTCATAAACAGAGCACTAAACATAAATGCACAGTTCCTATTCATGTATGAAAACCTCAAGGTCTAAGTGTGTGGCACCTTCTGCTGGACTGAATTTGGATTGTGGACTGCAATTAAATGATGCGTGACCTAGTATTTATTTATTCATTCATTTATTCATTATCTTCCACTTAATCCTATACACCAAGGACTGGATGCCATCTATCGATGGGCTCACACTCACTCACACAAACATTCACACAAACACATACTATTCATGGACATTTTTAGGGCAGTCAGTTCACCTTTTTGATTTTGGACTGTGCGAGAAAACCTGGAGAACCCACTGACATGGGGAGAACATGGATACTCCACCCAGATCATGATTCAAACCTGGATCCCCATCACTGAGAGACAGATGTGCTAATGACTAAGTCACCATGCTGTCCGCTGATCTGGTATATAATGTTTAATACTTTGCAGCAGCCTTTACACTACATATTTGTATACATAGCAAATGCATGAAAACTGTTATTTCTGCTTTATTAAGTGTCTTAGTCTTGTTGAAATATGTAATTTGTGCATTACATCTTTAGTTTTTCTTATGTCCTTCTGTTACTAAGCAACTTAAATTTGAAAAAGTATAATATCCTCAAGTATAAAGCTCATTAATATGGCTTATTTTTATAACTGGTAATACAATGGCTTTATTTTTAGTCACAGTTGTTGCCTTACAGCTTATTAGTCAACTCTTTATATACGTACAGTTATTTGAATATTTTCTTATGTTCTTACCTTTGTGCTGGCTGTCCTTCGGGTGTGAGACTCTCTGCACTGCCACTGTGTTCTGATAATAGTGAGATTCAGGTTGAACCATGTTCATATTCAGGTGTAAAGCCATCAAGACCTAAAGACTCTGGCATAAGTCTGAAAGGTCTGGTTGTCATTTGGGGAGAAGTGTGTGGTTTCTTACATAAGCCAAAAAATGCGGAACTGATAGTGATTGGGTAATTAGGCAAGGGGAAATCTGGCATGTTTTCATCCTGCATAAGTTTTATTTCCTCATAAATCTAAAAATGGAGGACCAAGTGCAGTGTTTTGTGCCTTTGTGTGTGTTCATTCTGGGGATGTTACAAATCATAACATGACACACAAAAGGGATTAAAGTAGTACTGAAAGTGCTAGTCATTCTAAATCACCAGAGAACAATGATGGTGATGATGATGATGATGATGATGAACCACAGTATCTGTTTCTCTGTCTTTAGCGATCAATTGGCATGTTAAGAAAAATAACAAATAAATTGTTATAGGGCATGGCATGTTGTTAAAAATATGTGGGCATACAAGACCCAGCCACTGAAAACAGACTCACATGATGTTACAGGTGCCTCGGGCACCTGTCCCTCGTTTGTGTTATTCATGGACTCCGTTGGGTGATTGGTTTATTTTGTGCACGTGACCTGGTGTTTTTCTTACTTAAGTTCAGTATTCCCACTTTCCCGTGCACGTCTTTGTTTGTGGTTTGATTACCTAGGTGTTAGTACGTTTGTTTGTTCCCCTTTTCCGTTGGTGTCCCTACACCATTTTTAATAATAAATCGTTTTGTTTTTTATCCCGGTGTCTCGAACTCTTCATCCGCGCTCAACCACGGATTGGCGCTGCGCATTATTCCCGCACAGGTTGGATCCGTGGGAGTGTTTTACCCTGGACCGGTGTACGCATTCTTTCCCCGCGTAGACGGTTCCAGGGAAATGCTCAACAGGTGTAAGCGGCGTACGCAATTTCCCTGCGTAGCCGATCTCTTCC
This sequence comes from Corydoras sp. C115, assembly GCA_019802505.1. Taxonomy (NCBI): domain Eukaryota; kingdom Metazoa; phylum Chordata; class Actinopteri; order Siluriformes; family Callichthyidae; genus Corydoras; species Corydoras sp. C115. The sequence goes on along the minus strand of JAFMOC010000359.1, from coordinate 19,941 downwards.
TGGGGAAGAACGGATTGCTAACACATGAGACAAATAAAAAAAATATTTATTTTAATGCAATCCAAAAACAAAAGCAACCTATAGAGAATAAATAAAAGAAACAAAAACAAAGATTGCTTGCTGGTCTGCTCCTAAGATGGTTCACGGACCATGACAACACTGGGACGGGACCTTTTGGAGCTGCACCAGTGGATGCAAGAGCTGTGGGTCTAATGCTGAAAGGGAGCGATCAGAGACAAACTTTGGCTTCCATCCAGCTGGCAGTTGGGTGGCGGCTAACTAACTTGCTTTTGGGTCAGCAGGACAACCAGACTGCCCTGTCCAATTTTTGAATTTAATAATAACCTGGGCATGTTCACCTCTCAGAACTTTCCCCTTCCAGTTCTGGGGATCCAGGTTCGAATTCCAATCTGGATAGTGTTTTTATGTTCTCCTTGTGTCTGTGTGGGTTTTCTGTTTCTTGTGGTTTTCTGTCTCATACGTTTGGGTCGGCATGTCCACATGCACCAGCAGGCCATATCCCATTACAGTTTATGTCATTAATATTTCCACCAGTGAAAATTTAACATATTTAAGTGACTCATGTGTGTAATGTTAAAATAGTAATAATGATGATTCACACAAAAGCTTTTGCCTTTATAGGTCCTCCCACCTCACAGACACATAGGAGAAATACACAAAAATTATGAAAGAGTGACTTGTTCCCTTTCCTTGCATCTTGCTTCACACATTACTAGACTTAGTGTGATGCCATAGCAGTCTTTTAAGTGGCTGATTTTATTTTTACATTTACAAATCACAAAACATCTGAAACACATTATAAGACCTTAATAGAACCAAATACAAATTGTAAGATGTTGGTACTATATAGCCATATTTTATTAATTAATCAGTGACACCCACACTGACTAGACATTACATTCTGACCAATTTCCTAATATTGTGTTGGCCAAAGAGCAAGCCCCAAAGAACCCCCAATGAGCAAGCCGAAGCAACAGTGGCAAGAAAGAAATTCCTGTTATGTTGCTATTTTAAGGAAGAAACCTTGGGAGGACCAAGACTCAGTGGGGATTCATTGTCCTTGAGCGGGCAACATCAACAGTGTAGGACAGCCATGTACAGATTGTGTGGCGATCCAATTGTATTTAACAAATTGGAAAACTACACAAGTACTGCAGGACTGCCAGTCCCATAGAAATCCACGTTCCATTCCGTAATGGTTATAGCTGGATGAAGAGCTGATAACACCTCAGGGAAATTGGCAATACTTCAAGAAAAGTTAGAGCCAATAAAGCACAGCATGTAAGTAATAACCCAAGTTTGATTGACACAGTTCAGCATGTGACTCGGGCATAACTGAGAGAAGCAGAACTAACAGGACAGCAGACTCTACTTTGTTGAGAGGGGTCCCTGGAACAGCATTGTTTCAGTGCCACACCCTCTACTAATGATACCAGTTACCTGTTATTATGTCCTCTCTGGAATTGCATATTTTTTTCAACTTGCTTATTTATGTCAAGCTTCAGTGTGCATGCGAACCTAACACAGGACACGTTTGGCATGGCATGAAGTGAACACTTGTTCAAAAGTGGTTGTTAAATTTAAGTCTTTTTCACTTCATACTTTCAACTTTACATGTTCTGTTGGTGAAACACTTTTCAAAAACAATTGTAACTAGTTTGACATGTTTGGTAGCGCAAAGAATCAAAGGGAGTGATAAATTAGTTTGCATTTTAATGCTGGTTTCCACTACAAGCTGCAGTGAATAAAATTGTTTTGTGGAGTACATTTGGACATTTGCACTTATTCTAATGCAACTGTTCCAAAGATATAAATCAAGATATAAGTCAACTATGAGCAACTAGATATCACGCTCGTTTACCTTGACCAGAACGGCTGCGCAATGGAAGCACAGAGCCGAAGCGCTTTAACAGGGTAAATGGAGGCTGATACCTGAGGATGCATTGATACGGTGTTAGCCCGGTGGTGGAGTGTCTCAAGGAGTTTTGGGCAATCTCAGCCAAGGGTAGGTAACGTGACCACTCCGTGGGATTCTGGTGTGCGTATATGCGTAGAAATTTAGACACCTCCTCCGCTTACAAACCCCGTTGGACTTGGGGTGGAACACGGACTGACATGGGACTTGGACATGGGACTGACCGACACCCCCAGTTTGGCCATGAACGCACGCCACACGGCTGACATGAATTGTGCTCCCTGGTTGGAGAGGATCGACTCAGACACGGCATTGCAAATTAGCTGGTCAATCTCCCATTGAATGGGGCAGACAAAATGGTGAGGTGGGATTATAGTGTTTCCCAACTCAGGATCAGCCTCAGCGGGTCTGTGGAGACAAAGCGCTCACCCATCCGTTATACATCCCAGGACGGAAGGAGATGAGATGATCAAAGCTGTTGAAGAACAGGGACCAGCAGGCCTGACGGGCGTTCTACCGTCGCGCTCCCTTCAAAAATTATAAATTCTTATGATCTGTGAGCACGAGGATAGGCAAAGGGGAACTGATAAGCCTGTGGCACCACTCTTTTAAAGCTAGTTTGACTGCAAGGAGTTTGTAATCTCCAATCCTGTAGTTGCATTTGGCGGTGCTAAACTTGCGGGAGAAATAGGCTACTGGGCGAATCTGCCCCCTTCTGGGGCAGAATGGCACCTACTCTGCTACATGAGAGAACCAGAACGGGAGGTGAAGCAGCCCTTCAGCTCCTGGAAAGCTCGCTCGGCTCCGGGGGTTCCACCACAGAGCCTTGGGTTTGCTCTTTAGCAATGATGTGAGCGGCAAATCACGACAGCTAAAACCCTGGATAAACCAACATTAGAAATTCGCAAACCCCAAAAACCGCTGCAACTCCTTCACCGAGGAGGGTGTGGGCCAGTCAAGGACAGCCTGAACCTTAAGTGGGTCCATCTCCAACCCGTCCTTGGAGAGCACAAAGCCCAGAAACGATATCTTGCTCACATGAAAGATACATTTCTCCCCTTTAATGATTAACCAATGTTGGAGGAGGCAACACTTGCCATACGAGTTTCTCGTGACTATCTAAGTCTTGAGATAAAACAAGTATGTCATCCAAGTAGACCCTGTTATTTAAGAACTCGTACAAGACATTGTTAATAAATGCTTGGAATACTGAGAGCACATTAGATAAACCGAAGGGCATGACGCGGAATTCATAGTGCTCCGTGGTGGTAATGAAATCGGTCTTCCACTCATCCCTCGGCCATATGCCTTATGGTTGCCTGGCATACCATCTGATCCGGAATGGCAGCAAAATCCAGAGCCAGATTCGACTGAGGGCCAGGTATGCTGCAACAGTGGGGATCTGCGTTCTCCATCTCCCCCTCCTTTGCCTCCTGCACACAAAACACAGCTGCCAGTATCCCAGCACAAAGGACGGACAAGACATCATTCACACTATGTGGGATATCCGTGACACACACGGGAGAACAACACTGGGGACCACCACCGACAGAAGCACACGCCTCAGACACCCCACAGACATCAGACAACCAACAGACAACCGAACGCTCACTCTCCCCAGACCCCACACACACCACAGGGAGAGCAAGAGCGCAGATACAGCAGGGGGATGACTCCCTCCTCGATGGAGCTGGGAGGATGCTGAGCCTTACCTCTGCACCAGCTCCTGCGTTTCGGCTGGGAGGTTGCTGGTTCATGAGTTTGGGGCGCTAAATAGCACACCTGGTGAAGTCAGACACTGACTTCTCTGAGGTGGTGATTGAGAGCGAAGGAATATGGAGCAAGGACGAAACGGCCAAATGTGGGGGCAGGCGTAGGGTGAGATGTAACAAAAACAAGGGGGCTTCTCAGACCGGGACAGACATGAAGAGCGGGTTTTATTATGTTCCAATGAAATGGTCAGAAGCCGGCGGTTTCGTTCCAACAGAATGTCCCAACAGATGACACCTTTAACCTTCCCCTTTTTTTAAAACACAACTAATTTTGTTTCAAAAAACATGGTTCGTAATTATTTATGGTCTGGATGTAAATTGTTCAGGGTAGTGTAGGGGTCTGGGGGAGGTATGTTATCTCCTTTGAATATGATCTAAAGGCAGTGAGGAGTTTATTACTTAAGGGAAATAATAAACTACTCACTGCCTGTAGATCATTTTCAAAGGAGAGGACAGAATCACAGAATACATAAGTTTTGATGATTATCAACAACTTTCAAATAATTGTTCTCCGTTTTCTATAATACTAGGGAAGAAAAAACAATTAAAAAAAGCAGATTTTTTTCTTTTTCTTGTCAGCTCCATTCACTAAAATCAATTTTTTGGTAAGTAAAATTTAAATTATTTTCCCTTAAAAATCACAAAGCATAGTTTTAATATTCTAAAATGCTCTGTGTGTCACATCAGGTGGTATTACCGGTACATCATGAATGCCACAACAGTGCCACATATTCGGTCCTGGTGTTACTGTTTGTTGATTACTGTGTAATCTTGTGTCAGCTGTGAGTGTTTATTGCTTAGTTAATTCTCATTTACTGATAGTTTAGTTCAGATGGTTCAGCTATCTTGTCACATGTTCGGCTTTACAGAGTAGTAAAACTCATTTAACATATTAAAAGAAAAATGAATAAAATAAAGAAAATAGTGCAATAAAAGAAAAATGCATTAAAAAAATAATAGATTATTAGGATAATATATACAATAAAAATAAGGATCAAATATTGAAGAGAATTTAAGAATTTAAACTAAGATGTAAGCCTGCTTAAACAGAAATGATTTTGGTCTGGATTTCTGGTAACTTTAAATCGCCATTCTGTGATGGTTTGTTGAAGAAATTCAGTTTCAGAAGGGACAGACATGCCCATCTCCCTCTGGACGTCAGAAATTCTGCAGTGGAAGTGGTCTCTAGCTACAGGTACTTGGGTGTGCACCTGAGCAATAATGTGAGCAATAATGTGAGCCGTGCCACGCCGTTGGGCGTCCCCGCTCACCGTCAGCGAGACCTTTCTCGCGAGACCTTTCAGCTTTCGCTGAACCGTTGTTATTCGTAGGCGATCCGCGGCGCGCCGCGAGCAACCCGCGCCGGGTGGTCACCCTGCCGCTCCACGCTCTCCCTCTGTGTCCAGGTGGCGGAGAGGAGGGAGACTGGGTGTCAAGGCATGGTGATCAGCGCATCACCTCGGTTGCTGTCCAGTGGTCCGAGGAGGAGGCTGGGGCCGTCTATGTCCCCCGCTCTGGACCTTACCGCACTCGCTCAGGACTATGTGCCACCCGCTCCGGACAAAGTGTTTACTGGACTAGAGGTTTTGAGGGCTGCTGTGTTCTCCTGGGACAGACCAGTTACCCAGGTTATGGTCCAAGACTGTGGTGCAATTGCGTCCACTCCGGTCACCTTTGCGTCCACTCGGTTTGCCTCTGCGTCCACTCAGTTCACCTATGCGTCCACTCGGGTCACCTTTGCGTCCACTTGGGTCAACTTAAATGGGACACCTGTAAAATGTACAGAAACGTGCAAAATGCATGAAAAATGGACAAAAACGTGGGCAATGCACAAAAACACACAACATTCACAGACAGCATGTAAAAAGCATGACATACACAAAATAAGCATGAAAAAGGTCTAAAAAAACACACTAATTGAACGGGACACCTGTAAAATGTACAGAAAATGTGCAAAATTTCTGCAAAATGCATGAAAAACATGGGAAATGCACAAAAACACACAACATTCACAGACAACATGTAAAAAGCATGAAATACACAAAATAAGCGTGGAAAACGTCTAAAAAACACACTAAATGAACGGGACACCTGTAAAAATGTACAGAAAACGTGCAAAATTTCTGCAAAATGCATGAAAAACGTGGGTAATGCACAAAAACACACAACATTCACAGAAAACATGTAAAAAGCATGAAATACATAAAATAAGTGTGAGAAATCCAGTTTCTGCATCTGTCTCTCCGTCACGCTCTGTCACTCGCTCTCTTAGCCCCGCCTTCTAGTTCCGCTTTCGCTCCGTCACCAGGTGAGGCTATTTTGTTTGATGGGTCGTTTACCTTATTTAAACTCTGTCTTCACACGGGACGAACGCGAAGTATTGTCCCTGGTCTCCATACATACCAAGCGATTTTTTTGGCTACTGTTCTCGATCTGTTCTCTCTGCTTTTCGTCCTGTGGTGTATCTGGTCTCGGTGAGTGTGCGTCTGTTTGTGTTAGCTTTTTGTTAGCATCTGCGCTGTCACCTCTGTGTTTAGGTTAGTCTTTGTTGTTGTATGAGTGAACGTCTGTGTGACTCTGTGATCGCTCCCAGTGTCTTGTTTAATCCTCTTTCTGGTTTCAGTGTTCACCCTGTCCCTAGAGTCCTGCGTCCCGGGAGCGATCGTTGTCTCTGTCCGTCCGCTCAGGTGGTTCGGCTTCGGCCGGTTGGGGCGGAGTTCGCGCTCACCCTAGCTCGCTCCGCTGGCGCATCACCACCTGAGGGCGTCCGTGTCTCAGTGTTCACCCAGCATACTAACGGTTCCCATCTATTTACTAATCCTCTCTCTCTCGGTGAACTAACGTTGTTTCCTCCCCTGTGCATTAACCATCTCGCTGTCTCCCCGTCCCTTGTTTGTTTCAGTTCCCTTCTGAGCCGCTCGTCGTCCCGTTTAGTTCACCGTATCTCTTTGAGCACTTTCAGCACGCTTTCTTCCTTCAGGTTTTTGTCTAGCACTCTCTTTGACACGCCTGTCCTTCCTATCTTAGGGTTTGTTATTTTGTCTACCCTAGACAACCTCACTAGACCTTTCTGCTTTTCATCACGCAAAGCCAGTGTAGGGTTCTCTTTCTACAGCGTTATTATCATATCTGTGTGCTTTGTTTTGTTTGGTTGTTTGTTTTGCTCGGTGTTGTGCTCTGCCCAGTCCTCCATCCAGGATCCTCACCCCGGCCGGGGTGCAGTTGGCAACACCCCCCTCGAACAATCCTCCTCCTGCACAACCCTACCTCTGCCTTGCTTATTAATAAACCCGATTTGTTCTGCAACCACGTCTCCAGACCAATCCTTACAACCGCTCTGTGACAATAAGTGAGAAAAATGTCTAAAAAACACAATAAATTAACGGGACACCTGTAAAATGTACAGAAAAAGTGCAAAATGCATGAAAAACAGACAAAAACATGGGGAATGCACAAAAACACACAACAGTCACAGTCAACATGTAAAAAGCATGAAATACACAAAATAAGTGTGAAAAACGTCTAAAAAAAAGACCAAAGAAACGGGACACCTGTAAAATGTACAGAAAACGTGCAAAATTTATCCAAAATGCATGAAAAACGTGGGGAATGCACAGAAACACACAACATTCACAGACAACATGTAAAAAGCATGAAATACACGAAATAAGCGTGAAAAACATCTAAAGAACACACTAAATGAACGGGACATCTGTAAAATGTACAGAAAACGTGCAAAATGCATGAAAAACGGACAAAAACGTGGGGAATGCACAAAAACATACAACATTCACAGAAAACATGTAAAAAGAATGAAATACACAAAATAAGCGAGAAAAATATCTGAAAAACACACTAAATGAAGAGGACGTCTGTAAAATATAAAGAAAACGTGCAAAAGTTTGGCAAAATGCATGAAAAACGTGGGAAATGCACAAAAACACACAACATTCACAGACAACATGTAAAAAGCATGAAATACACAAAATAAGCGTGAAAAACGTCTAAAAAACACACTAAATGAACAGGACACTTGTAAAATGTACAGAAAACGTGCAAAATTTCTGCAAAATGCATGACAAACGTGGGGAATCCACAAAAACATTCACAGACAACATGTAAAAAGCATGAAATACACAAAATAAGCGAGAAAAACGTCTAAAAAACACTAAATTAACGGGACACCTGTAAAATGTACAGAAAAAGTGCAAAATGCATGAAAAAGGGACAAAAACGTGGGGAATGCACATGTACACACAACATTCACAGACATCATGTAAAAAGCATGAAATACACAAAATAAGCATGAAAAACATCTAAAAAACACACTAAATGAACGGGACACCTGTAAAATGTACAGAAAACATGCAAAATGTATGCAAAATGCATGAAAAACGTGGGGAATGCACAAAAACACACAACATTCACAGACAACATGTAAAAAGCATGAAATACACAAAATAAGTGTGAAAAACTTCTAAAAAACAGACTAAATGAACGGGAAGCCGGTAAAATGTACAGAAAACGTGCAAAATGCATGAAAAAAGGACAAAAATGTGGGGAATGCACAAAAAAATACAACATTCTCAGACAACATGAAAAAAGCATGAAATACACAAAATAAGCTTGAAAAACATCTGAAAAACAGACTAAATGAACGGGACACCTGTAAAATGTACAGAAAACGTGCAAGATGTATGCAAAATGCATGAAAAACGTGGAGAATGAACAAAAACACACAACATTCACAGACAACATGTAAAAAGCATGAAATACACAAAATAAGTGTGAAAAACTTCTAAAAAACAGACTAAATGAACGAGAAGCCTGTAAATGTACAGAAAACATGCAAAATGCATGAAAAACGGACAAAAATGTGGGGAATGCACAAAAACACACAACATTCTCTGACAACATGTAAAAAGCATGAAATACACAAAATAAGCGTGAAAAACATCTGAAAAACACACTAAATGAATGGGACATATGTAAAATATAAAGAAAACGTGCAAAAGTTTTGGAAAATGCATGAAAAACGTGGGAAATGCACAAAAACACACAACATTCTCTGACAACATGTAAAAAGCATGAAATACACAAAATAAGCGCGAAAAACGTCTAAAAAACAGACTAAATGAATGGGAAACCTGTAAAATGCACAGAAAATGTGCAAAATGCATGAAAAACGGACAAAATCGTGGGAAATGCACAGAAACACACAACATTCACAGACAACATGTAAAGAGCATGAAATACACAAAATGAGCGCGGAAAACGTCTAAAAAAAAAACACTAAATGAACAGGAAACCTGTACAATGTACAGAAAACGTGCAAAATTTCTGCAAAATGCATGAAAAATGTGGGGAATGCACAAAAACACATAACATTCACAGACAACATATAAAAAGCATGAAATACACAAAATAAGCGTGAAAAACGTCTAAAGAACACACTAAATGAACGGGAAACCTGTAAAATGCACAGAAAACGTGCAAAACTTGCGAAAAACGGACAAAAACATGGGAAATGCACAAAAACACACAACATTCACAGACAACATGTAAAAAGCATGAAATACACAAAATAAGCGTGGAAAACGTCTAAAAAACACACTAAATGAACGGGAAAGCTGTAAAATGTACAGAAAACGTGCAAAATTTGCGAAAAACGGACAAAAACGTGGGAAATGCACAAAAACACCCAACTTTCACAGACAACATGTAAAAAGCATGAAATACACAAAATAAGCGTGAAAAACATCTGAAAAACACACTAAATGAACGGGACATCTGTAAAATATAAAGAAAACGTGCAAAAGTTTGGTAAATTGCATGAAAAACGTGGGAAATGCACAAAAACACACAACATTCACAGACAACATGTAAAAAGCATGAAATACACAAAATAAGCGTGAAAAACATCTAAAAAACACACTAAATGAACGGGACACCTGTAAAATGTACAGAAAATGAGCAAAATTTGCGGAAAACGGACAAAAATGTGGGAAATGCACAAAAACACACAACATTCACAGTCAACATGTAAAAAGCATGAAAAACACAAAATAAGTGTGAAAAACGTCTAAAAAACACACTTAATGAATGGGAAACCTGTAAAATGTACAGAAAACGTGCAAAATTTGCGACAAACGGACAAAAACGTGGGAAATGCACAAAAACACACAACTTTCACAGACAACATGTAAAAAGCATGAAATACACAAAATAATCGTGGAAAACATCTAAAAAAACACACTAAGTGAACAGGAAAGCTATAAAATGTGCAGAAAACGTGCAAAATTTGCGAAAAACGGACAAAAACATGGGAAATAAACAAAAACACACAACATTCACAGACAACATGTAAAAAGCATGAAATACACAAAATAAGCGTGGAAAACGTCTAAAAAACACATTAAATGAACGGGAAATCTGTAAAATGTACAGAAAACGTGCAAAATTTGCGACAAACGGACAAAAACGTGGGAAATGCACAAAAACACACAACTTTCACAGACAACATGTAAAAAGCATGAAATACACAAAATAAGCATGAAAAACATCTAAAAAACACACTAAATTAACGGGACACCTGTAAAATGTCCAGAAATGTGCAAAATGCATGAAAAAGGGACAAAAACGTGGGGAATGCACATAAACACACAACATTCACAGACATCATGTAAAAAGCATGAAATACACAAAATAAGCATGAAAAACATCTAAAAAACACACAAAATGAACGGGACACCTGTAAAATGTACAGAAAACATGCAAAATGTATGCAAAATGCATGAAAAACGTGGGGAATGCACAAAAACACACAACATTCACAGACAACATGTAAAAAGCATGAAATACACAAAATAAGTGTGAAAAACTTCTAAAAAACAGACTAAATGAACGGGAAGCCGGTAAAATGTACAGAAAACGTGCAAAATGCATGAAAAACGGACAAAAATGTGGGGAATGCACAAAAAAATACAACATTCTCAGACAACATGTAAAAAGCATGAAATACACAAAATAAGCTTGAAAAACATCTGAAAAACAGACTAAATGAACGGGACACCTGTAAAATGTACAGAAAACGTGCAAAATGTATGCAAAATGCATGAAAAACGTGGGGAATGAACAAAAACACACAACATTCACAGACAACATGTAAAAAGCATGAAATACACAAAATAAGTGTGAAAAACTTCTAAAAAACAGACTAAATGAACGAGAAGCCTGTAAATGTACAGAAAATGTGCAAAATGCATGAAAAATGGACAAAAATGTGGGGAATGCACAAAAACACACAACATTCTCTGACAACATGTAAAAAGCATGAAATACACAAAATAAGCGTGAAAAACATCTGAAAAACACACTAAATGAATGGGACATATGTAAAATATAAAGAAAACGTGCAAAAGTTTTGGAAAATGCATGAAAAACGTGGGAAATGCACAAAAACACACAACATTCTCTGACAACATGTAAAAAGCATGAAATACACAAAATAAGCGCGAAAAACGTCTAAAAAACAGACTAAATGAATGGGAAACCTATAAAATGCACAGAAAATGTGCAAAATGCATGAAAAACGGACAAAATCGTGGGAAATGCACAAAAACACACAACATTCACAGACAACATGTAAAGAGCATGAAATACACAAAATAAGCGCGGAAAACATCTAAAAAAAAACACTAAATGAACAGGAAACCTGTACAATGTACAGAAAACGTGCAAAATTTCTGCAAAATGCATGAAAAATGTGGGGAATGCACAAAAACACATAACATTCACAGACAACATATAAAAAGCATGAAATACACAAAATAAGCGTGAAAAACATCTAAAGAACACACTAAATGAACGGGAAACCTGTAAAATGTACAGAAAACGTGCAAAATTTGCGAAAAACGGACAAAAACGTGGGAAATGCACAAAAACACACAACATTCACAGACAACATGTAAAAAGCATGAAATACACAAAATAAGCGTGGAAAACGTCTAAAAAACACACTAAATGAACGGGAAACCTGTAAAATGTACAGAAAATGTGCAAAATTTGCGAAAAACGGACAAAAACGTGGGAAATGCACAAAAACACAACTTTCACAGACAACATGTAAAAAGCATGAAATACACAAAATAAGCATGAAAAACGTCTAAAAACACATTAAAAGAACAGGAAACCTGTAAAATATAAAGAAAACGTGCAAAAGTTTGGTAAATTGCATGAAAAACGTGGGAAATGCACAAAAACACACAACATTCACAGACAACATGTAAAAAGCATGAAAAACACAAAATAAGCGTGAAAAACATCTAAAAAACACACTAAATGAACGGGACACCTGTAAAGTGTACAGAAAATGAGCAAAATTTGCGAAAAACGGACAAAAATGTGGGAAATGCACAAAAACACACAACATTCACAGACAACATTTAAAAAGCATGAAAAACACAAAATAAGTGTGAAAAACGTCTAAAAAACACACTTAATGAACGGGAAACCTGTAAAATGTACAGAAAACGTGCAAAATTTGCGACAAACGGACAAAAACGTGGGAAATGCACAAAAACACACAACTTTCACAGACAACATGTAAAAAGCATGAAATACACAAAATAAGCGTGGAAAACGTCTAAAAAACACACTAAGTGAACGGGAAAGCTGTAAAATGTACAGAAAACGTGCAAAATTTGCGAAAAACGGACAAAAACATGGGAAATGCACAAAAACACACAACATTCACAGACAACATGTAAAAAGCATGAAATACACAAAATAAGCGTGGAAAACGTCTAAAAAAACACACTAAATGAACGTGAAACCTGTAAAATGTACAGAAAACGTGCAAAATTTGCGACAAACGGACAAAAACGTGGGAAATGCACAAAAACACACAACATTCACAGACAACATGTAAAAAGCATGAAATACACAAAATAAGCGTGGAAAATGTCTAAAAAAACACTTAATGAACGGGAAACCTGTAAACTGTACAGAAAACGTGCAAAATTTGCGAAAAACAGACAAAAACGTGGGAAATGCACAAAAACACACAACATTCACAGACAACATGTAAAAAGCATGAAATACACAAAATAAGCGTGGAAAACGTCTAAAAAACACACTAAGTGAACGGGAAAGCTGTAAAATGTACAGAAAACGTGCAAAATTTGCGACAAACGGACAAAAACGTGGGAAATGCACAAAAACACACAACATTCACAGACAACATGTAAAAAGCATGAAATACACAAAATAAGCGTGGAAAACGTCTAAAAAACACACTAAGTGAACGTGAAACCTGTAAAATGTACAGAAAACGTGCAAAACTTGCGACAAACGGACAAAAACGTGGGAAATGCACAAAAACACACAACATTCACCACTGTAAAAAAAATAAGGTCTCCACAACTAAAAAAATCTTAGTGACCCGTTGCATCTATATTTTTAAGTTGGGCTGATTTAAGTTCTGTAAAATGCATATTATAATTTCAGCTGACAATCCTAAAATGTTGGCCCAATTAAAAAAGATAAGTTGAGTCAGTGAAGTGTTCTGTTTGAACCAAATACTTTTAGTTGAGCCAACAAAATATTTCATGTTGGGCCAGCTACATTTGCTTTGTTCAGTTAATTGTTATTAAAATTGACAAAACTATATATTTTAAGTTAGCTAATAAATGCAACTTCAAACTTCATAACAACTTCAAATTAAATTAATAAACACTATCACTAAGTAAACATACATTAGCAAATGTTATTTATTTTTACACAAAATACAACTTTAACAGTCATCAGTAATATAAAAACATGTTAAAAGAACTGCTTTAAAATGTAACACATTACTTCACAATGAAAATGTTTTTATAGCAGTATTATAGCTTTTTTATAATATATATATATATATATATATATATATATATATATATATATATATATATATATATATATATATATATATATATATATTTCTTCTGTTAAATTAAACACTGCATCAGACAGTGAATTTAACAGAAGAAATATATATATATATATATATATATATATATATATATATATATATATATATATATATATATATATATATATATATACACACACACACACACACACATTATATATATATATATATATATATATATATATATATATATATATATATATATATATATATATATATATATATATATCCTCTGTTAAATTCACTGTCTGATGCAGTGTTTAAACTTAACAAATGTAAACACAGAAAGTTTTACTATTAATCCTAAACATTAGTGACCAACTTAGTAACATAACAGCCAAAAATATTTGACTATAGTAATTAGTGCAAATAGTTGCCAAAGATTGAGGTAAGTGTTCTTGGTCCACTTTTTAACTGCTGTACAGAAAACAGAACGGAGTCCTCAAAGTAGACTGACAATTATGTACATTAAACCAAGTAGCTGGAAAATGTGTAAACAACAAAAAATCAATAACATAAATGCGAGCAGCATGTAAAAAAGAAATATACAAAAACTTAACTTATGCTCTCTAAAAAATTTATATTTTCAGTCATACTGGTTGGATGTGCTAAATGAAAAGCTCGAATCATCACATATAATAAATAAATTTAAAAAAACAAAACAAGAAAAAAACACATATGCATATAGCAATTACATATGCACCAACTTGTTTTTTAAAGACTGCACTCTGGCAGTGCACTCGTTTCCAAGACGAAGGAACACTTTTTGGACAACTTCAAATGTGTACTTTAAGTCTTTAGAATATTCAATGTTTAGTGCATACAAAAGACCAAAAAGTAAAATGAAGGCATGAGTGTAGTCAATCAAATTATCCATGACTACTTCCTCTTCAAGCACAACTGCAACACTGGCCAGTGATCGTAATGGGTCAGAAATTTCCTTCACAATTTCAAAAATTCCCATTTTCATGTTTTTCATGTGGTCCTGCAATGCTTCAGTATCCTATGAAACACATTAATTTAGGAGCACTATTAATGGTTTCAAATCTTATTACAAACATTTATTACAAACACAAAGTTTTCTGCACAAGTACAGCTAATTTCTGATATACATATATTAATTGGTATTTTATAGTAGTGTGAAAAACTAATTACCAGTATGGTCTTTGAAATAGAAGCCTTTTCCCTCATGTACAAGGGAAGACCTCGAAGAACAGTTGATCTTCTATGTGCTGTTAGGTTTGTGGTCTGTTCCAAAATAATGAACAAAACAAACAAAAACAGCAGAGATGTGATTAATAGTGGCAGTTAAATATAATGACTTTTGAATATAAAGTTTTATGAACATTTTATGTATGAGAATACACAAATTAATATTACTCCATCCTGAAGAAATTGAAACGTTACCTGAGAGTCCAATATCTCCAAAAGCTTTTCCAATTCCCCACATCCTCCCTGAATTGCCTTGGCTCTGTACATCTTTAGAAAGCCTTTGGTGTGATTGTCCAATGATGTAAGAAATGTTGTCTTAAGGTCAATGCAGTTAATGCGTTGAAACTCTGCATATACCTAATGCAGAGATTAAGAGAGAGTAAGGGGGAGAAAAAAAAAAAAGAATGAGTAAGCATATGTATAAAACATTTATTACAGTAGTGCCTAATAATAAATATTTACCTGTTCCTCAATAAATAGTCCTGGCCATCTTTGTTTAACTGTTGATACCAAAGGTTGGTTCTGCACAATTTCCTTTCTTCTCCAGGAGAAAGTCACTTCCATCTTGGAGTTCACGACCATTGGACTCATGTCTTTTTTCTTCACCTCCTCCTCCATCAATGTTCTTTCTTTCTCAAGAGCTTATACAATTCATAACAACAAATACATCGTTTCATAAAATAAGACTTAAAACAGTGCCAATATCAAAGCAGAGTGACAAACGTTGCGTGTATTTTCTTAATTTAGAATTGCTTGAATCCTCACGTTCGCAATTACAGAAATATATACACATGACGTGAACAATGTCAACACACAGCACCACGGTTTTACAGTACAAATCTGTGTGTGCTTGGAGCAAATGCTAAAATTCTTCCAGATATAAGTTCGTATTTATAAATAAATTGGGCTTTGAAAAAAAAGTTAAACTAGCATGCATAGCTAGATAGCATAGCTTTGTTATAAGTTTGTAAATTATGCCAAAATTAGACCCAGTTGATAGTGTTTTTGTCAGGTTGGGAGGGTTGGGCTCCTCCCACCTGCCTCCCGTGTTTCGGGTTTCGGCCGTGTCGGGCTTCCGTAGGTAGGACCCACCCCCTTGTGCAGGGATTGGGCCCTACCTAATGAATGGCGACCTACTGGCAGTACTTAAGGGTTCTCGGCTGAACTGCCAGTAGGTCAGCATTTCTGTGTTTTCTGTGTGTATATACATTGTGTGTGTATATCGCCACGTCGGGTGTTCGCACGGTGGTTTCTGTTTAATGGTCGTTCGGCTTCCTGCGGCTTTTCCGCTGTTGCCCCACTCCACGTATTTTCACTACGTGTATGCGGTTCGGCAGCGGCGTTCCCGCTGCACCGATTCATCTGTATTGAGCTCTCGGCTCGTTCTAGCGGCGTTCCCGCGATCAGCCATTAAAAGAGCGTTTGTGTTTGTTTACCTGGTCTCCTGGCTCTGTGATTCTCCACCACGCCGCGCTGCACCGCCATTTTCCGGGCAGCGCGCCCCGTCGTAACAGTTTTAGTGTTAGCTTAGTAAAAAAAAGAATACACACACACCTTTTCTCTGAGTGCATTTGAAGTCCTCTAGTCCAAGCTTTTTAATGTTGAGTCCGGTTCAGGGTCGGTCCGTCGGTCCAGTACAGAAAGCGCGCACAAAAAATGGCGCTCTCGTGCACATGCGCAGTAGTTTCACCCTCCTCACTGTTGCTCACTCAACAAGAGTTTTGTCCAGAGTTGACAAAAACCAATTATGTTCATTTGCTGAACATAAAATTTTGTGTTAAACAATACAAATACCGAAGCTTTTGGCACAACCTGTTTTTTCTTTTTGGGGTAACATTTTTTATATTTTCGGTTGCGCCCACATATATTTTTAAGTTTACTGAACTTAAGCATACAAATATTTTTTACAGTGCAGACAACATGTAAAAAGCATGAAATACACAAAATAAGCGTGGAAAACGTCTAAAAAACACACTAAATGAACTTGAAACCTGTAAAATGTACAGAAAATGTGCAAAATTTGCAAAAAACGGACAAAAACGTGGGAAATGCACAAAAACACACAACATTCACAGACAACATGTAAAAAGCATGAAATACACAAAATAACCGTGGAAAACGTCTAAAAAACACACTAAATGAACGTAAAACTTGTAAAATGTACAGAAAACGTGCAAAATTTGCGAAAAACGGACAAAAACGTGGGAAATGCACAAAAACACACAACATTCACAGACAACATGTAAAAAGCATGAAATACACAAAATAATCGTGGAAAACGTCTAAAAAACACACTAAGTGAACTTGAAACCTGTTAAATGTACAGAAAACGTGCAAAATTTGCGAAAAACGGACAAAAACGTGGGAAATGCACAAAAACACACAACATTCACAGACAACATGTAAAAAGCATGAAATACACAAAATAAGCGTGGAAAACGTCTAAAAAACACACTAAATGAACGTAAAACCTGTAAAATGTACAGAAAACGTGCAAAATTTGCGACAAACGGACAAAAACGTGGGAAATGCACAAAAACACACAACATTCACAGACAACATGTAAAAAGCATGAAATACACAAAATAAGCGTGGAAAACGTCTAAAAAACACACTAAATGAACGGGAAACCTGTAAAATGTACAGAAAACGTGCAAAATTTGCGACAAACGGACAAAAAAGTGGGAAATGCACAAAAACACACAACTTTAACAGACAACATGTAAAAAGCATGAAATACACAAAATAATCGTGAAAACGTCTAAAAAAATAACTAAGTGAATAGGAAACCTGTAAAATGTGCAGAAAACGTGAAAAAATTGCGAAAAACGGACAAAAACATGGGAAATGCACAAAAACACACAACGTTCACAGACACCATGTAAAAAGCATGACATACACAAAATAAGCGTGGAAAACATCTAAAAAACACACTAAATGAATGGGAAACCTGTAAAATGTACAGAAAACGTGCAAAATTTGCCAAAAACGGACAAAAACGTGGGAAATGCACAGAAACACAAAACATTCACAGACATCATGTAAAAAGCATGAAATACACAAAATAAGCATGAAAAACATCTAAAAAACACACTAAATGAACGGTACACCTGTAAGATGTACAGAAAACGTGCAAAATGTATGCAAAATGCATGAAAAACGTGGGGAATGCACAAAAACACACAACATTCACAGACAACATGTAAAAAGCATGAAATACACAAAATAAGTGTGAAAAACTTCTAAAAAACAGACTAAATGAACGAGAAGCCTGTAAAATGCACAGAAAACGTGCAAAATGTATGAAAAACGGACAAAAATGTGGGGAATGCACAAAAAAACACAACATTCTCTGACAACATGTAAAAAGCATGAAATACACAAAATAAGCGTGAAAAACATCTGAAAAACACACTAAATGAATGGGACATATGTAAAATATAAAGAAAACGTGCAAAAGTTTTGGAAAATGCATGAAAAACGTGGGAAATGCACAAAAACACACAACATTCACAGACAACATGTAAAAAGCATGAAATACACAAAATAAGCGCGAAAAACGTCTAAAAAAAACAAACTAAATGAATGGGACACCTGTAAAATGCACAGAAAATGTGCAAAATGCATGAAAAACGGACAAAATCGTGGGAAATGCACAAAAACACACAACATTCACAGACAACATGTAAAGAGCATGAAAGACACAAAATAAGGCCGGAAAACGTCTAAAAAAACACACTAAATAAACAGGAAACCTGTACAATGTACAGAAAACGTGCAAAATTTCTGCAAAATGCATGAAAAACGTGGGGAATGCACAAAAACACATAACATTCACAGACAACATGTAAAAAGCATGAAATACACAAAATAAGCGTGAAAAACGTCTAAAAAACAGACTAAATGAACGAGAAGCCTGTAAAATGCACAGAAAACGTGCAAAATGTATGAAAAACGGACAAAAATGTGGGGAATGCACAAAAAAACACAACATTCTCTGACAACATGTAAAAAGCATGAAATACACAAAATAAGCGTGAAAAACATCTGAAAAACACACTAAATGAATGGGACATATGTAAAATATAAAGAAACCGTGCAAAAGTTTTGGAAAATGCAAGAAAAACGTGGGAAATGCACAAAAACACACAACATTCACAGACAACATGTAAAAAGCATGAAATAAAATTACTGCTGGTGGAAGAGCGTTCTCCCACAAGGCTCCTCAACTCTGGAATAGCCTTCCAGTTACTGTTCGTGATTCTGAATCACTATTAATCTTTAAAAATAAATTAAAAACACATTTATTTAATCTTGCATTTAACTAATCCCCTGTAGATAAAGATGTAGATCTCAGACTTGGCTGTGTTGGGGGGGTAATCTCTGATCAGTGTATGCTGTCGTTTCACCTCTTCACCCACCTCATCATTAATGGGGGGGTGTGGCGCTGAAATGATGCTGTTCCGGGGCGCCATCTCAACTATGTAGAGTCTGCAGTATCTGCCTCTTTTAGTTATGCTGCTCTAGTCAGTGATGCCGGAGTCACATGCTGCACTGTGTCAATTAATTACTTATTAATTAAATGCCGTGCTTTATTATTAGCTCTAACTCCCTTCCTTTGTCTGTTTCTTTTGAGGTGTCCCCCGGCTTCCTGGAGGTCCATGGCTCTGCTTACGAATACTGGATGGAACCTGACAAGGCGGTCCTGCAGGACGCCCCCTAATGGACTCACATATAGTTTTCTAGTTGTTAGTTTTTCCATTTGTTTAGTATCTGGACATGACTGTTCTCACTGTTGTTGCTGCCCGGCCGCTCAAGGAGGATGAGTCCCCCACTGAGTCTTGGTCCTCCCAAGGTTTCTTCCTTAAATAACAACATTAAAAGGGAGTTTTTTCTTGCCACTGTCGCTTCGGCTTGCTCTTTGGGGGTTTTAAAGGCCTTTCCTTCTGTAAAGCTGCTTTGTGACAATGTACTGTTGTAAAAAGCGCTATATAAATAAATTACTTGACTTGACTTGACTTGAAATACACAAAATAAGCGCGAAAAAAACG